>JAWWLV010000179.1:62554408-62575757 GCA_035041135.1 Platyrinchus mystaceus
AGCTGTGGCTGCTCCTGGATCCCTGGAAGTGTCCAAGGCCAGGTTGGAGCAACCTGGGCTGGTGGAAGGTGTCCCTGTTCATGGCAGAGGGTGGAATGAGATGGGATTTAAGGTCCCTTCCAACCCAAACCATTCCGTGATTCTGTGATCACCAGAGAAAGGCTGTCATAGGAATGTTCCCTCACAGCTCTTCTTTGAGCTGTGGAGTGAAGGCAGAAAGGGAATTTTCAAAGAAGATGTGAGGTAATTCAGTTCCTGCTCAACCTTTATCTTGATATGGAAGATGGCAGGAATTTCATCATCCTTTGGAAAAGTTTCTCCTCATCTTACAACCTGAGTTACTGTCTTAGTTAAGCGCTGGGAAGGGGAGAAGATTTATCATTTTTTAAGTCATAAACCTGTGATTCTCAGTTTCTCAGGGTGATATTAAGACTGATTTCTTCAGTGCTTGATGAGAGCTCCATATTTGGGTGCTGAGTTGGATGTAATGGAAGCACAGCGAACATACCTGGGAGAAAAGGGAATTTGGGGGAGTTGAGACAATTTGATTTGATTGTGTGGAAGCCCTGACTGCTCTTTAACCAGTGCCAGACCCATCCAGTCCTGATTTGAGTTATTTCAGTGTAAATAATCCTGTTTGTTCTTCCTTTCCAGTCCACTGCTGAGGGGTTTAAAGAAGCTGTGCAGTACGTCCTCCCCCGCCTCCTGCTCATCCCAGTCTACCACTGTTTGCACTACTTCGAGTTACTACAGGTAAGCAAAGCCACACTCCCATTTCTCACTAAAAATAGTAATTAAATGTGGAGAATCCGAGCTTTTAAATAGGTGTTAAGATGTTACTTACTACTTCTTAAAAAGGAAAGAGATGAAAACATCAATTTGACACTGGTTACTAAATGTCTGAAAAGTAAAAACGTGTAAAGAAATCTTCAGAAGCATCTGTTGCTCTGACATGAGCATTTGAACTGTAGTTTATTAAACAACCCCTGAGTTCTAATACAGTTAAAAATTGAATATAAAAATCTTAATTTCTTCTTTCCTTGAGTGCTACATTTCTGTCCATTCACAAGCAGCCAAACAGAATCCAGATCAAACTCTCAGTCTCCAGTCACACTCCAGTTGCAGCTCAGCTTATTATTTCTGAATAATCCATTCTTAATGTTCAGCCATTTGTCCTGAGTGGAAGTGGCTGAGGACAAGGTAAAAGTTTCTGTTTGCCCCGTTGTGTTGGGAAAGTTTGTAATGCTTTAGGGGTAAGGGAATTATTAACCAACTGGGATGGACTTAAACAGGTAAAAACACCCTGTGGCTACAGCTGACATTTGGAAATAGCAACAGAAATTACTCTTTTGGGTCCTCAGTGTAAAAACTGATACTGGCCACGTTGTACAGGTGTGTTATGTGCATTTCCTTTGGATTTCAAAGGATTTACTGGTATGAAAAAGGAAACTTTGCCACATAGAATATATCTGTAGTACAATACAAATCTAGCACTTGTGTGATCTATTCAGCACAAGTTCCTTTTTTTTCTTCAAGTTCACTCCTGTTTTCATTATGTCTGCTGTGATTTTTTTGCATGTCCTGATTTAGATAAGGAAAAGTAAGGGATTTTGTCCCATGAATCACACACCTCCAGTCAGCAGATCACCAGTATTTTATAGCAAGACTTAAATCCCAGAAGGGTTTGGGTTGGAAGGGACCTTAAAGATAACCTTGTTCCATGGGCAGGGACACCTTCCAGTACACTTAAATACACGTGGTCTTGGTAAATTTTAAATCTTTAAGCATTTCCATTGATAGTCATTTTAGGAAGTAGCTAATAAAGCTTAAAAATACCCCCAAAACAACCTTAATTCTCTGCAACTCCCTGACAGGAGGGTGGAGCCAGGTGGGGGTCGGGCTCTGCTCCCAAGGAACAAGAGACAGGACGAGAGTTGCCTCAAAGCAACTTGAGAGGCCTCCAGGGTCACCAGGGGAGGTTTAGGTTGGATATTGGGAAAATTCCTTCATGGAAAGGGTGGTCCAGCCCTGGCACAGCTGCCCAGGGCAGTGGTGGAGTCCCCATCCCTGGAGGGATTGGAAATCCCTGTGGATGTGGCACTTGGGGACGTGGGTCAGTGGTGGCCTTGGCAGTGCTGGAGGAACTGTTGGACTCCATGGTCTTGGAGGGCTTTTCCAACCTCAACAATTCCATGATTCCACAGTTCTGCCAGCCTTATGTGAAGGGAGCACTGCTGGTTTGTGGATAAAGTCTCTCTTTCAAAATATTGGAACTTCCCTTCCCATAACCATCGGCCTCTTACGGTAATTCCCTGGAACTTCCCAAAATGTTCCTCTTTCACGCTGAATAATTGGATCAGTGACCTGCATTATGCTGAAGGTCAGGCTAATTAATGACCCATTGTGTCTTGGAGCTGGGAAAGTGCATCAGGATGAAATTTTGGAATGAAATCATGTGCTGCAGCTTTGGGAGACCCTGAGCCTTCAACTGGTTTTACACGTGTGAAGTGTTTGTCCTGGTTCGGAGCAGAGCTTTCCTCATGTTTTTGATGAACAGAGCCTGGCAGACAGTGCAAAATCATTTTGTTGTGCTTTTTATTCACTTTAAAGGGTAATGCAGCAGGAGGGTGCAGGAAAGATGATAATTTTAGCAGTGAAAATTATTAAATTTGATCTTTATCCACAGTATACAAGATTTCTGAGTAGAATCTGACACTTGGCTGTCTTGAGTCTTTCCAACCTTGTGAGCAGAGAACAAAAATCTGAAATACTGCTTTGTGTTAATAGTGAATCCATAGTTTTTTTATTGTGATCCCTTCAGTTACATGTTTAAAATTTGAATTTTATGTTGTACTTTGAAAATGTCCTAAATTGACAGCAGAGGTTTTTAAAAGGCAGAGTGTTTTTAGGCACAGAGAAAGTAGTTATTCAACAGTATAACATCTTGAAAACTTTTGGCATTGCTTCTCTGTCACCATTGTATTTGTTTCTAGGAACGCTGGTTAAAAAAGTTCAAAATGGAAGCAAAAAAGCAACAAAATACTCATATTTTCATGGTTTCTGTAGGGAGAGAAGCTCAAATTGAGACTATCTAAATAAAATTACCAAAAAAAACCCTTCTGAATTGGGAGGTAAATAAAATAATGATTTACCAAAGCACAGGCCTCAAATATTTGCTTTTTTGATAAATATCAAAACTAAAATTAATGAAATTAAAGTCTGAAAAGCTTGAAAATTCCTTCCAGCTGTAGAACTTTTCCTCCTCGGTTCAAAAACATGCAGGATCTTCATCAGGGCCTTTGTCTCTGCCTAAGAAAGAGGATAAAAGGTCCTGTATGGAACAGAGAGTTGATCCTTCCTTCCCAGGTGACTCCCAGGCTCAAGATCATCCCAGATTCCTGCACATGTCTCTCTGTGTTGTCATCAAACAACCCAAACCATGAAATTATCAGACTCAGGAGCTTTTCCCACCTTTAGGAGTTTGCACTTCCCACCATCTTTACGTTCTTTGCATTTCTGTGGCTGACAGGAAGGACAAGTAGGATTTCCACAGGTTTTTTTCCCTTCCCTGTACTGTTCCTCAGCTCATAAAATCCCCTGAAACGTTGGTTTGTTTAATATGCAAGATGGAGGTTGTTTGGACATGTGAAAACTAAAAGGTTTAGTGGTTGAAATGACATGGAGTGGACCAAGCTGGTCAAACCCTGTTCTCTCCATTACTTTTAGAGGAAGCTGAGGGATCCTTGCTGAGGGAACGTAGTGGGGAAAGGAAAAGAAGGCTCTGCCATGCTGAGTGAGTGTAAGTAAGATTTCTCTTAAGTATGTAGGTAAAACAGAGTCTATCCAGAATTTATCCATGCATGGCAAGTTGTCATGATTTTTCCCAGAAGTTCATTAGCTTGAATTTTACTTTTAAATTCACAGAAGCCCAGAATGGTCTGGGTTGGAAGGGACCTTAAAGCTCATCCCATTCCACCCCCTGCCGTGGAGGGCTGGTACAATCTTGAGGGTGAAAGAGGTGAAAAACAAGAAAATCTTGTATTTTTACCAGTGGTATTTTAGGTGTCACCTTAAAGAACCAAAGCCAGGGGCTTTCAGGCTTCACTCAAAGAGTGTTGCTGCCAGTTGGATGGAGGATTATAGGAGAACCTGTGGAATTTCCTAGTTCAGGAAGTTTCTGCCTCATGGTGGAGACAGATCTAGTCTTTATAAAAAGGAAAAATGCTGGTTCTCACTGTCTTTACATTTTGCTGTAGAAGCAAATCTTGAATGCAGACCTTTCTTGGACTCTTGTTAGTTTGCACCGTGCAAAATGGACATTTTTTTCTTGAGATAGATGAGTTTGCTGAAGGTGGCAGAATTTAGAGTGGGAAGAAGCAAAGAGAGGAGCTTGCTCGTTCTGTCCTTTAAATTTGCTCTGGGTTGGTGAAAGGAACTCATGGAAGGAATATACACAGTTACACAACCCAGCATTTAATTCTGGGCTGTTTCAAACCTTCAAACTCTTTAATAAAACCAGTTGGGAAACAGGACGTGGTTGACAAGGTAACAGGAGAAATAATACCTGACAATTAGAACTGCCTCTCATTGATGGGTAAAGGGTGATCTTTTTAAACTCTCTCCTGCTGAGTATCTGTGGATTTTTCCTGAATATCTGACAAACATTTTTAGTTTCATGCACAGCTTGTTTTGAGGGATTTCTGTAATAACTCAATCACTGACTTCACTGAGCACCACAGAGAATGTTTGTCAGCCTTCCTTCCCTGCTATAAACGAGGCCAATCCGAAAGAAAATAAATGTTTG
Organism: Platyrinchus mystaceus; assembly: GCA_035041135.1. NCBI lineage: Eukaryota > Metazoa > Chordata > Aves > Passeriformes > Tyrannidae > Platyrinchus > Platyrinchus mystaceus. Next base: position 62,559,213 of record JAWWLV010000179.1, read on the forward strand.
TTGTGTCCCAGCAATTGCAGGAATGCAGTGAGGACGAAGAGGATCGGGAATGCCTGAAACAGGCCATCACTGCCCTCCTGAACCTGCAGTGCAGCATGGAGCGCATTTACAGCAAGCACTCCCCGAGGCGGCGGCCTGGGTGAGCACAGACACACCCTGGCTCCCCCAGAATGGGCAGGGGAGGAGATAAATCATCTTTCCTTGTTAGGAAATCTATATATTTCCTTTTCAAGGCGTGACTTTCTGACGGTTTTCATTTTAAACGGAGCAGCAGCCCAAAACCTTCACCCCTCACTCCTAAGAATAATGTGAATATGTCACTCCTTCCCCGGCCAAAGCAGTGCTTGTGGCTTATTTGGAACTTAGGGCATATTTAGGGGGGGGGAAATAATATATAAGCAGTTAATTTAGATGGTGATTTTGGTCTCTTGGGATGGCAAACGTGGAACGTGCCTGTTGTGACCTTTTCTGTTCTTCGCTCAAGGGAACCGGTCTGTCGCTTCTACCACCGGCAGATACGGAGCAAACACTTGGCCATCAAGAAGATGAACGAGATCCAGAAAAACATTGATGGCTGGGAAGGCAAAGACATTGGGCAGTGCTGCAATGAGTTCATCATGGAAGGGGGCCTGACCAAAATAGGAGCCAAACACGAGCGGCACATCTTCCTCTTCGACGGGTTGATGATCAGCTGCAAAACCAACCACGGGCAGTCGCGGCTGCCCGGCTACAGCAGCGCCGAGTACAGGCTGAAGGAGAAGATCATCATGAGGAAAATCCAGGTGGTTGACAAAGAGGACACCCCTGAGTACAAACACGCCTTCGAGCTGGTGTCCAAGGACGACAACAGCGTCCTGTTCGCCGCCAAGTCCGCCGAGGAGAAGAGCAACTGGATGGCGGCGCTGATCTCGCTGCAGTACCGCAGCACCCTGGACAGGATGCTGGACTCGGTCCTGCTGCAGGAGGAGAACGAGCAGCCCCTGAGGCTGCCCAGCCCCAACGCCTACCGCTTCGTCGTGGAGGACTCCGAGGAGAACATCGTGTTCGAGGACAACCTGCAGAGCAGGAACGGCATTCCCATCATCAAGGGGGGCACGGTGGTGAAGCTCATCGAGAGGCTGACCTACCACATGTATGCAGGTATCCCCCACGGCTCCTCACCTGTGCTTTTCAGGCTGGTGCTTCTGTGGGTAATGAGATTAATCCTGTTATCTTTCCTTTAGTTGGGTTTTTTTTTTCCTGCATATAGTTAAATGCAAAGTAAGATTTGCAGGGGGGAAAAATTATTAGTAATTATATTAGTAAATGGCCTGGCTTGCATTAGTAAATTTTGGGCTTGCAGACACTTCACCCCTCAAAAAAAAAACCCCACAACTCTGTGTTTGCTGTTAAAGCAGTGGAGCTTTTACAGGCTGTGTGTCTGCAGGGGGAGGAAAAGGTTGGAAGTTGTATTTATTTGGTTTATTATACTCAGCCTGCCGCTTTGGGAACTCCCTGTGTTGAAGAGGGTGCAAATCACAGCCAGCATTTTGCAGACTTTGCTGTGCAATAGTGTCTTAAAGGCACAGAAATGAAACCTTGAAGTAGTTGCATGAAGTGCTGATGTTGAGGAGCATGTTAGGTCCCTGTTTTGGGGTGAAAGGGGAAGCTGTGCAATTTTTGTTAAACTTCTCAAATAGTAACAGTCTCCTTTGTGCTTTTTTACAAAACTGCCTGGTATTTAAGTGATTGTTTTCGTGAAATTAAGATTACATAGTGTAAAACTATAATAATTTTTTTAAAAATAGCATTGAAAGCTCAGTATTGAGCAGCTGCTCAGTGTTCAAGTTACCCACAGCTGTGTTGTCTGTGTGTCCCAGCTCATCCAGTCCTAAAATGTGATGGATTTTGATGGCATGTGCTCTTATCACCTTTCCTGAATAAACTGATGTATTTGAGTATTAGTTTCATGGAATCCCAGATTGGTTTGGGTTGGGAGGGACTTTTAAAGACCATCTCGTTCAACCCCCCCTGCCATGGGCAGGTTTAGATATTTTTAGTGTTAGAGGAGATTTTCTGCACATGAAAATTTTCTCTGTGTATTTTATTTCCAATATTTTCCAACTGGATTAAAAAAAAAAACCCAAACCAAATCCAGAACACTCCCATCATTTCCTCCTTCTGCCCTTACAGATCCCAATTTCGTACGGACTTTCCTCACCACCTACCGCTCGTTTTGCAAGCCCCAGGAGCTGCTGAGTTTGCTGATAGAAAGGTAAGGAATGGTCATCCTTCCTGAAGTTATGGAAAGGTTTTAGGATTATGGAACAGAATCCCAGAATGGTTTGGGTTGGAAAGGATCTTAAAGATCATCCAGTTTCACACCCCCTGCCATGGGCAGGGACACCTTCCACTAGCCCAGGGTGCTCCAAGCACCATCCAGGCTGGTTTTAGACACTTCCAGGGATCCAGGGGCAGCCACAGCTTCTCTGGGCAACCTGTGCCAGGGCCTCCCCACCCTCCTAGCCAAGAATTCCTTCCCAATATCCCATCTATCCCTGCCCTCTGGCAGTGGGAAGCCATTCCTTCTTGTCCTGTCACTCCAGTTCCTGATGAGTTTTGTGTATTTGGAATCATAAACACCCCAAGTTGGGAGGGACCCACAGGGATCAGGGAGTCCAGCTGCTCCTTCCCTGCTCAGGTTCCCAGTGTCACGTTTCACGTGTTTTAGTGAAGTTTGTAAACCAGTAACTTTTAAAACAGTGATCCAGGTCTTTAATACAACCTTCCTTTTCCCAGTTTAAATGAGTTACCTGCAGTGGGTATTACCTGGAGCACCTGGTGTGCCTGGGCTGTGGGTTGGTGATGTTGTGAACTGCTCAACTTCCAAGTCTCGATGCAAATAAGGACAGAAATGTTCTAAGCAGTTTGTTCGAGCACACAGACTTAATGTAAGCAGCATTTTAATGCAATGTGATAAAGCTGCTCTTAAGCTCTCCTCTAATCTTCCCTTAATCAAGCCAGCAGGCCCTTAAAAACCTTCTATCCCAGTCTAGACATCTTGTGATGAGCAGAGAAGCAGTGAATTAGCCGGGCGTGGATCTCGGGGAGGAGGGAATTCCGGGCTAGCAGGATGTCAGAGCGGTGCTTGAGTCTGGCAGCACTGAATTTATTTGAGCTACAGCTGCTCTCCATGCCCTCCATAAGGGCTTTGTGTTTAATCTTAACTGCCATCAGTCCTCTGGTGCTCTCCTGCCTAGGTTTGAGATCCCAGAGCCGGAGCCCACGGAAGCAGACAGGCTGGCCATCGAGAAGGGGGAGCAGCCCATCAGCGCCGACCTGAAGCGCTTCCGCAAGGAATACGTGCAGCCAGTGCAGCTCAGGTGGATTTGCCTTCCAGTTTGTTACAGCCAGACCCGAGTTCCCTGATTACATGATATTCCTGGAGACACTAATCTCTCCTGGAGACTGCTGTGCTGTCGAGCGGGGACTTATCCGTGTCTGCGAGCAGCCCGGTATCCTGATCGTGTTCTCGTTAGTCACACTGACCCCTGGAGCTGCTGGAGCTGCACTCTGGTTCCCAGGGCTGAGATCCCCACCCACAGACACTGCGTGGCTGCTGTGGACAGCGGGTGTGGGTGAGGGATGTGTAGCTGAGAGCGGTTCTCAATGGGCTCCTTGTTCCCAGGCCCTGTGAAGATCGTTCCTCTGTTTCCAGTTTTCCAGCCCTGCTGGTGTTTTCCTCCCTTTTCCCAGCCCCATGGATGTGTGTGCACACAGACAGGGAGACTCTTGTCTGTGCTGCACATTGCAGTGGCTGCAGTGAATCTTCAAGGTCTTGCTGACCAAGCTAATTTGGGGAACAATTAAGCATTTCTAGCATGAATGAGGCTAATTGTTCCCCTGATTGAGGACTGAGTCAGGAGGAGACAGATCACAACCAGAGTTTGCTGGAACAACTTTTAACTGTTTGATTGAGGAGCATCAAGAGGTTACCATTAATGGCACATTAATTTTACTATTAATGTGACTATTAGTGTTACTATTAATGGCACCCTCAGTTCCTCTTCCACCACACATTCCTACTTACCTGTTGGAGTAACAGCACTTGACTCCAAGTGAAGGGTAACACTGATGTGCCAGTACCTTCAGCGTGTTCAGAAAGTCACTTAGAGGTCCCATTTCCATCAGATACTCGTGTGCATATATATATAAAAGATGAAAAAGATAAGGATGTGTGTAATACTGCAGTTTCCCTCCATATGTAGCAGCCACCACCTTCTTGAACGTGCTCCAAGTTACACAACCTCAGCGTAACCTTGATCCTCGTGTGCTCCTGGCCTTGGACTGCTTATCAGGCCCTTGGTGTTCCCAGTTTATCAGCTCCTGTGGGTTCAGCAGGACCAGTAGTCTCCACAGTTATCAGTTCCTGGGAGAGCTGCCTCTCACCTCGTGCTTTGCTGTTTTCTGGGAGCTCTTTCTGATCCCTGTGACGTGTTTCCAGTAGCTTGGAGCTGTCTCAGAGCTCAGAAAATAAGTGTCTGGGTTTGAGCTGTTGGGTTGATGCACTCAGCAGACTCCAGCATTGTTAATAGCATTGACCTCTACTCCAGAGAGATCTGGGATTTGGGAAAAAGGGGGAGAATGTGGAGATCCTCATCCCTCCCCCCCTCGCCCAGCACTCCCCATCTCATGGGAGGTGCTGTGAAGTGCCCGGGCCTGGAAAGGGCAGTGGCTTTGGCATAACAGCATGTGAGGTCATGGGAAGGAGGAGTTGCTCAGCTGGAAGTGCAGTCAGCAGATCCAGGCAATCTCTCTTGCTTTTCCAGTGTTTTTACCGTTGGATCTCAAAGGCAGAGACGGGCTGGATAAGATTCTGTTTTACTTTTAGTGGCAACTTGTGTCAAAACTGGGTTGCTTAGGAGGTGGTGTTGATTTCCAGGCTAAATGATCCCTGTGGGCAGCAATTCTTTTATGGGATAAACCTTATTTTTTCCCTTCCACACTGGGAAGAGGAGAGCTAAGGAACTTCTCTGTGTGTTCACAGGGATGTAATTCATCCATCTGAGCTAAACCAGCCCCTCTCCAGAGCTGTGACTCACAGATTGCAATCAGCTCTCTGCCCCTCTCAGATCTTTCTGCCACCAATTTAAAGGGCTGAGCCACCCAAAACCAGTATCCTCATACCCAGTTATCACTGGTTTCCCAGTGGAAAACTCCCCAGTTCAGCAGCACAGGGCTGGAATAACCACATCTCCCTGGAAGCATCTCCTCTGAGGCCGTGGGCTCCCCATCAGCCCCATCATCCTGTCCCACCTGTTGAGTTGGCACAAGGAATGTCTGTTGTCCTGGGTGATGTAGGAGATTTTTTTTTTTGCTCACCCTTCAGGTAAGGTCATACATTGCACCTTGATAAATCAGATGTTTGAGGTGTGAGCTCAGCTTGTTTACCTGGGGAAGAGGCAAACTTGGTTTTTATTCTGATTTATCCTGAGTGTAGAAGGCAGAGGAGCAGTTGGAGTTCACTTTGAGTTTATTACTGATTTTAAGTAAGAAAGGGTAGAGAAAAATCAAGAGGGAGTTTAGTGTTATCCTTAAAGGAATTATTGGATCTAGCATGGCTTTTTGTGTCACTAAAAAGTTGTAAAAGGAGGGCAGTAACAACAACTGCAGCAACTCTGAAGCTGAAATCTGTGTGTAGGAAAGAGGCCATTACAATTTTGTTTCTTACCAAATGGCAAATCCTAATCAGCTTTTTTATTATTAAAAAAAAAAAAGACATTAGAAATGTCTTTAGATATTAGATTTTTTTAAAAACCACCAAAATATATGCTCAAACTGGGAAATTAGGTCTTAATTACCTGAGATTTCTGTGGTCATGGGTGCCATGCTCAGTCTTTGTTCTGCTCCTTTGCCCTCATGTGCTTTGACAGTTACCAACCACCTGAATGTGTAACTCAGTTCTGTAGGATTATGTTTTATTTGGTGTTTCTGTGAAAGTCCTTAAAAGGAAACATCTAATTTTTTTTCTCTTTCCTCAGAATATTGAATGTTTTTCGTCACTGGGTCGAGCATCATTTTTATGACTTTGAGAGGGATCTGGAGTTGCTGGAGAGACTGGAGACCTTCATTTCCAGTGTCAGAGGTACAGGAGCAGCATCCTGTTCTCATTCCACATTTTGGGACAACCTGGTTGATCCTGGCAGGTTTTAGGCATGGGAATGTCTTTACACACATGAGTAATTTTAATGCCTTTAATTGAGCTGTTTATGAGACTCTCCCTCACATGAGCAAGCTTTGGCCTGGAGCCTAAACAGCCACCAAAAATGACTTCAAGCATTAGGATAATAATACTTTAAATATATTTACTTCTGGACAGTATGTTCATCTCTGCCTGACTCTGTAATTCAGGCTGTCACCTTCCCTTTCTCCATAGAGAATTCCTTCCCTCTTGGTTATTGAGATTAGATTTTCCATCTTGTTCTTTTCCCATTTACCTAAAGTTCCAGTGAAAATCATTATCCTTTCAGAAGAGGATACCTGACCCATTTGGCATCACTTCCTTCCAAACTGGGGGGGGGTTTATGTCAATTTTTAATCATTTTGCTGACAATTCCAGATTTTCCTATTCAGCTTGCCAGGCAATATAATTCTAAGACAAATAAGTAAAAGACAGTGGATACAGGTCTCTTCTTTACATGCCAACACTGTCAGAGGATGGGGTTAAATACACCTGGGCAGCACCTGGGTTCACATGAGTGTTTGCCAGCTGATAGACATGCAAAAACCCATAAGAAGAAAACAGGGAACAACAAACCTGATTAATTTCCATGCAGAAATGCAGAATTTTGTGTGCATATTCAAATTTTTGGGGGAGTTGGTTTCACTAAATTCTCAAAAGTCATTTAAAATCATAGAATCCCAGAATGGTTTGGGTTGGAAGGGACCTTAAGGACCATGTTGTTTTGTCCCTGCCCACGGCAAGGGGTTACCTTCCATTATCCCAGGTTGCTCTGACCTGGCCTTGGACACTTCCAGGGATCCAGGGGCAGCCACAGCTTCTCTGGGAATTCTATTCCAGGGCCTCCCCACCCTCCCAGCCAGCAATTCCTTCCCAATATCCCACCCAATCCTGCCCTCTGCCAGTTTAAAACTTAGGACGGTATTAAAAAAAGTTGTGGTGGATTGTTTTTTTTTTTTATGGTTTCTGCTTTACAGGCAAATCCATGAAGAAGTGGGTGGAATCCATTGCTAAGATCATCAGGAGGAAGAAAGCCCAGGCCAATGGGATCAGCCACAACATCACCTTCGAGAGCCCTCCTCCCCCCATCGAGTGGCACCTGTGGCGCGTGGGGCACAGCGAGAGCCTGGACCTCATGACCCTGCACCCCATCGAGATCGCCCGGCAGCTCACCCTGCTCGAGTCCGACCTGTACAGGTGGGGCTGAGCCCAAACACACCCTTCTTACATTCCTTTTTAGCTTGTTTTTTAGCTTATTATATCGAGCAAGAAAGAGTCGGTGGAACCGGTCAGAAATACGACACCGGAGTTCACGGGAAGTGACTCCTGTGCCATCTGTGCCGTGTCAAAAGGTTGCTCCAAGTGCTTCAGCTTCCCATTTTGGATTTGTAACTCTTCTCAAGTTGCTCTCCTGCCCTTTCAGAAAATTAAACTCACTCCTTTGTAATTTTTTTCTTATCTGAAAATGCTTATTCAAAACCCACCCGATTTCAATTAAGATAAAAAACGGGTTTCCCTCTGTACTCAAATACTCATCAAAAAGTTGTTTCAAGCACTGTTTTGCAGCAGATTAGACAGGATTGGATTTGGGAAATGTCAGGTCGTGATTTAGGGAAGAAATAATCTTCTAATGCAAACACAGAAAGTACAACAATTATTATTATTTGTCCTGAGCACTCTGTGCGTTGTGTTTTGTCCCTCCCAGGGCAGTGCAGCCTTCTGAACTCGTTGGCAGCGTGTGGACTAAGGAAGATAAGGAAATTAACTCCCCAAATCTCCTGAAAATGATTCGTCACACCACAAATCTCACTCTTTGGTTTGAAAAGTAAGTACAGGGCTGGCAGTGCAGTGGCATCAACCACTTTTACCCTGGGACTTGCTTGGGGTTTGCTGTTTTATTTTGCAGGCTCTGCCTGCAAACCCTCTCTTGGCCTTCCAACTTGGAACGTATGTAAGATGTGATTACCCAAATTTGTACTTGAGATTCTGGAAGGGGAGCCAAAATCTGCATGCTGGGTGGTTTCTCTTGGGAAAAAAATTGATTTAGTAGCCTGCAAAATGTCAGGTTTTTGTCTCTCAGTGTTTTCTCACATTCCATCTTTTGATCAGGTGCATCGTGGAGACGGAGAACTTTGAGGAGAGAGTGGCTGTGCTGAGCAGGATCATAGAAATCCTGCAGGTTTTCCAGGATCTGAACAATTTCAACGGAGTTCTGGAGATTGTCAGTGCCATGAACTCTGTGTCAGTGTACAGGCTGGATCACACCTTTGAGGTGAGGTTTGGGGATGGGAAAAGAAGTTAAATCAGCACCCAGGCCTGTGTCACACACAGTTCTGAAGTGGTTTCGTGGAAGAAAACAAGTGTGAAATGTTGACAGCAAAGCCTCCCCTGAGTAAAACAGATAAAGAAGAATACAAATAAAATCCTTTGAGTTTTGTGTGTCTTTGAGAGGCAGCATTTTTAGTTAAAATCAAGTGTGTAATTTTTATTAAAAGACCAGGATTTTGCTTGTAAACTGATAGACAAAATAACCTTCTGTTTATAGCAGTCTCAGATTTCACGTGACTGAACTGTTGGGCTGGGAGTGCTGCAATCCAGAGCAAATCTTTGGTACAAGAGGTGCTTTCAAATCTGAATTTCAGCTCCCAAGTTTTGCTAAGGCAGCCAGGGAATTTCCTTGTGTTTGCTGACAGTGGTATTGAGAAGATTTCCACCCCTATTTTTTTTTTCTTTGGCAACTTAGGCACTACAAGAAAGGAAAAAAAGAGTCTTGGATGAAGCAGTAGAATTAAGCCAAGATCATTTTAAGAAGTATTTAGCTAAGCTCAAGTCAATCAACCCACCCTGTGTGCCTTTCTTTGGTAAGTCACACCAATATTTGTGGTGTCATCCCAAATTTGTCTTTGCTGCAGGTGTGTAGTTAAAAACTCCATCTCTTTTTATCAGGAATATACCTGACAAATATCCTGAAGACAGAAGAAGGGAATCCTGACTTCCTTAAAAGACAAGGGAAAGAATTAATTAACTTCAGCAAGAGGAGAAAAGTGGCAGAAATTACAGGAGAGATTCAGCAGTATCAAAACCAGCCTTATTGTTTACGGATTGAGCCAGAAATTCGGGTAATCAACCTTAAATACCTGTTTGGGGATTGGAGAGGGGGGGGAAAAAGGTACACCACAAAAAATGCCAAATAATCTTCTAGTACTGGACCTAATTTTGCATGAATTGTGACCATCAGAAGAGGGGGGAACAGTGGCTGGTGGAAAACAAAAGTACCCCCACTAAGAACTACCCAAAAGTGGCGAAAAACCAGATTTTAAACCGGCGAATTACAAAGCATTTAATTAAAATTTTGTGTGTGTATCTTTCTTTTTTAAATCTTACTGATGCTTGTTTCCTTTAGAAATTCTTTGAAAATCTCAATCCCATGGGGAAGATCCCAGAAAAAGAGTTTACAGATTATCTGTTCAACAAGTCCTTAGAGATCGAACCTCGGAACTGCAAGCAGCCACCTCGATTTGTAAGTCTCTTCCTGAAAATTCATGGAATCACACAATGCCCTGAGATGGAAAGGACCCACAAGGATCATCAAGTCCAACTCCTGGATTATTTAAAAATTAAACAGCTAAAATCCACCAGTCACAATTCATGGCTAACTCAATAAGCCATAAGTATTTCCTACAGAATTCATGAGATGATTTTCCAGCTAAACTTGATTTACAAATAACTCCTGTTCCTGATGTTTGTCTCTATTAAAACATACAACCTTTGGCTTATTTTAAAACCAGCATTTTTTCCCCCAGAACCTGAAATATTGCTGTTATATTTGTGTGTCTCACCATATAGTCATATGATAAAATATGGAGCAACATTTCTCATTTCACAATATCAAGAAGTCTTATATTAATACTAATTGAAATAAGACTTTTACACATAATGTGTTCAGTTTTCTCTAAATAGAAGGTAATTTCTATTCTTCTTCTGTCTAAATATTTGGTAGTCTTGCAAAATTTGCACAGCTTGACCAGGTTCATCCTTCCTGCTGAAGAAAATACAGTTCAATTCAAAGGATTAGCAGTTTGGGGGTTTATTAAAAAAACAGTCTGGAAAAAATGGTCTAGAGCACTTGTTTTTTATATGTTGTAATTGCCTGAGGAGCTGGAGACAGCTCTGATTTTTGGGAGAGCTGTAAATCAGTTTTGAAATCTCTTGTTGGAGGGATGAGTGAGACGATATTGCAAATGTGGCAACGAAATGCCAGAAGTTGCTGTTGCAAAAATGCTGTTACAGTGATTTCTGTAAAAGATTTTCTAAAAATAGGAGTCCACCCTGCCAGTCTGTCAGCTGGGCAGGAATTCTCTTACAGCTCATGATTTCCAAAGAGAGAATCTTATTGGAATTTCAGGAAAGTCCAGTTCTGGCTGCTGTAATTTGGACACCACTGCAGGGTGGGAGAGTAAATTCACCTTCCAAGGCTCAGCTTTGATCTGAGCTGTTACACCCGAGCCTAACAAGGCTGGGTTTGTCCACCCAGTGACCTGGGTGTAGGAATTTTGTCCTGAGTAACCCAGAGGATGTGGACAACATGTGTCCAGGTGTGTCCTTGATCCTGGATGTGTGTAGCATCCTGGTGACCTGTGGATAAGCTCAGAGTGTGTTTGTGCTGCTGCTCTGTGAAAGTAGCTTTCTCTTGAAGTAACTTTCTCTTTCCCAAGGTTGTAACTTGCTTTTCCCTGTGTTTTGTCCTGCTTGGCATCAGAAACTGGACTCTTCAATCTTCGTAGTTGTGGAAAAAAACCCTAAAATTAAGCTGGGAAAAAAAGATTTATTAAATTGCATCCATAACATTCCAGTAAACTCCTGCTGTATAAACAACACTGGACCTCCCAACAGTTGTCCCTGTGCTGCTCTTTAGGGTGTATTTGATAAATACTGTTTAAAATAACCCCCAGATCCTTGGAAGTTTTGCTGTCTGGCGTGTCAGCAGTGCTAACAGCTCTACTGTCCCCAGCCCAGGAGAACAACGTACCCCCTGAAATCCCCCGGGATAAGGCCCAACACGGGCAGACACGGCTCCACCTCTGGCACCTTGAGGAGTCACCCACTGCCACTGGAAAAGGAGCCCAGCAAGATAAGCTTCAGTAGGATCACTGAGGCAGAACATGAATCCACAGTTTCGGCACCAACCTCTCCCAACACCCCGTCTACGCCACCGGTGTCGGCGACTTCGGAGTTCAGTGTGTTCTCAGACATTGATCTCAACAGTTCTTACGGTAAAATACGCTTTGAGAATTGTTGTCACTGTCCCTCAGGCTCCCCAGATTTATTCCTTCAAAACAAAAAGTTGCAATATTTAGAGTAACAAAGTCAATTCCCACCGTAACTTAAAATTGATAGTTGGGGAATCTTTTGCGCGGGAAATTTTAATTCACGCTGGCGGGAGATAAACTTGGGGATCTTTGTGATCTCTGGGGTCACTGAAGCTTTCAGTATGTGCAGATGTTCTGTCTGGAAAGTCTTCAATCCATTTCTTTTTTCCCCCACAGGTAACAACAGCATCTTTGCCCCCGTGAGTTTGCCTCAGTCGAGTGAGTACCGGAACTCTGTTAAATATTTAACTCTGCCTCTCCTGGGTTCAGGAGAGCTGAATGGGAGTGAAAATCGGAGATCTGGCAGGAAAATGTGGGCTGCATTCAGTAGGTCAGAAGTCCAGTGAGAAATGTAAAGTCCAGCAGCTGCCTGGTTTGGATTTAGTGGGGTTTAGGTTTTTTATCTCCAGCCTCTTGCATGATTTTGCTTCTATTTTGGATGTCCTTGATGATTGTTCTGTTTGACTAACGCTGCAAATGAAGCAACTTGATAATTTCCTGATTCCACTTAGTGAAAACAACTGCTCTTTTTGTACCACACCTGTGAGGGATATCCTGCATTCATTCACCTGTGTTTTCAGCTGCTCTTTTGCTTATTCCACATATATTTTTTCATAATGTGATTACAATTTCCAACTGGAGAGCACAAGTGCCTGATGGATTGACACACAGCTCTGGGCACTTCTAAGAGAAATAACAAAGGTGTGACAAAAGTCACCAGTACAGGCTGGGGGGTTGTGGTGTTTCTTTGAGGATATTTTCCCCCCTCTGTAAAAACTCACTTGGAGTTCACTTGATTTATTTTCCTGTCCTTCAGCATTGCCTGCTGATTGTTGATGCCTGTCTTTCTTTGATACTGGAAATAGGAGAACACTTTGTGAGACCTATGTCTGATTAAAGCAATGAATTAAAGAATTTCATGCAGCTGAAGTTACTGGTTCGTGTTGCTGTGGAGCACAAAGATCTGCTTGTCCGAGTCGCTTCGAGTTTGGCTTAATATTCCAGAATATGTTCCTCAGATATTGCACAAGCAGTAACAGATCTGCTTTTCCCTCTCCAGAGACTTTCTTCAGCTCCTGGGGGAGCTTTTCCAAACTGAGTGATGAGCCTCAGAACCCTCCTCCGCTTCCTCCACGAAAAAAGATGGATCAGGATGCTTCTAATGCTAAGGTATTTCTGTCCTACATTGAATAACTTGGATGATAAATCAGGGATCATCCAGAATGATTTAGGTTGGAAAAGACCTTGAAGATTCTTGAGTCCAGCCATTGAGCTGATGGGGTTCTGTCAATCTAAAAGACTTTGAGATGCAGAGCTCCACTTGCCCTTTCCAAGTGTTTTGTTCCCAGTGTCCAAACTCTGTGAGAATTTCAGGAACACAGTGGTCCTGTTTGGATCAATGGGCTGTCGTGTTTCTGACTGCACCAGTAGCTGTCTGATCAGGATCAGGAGATTTCTGCATCTGTCAGATTTGCTCTTTAAGTCCTTGTACAAGGGGGAATGGCCTTAAGCTGCCAGAGGGCAGGGATAGATGGGATTTTGGGAAGGAAGTTTTGGCTGGGAGGGTGGGGAGGCCCTGGCACAGGTTGCCCAGAGAAGCTGTGGCTGCCCCTGGATCCCTGGAAGTGTCCAAGGACACACTGGGTGGCGCTTGAGGCAACCTGGTCTGGTGGAAGGTGTCCCTGCCCATGGCAGGGGGGTGGAACAGGATGAGCTTTAAGATCCTTTCCAACCCGAACCGTTCCACGATTCCACGGTCTCCGTTTCTCACAACGCCTTTTCCGCCGCAGGGAAATCTGAAGTCGGACGACGACCCTCCGGCAATCCCACCTCGGCAGCCGCCGCCTCCAAAGATCCAGCCTCGTGCTCCCGCCTACACCAACCCCCTGGAGCAGCCCCTGCACAGCCCTCCTCCTCCTCCCCCCCGGGACCCTCTCCCCGACACTCCCCCGCCGGTGCCGCTCCGGCCGCCCGAGCACTTCATCAACTGCCCGCTGAGCCTGCAGCCGCCGCCGCTGGGCCGCTTCCACCGGGACCCCGAGTGGCACAGCACGGCCCCCAGCTCCCCGGGCACCCCTCCCAGCACCCCCTCGCCCCGGGCGCTGCGCCGCTGCTGCCTCGCCGGCGCCGCTCACGGCAACCCGGCGCAGCCGCCCGTGCCCCCCGTCCCGCCCCGGCACAACTCCAGCCCTCAGCTACCAAAACTGCCACCAAAGACTTACAAAAGGGAGCTCTCCCACCCTCCTTTGCACAGACTGTCTTTGCTAGAGAATGCAGAAACTCCTCAATGACCTTTGCCGTAGTAGTCATTGACACTGGAATTAGTATTTGTAAAGTTCCTCTTTTCTTTTTTTTTCTTTTTTTTTTTTTTATTTATTCAAAAAAAAGCAGTGTATTTTAGTATTTTCGCAAATTACGCTCTTAAAGTGCTGCTGATCAAAAACAAACACAAAAAAAAAGGTTTAAATTGGAAAAATTCAGATTACACACTCACTCCAGCCTGCGTGGTTGGGCAGCATTACCCTCAGGTGAGCAGCAGCATTGCCTTGGTTCACATCCTCAGTGCCGACAGTTCTGCCAGGACACAAAAATAGAGACCTTTTGCACTGTAAACTACACTAAATGAATTTTAAACTGACATCACTGAATTGCACTGAGCCAAAAAAAAAAAAAAAAGGTGCGTCTGTGGAATTTTTTTCAAAAAAATTTGAGCACTAGTGGCCTTTTTTTTTTAATTAAAAAACCCGACCGTGGGTTGCTCGACAACACGAGGATATAAAGTGTCACCGATTTGAAACCTCTGGCTAAGCCTGGAGGCTCCTGAGTGACAGCTCGTGTTCTGGGATATTTTCATGCCGTGTCTTAATTGCCATTGAGTTGCTGCTGAAGACAAAAACTAGGTTGAAATCTAAATACCAAAATATTCAGTTGGCCTTGGTTGTTTGGAGAAAGGATGAACGAGGAGTACCCGTCTGGGATATCGGGAAGGATCCCGAGTACATCCTGTTCAGATGTGCCTTTTTGTTTTGGTAGGCGAAGGTGTCTTAAGCTAAAGAGTTTTATCTACTGTTGTGGAGAACAAAGCTATGCCTGTGTCTGTACAATTGTTTATATTGTATATTTACATATATTCTAATCACCTGTATAAATTGAAGTTGACTTTGAGGCCTATAATACAGTTGCTACTCCTGCGATCGTATCCGGTCAGAAGCGTTTCCTCTGGCTTAGGAACAGTCTTGCCTTCCAAACCTAACAACTTTTCTGTAGATCTACACTTAACTTAATCGTGAATCCGTTTTGGAAATCGGTAGCATTTAAACCAGCAAACACTTAAAAGCTTTATTAAACTTTTTGAACTGATAAGTGAATGGAACTTTTCTTTGCCAGTCGAACGCCGTGTTTGAACTGGTGTGAGAGCGAGTCTGTTTTACTGGTAGTACTGTAGCAGCATTTATAAGGTGGCCTTCAGAAGCCACATTTTATTTACCGGTCTGTGGCCTTTTACTGTGCTTTGTATCAGAGTTCTTAACAAGATTAATAAATCACCCCAGTCTTAATTTGTAAGAGCTTGAGCGGTGCGTGTTCCTTGTAAGGAGAAGGTTGGGAATTGCATTTTGGGCAATACAAAATGCCCCAGTTTTCCATGTAATGCTCTCAGCTTTGGCTGCCTTTTGGTCTTTGGCAGCTGGGCCCATCCCAGGCTTCCAAGTCACACTCCAGGTTCTCATCATCCTGCCTATATTGCTCCCACCATTCCATCTGGAAAAGGAGAGGAGATATGTCTATGTTAATTAGAAACATCCTGAGTTAGAAGAGACCCACCAGGATCATCAGATCCAAATCCTGGCCTTGCACAGGACCACTGCAGGAATCCCACCATTTTCTCCTGGGAAGATGCATTTTGCCATCTATGTCTTGGACGGTTTTCTCCCGTCCCCTTCATGTTCCTTTCCTGAGGAAGAAGAGAGGGCATCTATTCATGCAACTTTTTATGGGAGAGCTGCTTCAGTTTGAAAGAATAAGGTTCAAGGAGTCCCAAATTTGAGATGCATGAACTGGGAGTGCAGGTAGGAAACAGATGATGCCTCGACCAGGTAAAATTCGTTTTCTAGTTCTTTGCATTAACTCTGTTGAATTCATCACCAGCAGCTACTGCTAAAGTATGAGAAAAATATTTTTTTAAGACCTTTGTGTGTTGTGGAAGAGGAAAAAAATTCTCCCAAGTTTTGGAATATATAGGTGTCAGCTTTATGCCTTCCTGTAAAAGTGCTTATGTCAGAACCATTTTCAATATTCCATAGGAAAATATTCCCATGGCCATGGAAGTGGTCGGAAGTGGTCAGATTCCCACCAGTGTGGTTCAAGGAATGCCAAGGGAGCAATAAATTAACATTTCAGTTACTTCATAATTAGAGGGATAGGTAAAAAGAACAACAAAAAAATGCTGGAGGGGAAAAAAGTGAAGTTTGGGTTTGAAGTTGGCTTGTGTGGGAAAAGGCAGTTCCTTCAGAAAAGCACAGATAAACAGATGGAATGTGAAGGCATTTAATACCAAAAGAAACATCTTTGTAGTTGTTTTCAGTGATGCTATTTTGAGTTCCAGAATTTCAGCACTTTTGTCTGCTCTGGAGCTGGAATAATTTGGGTGCTGTGGCACCGCTAAGCAGATGAAAAAACAGGAAGGACAAAAGGAACCATTTTTTATTACGGTTTTTTTTCCGGATTTACAATTTTCCACCGCAAGTCTCAATACACCATTCAGAATCCCTTGGAAATGCAGTAACTCCTCCCTGGAGCAGGGAGTGGATGTTCTAGAATCACAGAATTCCCTGAGTTGGAAAGGACCCCCAAGGATCATCCAGTCCAACCCCTGCCCTGCCCAGGACACCCCAACAATCCCCCCCTGTCCCTCAGAGCGTTGTCCAAACCCTCCTGGAGCTCTGGCAGCCTTGGGGC
>JAWWLV010000179.1:62584237-62596905 GCA_035041135.1 Platyrinchus mystaceus
AAGGCCAGGTTGGACAGGGCTTGGAGCAACCTGGGCTAGTGGAAGGTGTCCCTGCCCATGGCAGGGGATGGGATGAGAATGGGCTTTAAGATTCTGTCCAACCCAAACCATTCTGGGATTCTATGATTTGAAACCCCAGGTGTTTGGGCAGCCTGAGCTGGGGGAAGGGGATACCCCTCGATGGCATTGCAGGCCCTGCCCCATGGGAGGTGTGTGGGATGCAGGAAAAGGGATCCCAGCCTCTGCCTCCCCAGACAGTGCCAGTCTGACGTGTTTGCTGCCAGTGCAGTGTGCTGTCACCCTGGGCTGGGGAAGCTGAGGGACTTCAGTCTCGTGGTCTCCTTTCACATCCTGAAAGGGAAACAGAAAGTTAATTTTCCGGGGCCGTGCAAACCATGGGGTTTGTGCAGCACAGAGCCCAGTGAGTGCCTGTTCCTGCACTGCTGGGCCACCACAGCCCTGGTTTCTAGCCCTGAGCCCGAGTGTTTGGGTGCTCCCAGCCCCTGGCAGTGACCTGGGACCTCCAGGATGATGGTGTTCCCGGCTCGTGTCCGAGTTCAGTGGCCTCTTGAGGATCAAGTTCTCCCAGCCGCCATCCTGTGGGAAGGGGAAGGAAGAAGGGTGGCTGAAACTCTGTCATTGGCCTTTGGAGATATTTTAGGAGGATGTTTCCCACTGGACATCTGAGTCCACCCCAGGTTTGCCACGGGAGGTTTCTCCCGTCCCTGTGAGCTGTGGGAACACGTGGCCCCACAGGCAGCACCTCCATCTTCAGGCCTGTAATTATCGTGCCAGTTATTTCTGCCCTCCTGAGCTGCCATGTGGAATGTGGGGGCAGCCGAGGCCTCGTCGGGGTGACTGGGATCAGGTGGTGAAACGGAGCTCCTGCTTTGCCGTGGCTGTTTTCTCATTCCTCTTGCACTCCTGGGTTTGCTCTTGGAGATTAGTTATAAAAAGGAAAAGGCTGCGGAAGTGAGGAGGCAGCAGTGGGCGGGAGGGAAGCGGCCTTGGGGAAGCAGCTGGGCTGGAGCCGGCTTTGGCTGAGCTGGGATGTGGCTCCTGGTGTCCTGCCAGCGCCGGCTGAGGAGTGCAGGACATCCCCCTGCCCGGCTGCCGGCAGGACACGTGGCAGGGCCCTCTCCCTGCACGCTGCCAGGAGTTTCACCCTTTTCCTTCCCCTCCCTGCGACCGGGCAGAAAAAAAGCCACGTTTCTTCCCGCTGTTCCTCACCCTGCCCTGGAGGAGGGTTTGCTCGGGGCAGCCTTGAGGCCCCATCCCGGCACGTCCCTGTCCCTGCGTGTCCCCATCCCTGCTGAGCCCGCGCTTCCCATTGTGCCCAAAACCTCTGACTCATCTGTCTCTGCTCCGCTCCAGCGCAGTCCTGGGCGCGTGGCAGCCGCCGGCTCACCGGCGTTTCTGTTCCCCTCTGCGGGCCACGAACCAGCTGCTTCTCTTCCCAGCTGCTTCTCTTCCCACTCTGCTGGGCCTCCGGAGCCCATCCCGCCTCCGGCTCTGCATCAGCAGAATCCTGGCCCGAGGGCCTTGGAGCAGGGGATTCATTTTCCTCTGGATGGGATCTGGGCATCCCAAGAGGAAAGCAGTTGTGTCCCTGCTGGGGATGGGTGTGTCCCTGCCTGCTCCCTGCCACCCCTGTGCATCCATGCCTGTATGTCAGCACCGGTTTTCGTGTCCAGGATGATGCACAGACCCATTCCCAGGGCAGGCTCTTGGAATCTGGTCCAAAGCCACGGATAAAGTCGTTGGTGACAGCGGTTTTGCTCCCCCTGCCCGGCCCAGCAGCATAGGTGCTAAATCCAGCATGGCTGGTTTTGGGGTAGGGCATCACTTTTTTTGGGGGGAGGACCTAATTTCTGGGGGAAATCCATCACTTTCTTTGGGATGTGCATTTTTGGGAGAGCAGCGTGGATTCAGGGGTTGCTTCCCACAGCGTTTCCCAGCGTGTGCAGGACCCCGAGACCCCCACGACCCCTGGCAGGAGAGGAAGCTGAGTGGGATGGGGCAGGTGGGTGCTGTGAATCCCACAGGAGCTGGGAAGTTTCCACGGGAGCCAGGAGGTGCCCAGGGAAGCCGGGAGAGCCCATCCACCCCATCCCCACCACCCCCACCGTGGCTGAGTCACTCCTGCAGGTTCGGTGCTTCCTGCAGCGTTTTCACCCCCCACCCCGTTTCCTGCAAACCCTTTTAGGTGCCCATTTCCTTTGGGTTGGAGTGCAAGGAAGGAGTTAAGCGACTCCAGGCTCGTGTGGATTTGGGCCAGATATTTAAAGATCCAGGGCTGGGAAGGGAAAGGGGAGGTGTGATACTCTCCAAACGCTCCCTGCAAACACCTCGGAGGCTCCCGCTGCCGGTGCTGTCCCCGCGCTCCCGGCAGGGGCTGGTGGGGGAGAGGCAGAAAATGCCTTGCTCCTATTTTTAGCTCTTCCACGGTGTCATTAGAATAATCTGGGATTGGAGAATGTTGCTGTGCAAAATTGCCTGGGAAGGTAGAACTCAAAATGGGAAGGCTTTGGGATGCTGCAAGGTGAAGGGGATGGAGAGGGAACACGTGGCCGTGGTTCAACGGGAGCTGCCCGGGGAGCACCGGTGGTGACAGGGATGAGCTGATGTGACACAGCAATTAATAGGCACGTCCTTAATTACATCCCGGGAGAGGGGGGTTTAAATAGAGACAAGGCACCTCCCAGGGGGGGTTATCCAGGCCAGAGGGAAGTGCTCAGCCCTGTGCCAGTGCTGGGGACACCTTTGCTCCTCACCCTGTCCATGATGGTGTTCCCATGACAGTGTTCCCTCAATGCAGCCCTTGCAAACACCCCTCTGGAGCCTGGTGTGCCGGGAATAAAATACATCAGGAAGAGCTGAGCTAAAGGGAGGAGCTCAGCAAGGCCTGGTCAGGGAATGTCCTGCTGAACTGGTAGGAATTACACCCAGAGTCACCCCGCTCCGAGCCGGAGCTCATGCAGGAGTCACAGCCCCGGCCACACTCCGCCCCTCACGGGTCTCCTGCCCTCCTCCTCCTCCTCCTTTGCCCCTTGGACAACTGGGCAAAGTCCAAAGCTAAACATTAGCTCAGGTCTTGGAGCAGCTGCTGATGTGCCGCCCTCAGCCGTCCCCTGGCCAGTTGGACCTCGTCCCCTTGGACTCAGCCTCCACCTCCACGTGTTTCTCCACCTGATTTAAGGCGCTTCCTGATCCTTCTGCAACCTCCTGGGGCCAACCATCATTTCCCCAGTCTGTGCCCTGAAAAGCAGCATCTCCCTGGTGGTCCCCACAAAACCCCCTTCCCAGCACCTGTGCACCCTCCAGTTCCTCTTGCCCCCCTCCTTTCTGTCCCAGGAGCTTCACCATCCCAAAAACAACTGATTTCACATCCTGATCTTGCAGCTCAAGTTTATCCTGGCAAAGACTACAAATCCAAACAGCTGGGTGTTTATTTGGCTGCACCCTGATCCTGGTGGGGATTCATCAGGACTGTCCTGAATTTGTGGTACCTCCATCATGAGCCCTTTTCTTTTTTTGGCAGATCAGATCACGGGAAAAGAGCTCCACGGCCTTGGGGGTTGTGGCCAGGTTGGAGAGCATCCTTCCCATCCCCAGCATTCCCTGTGCCAGGTCAGAGTAGGACCAGAGCATCTTCCTCTGCAACCAGACATGAAATGGAGCTCAGAGGCTCATGGAAAACCCTGAGTAAGTGGATATGAGGTCTTGGAGGCTGAGTGGGACTCGTGGGTGTTTGGAATGGGGCCTTGGAAGCTGGTACCACAACCAAGCCAACTGGGAAAATGGGAAAAAAGAGTCATCCCAGGTAGAGTAACAGGCACAAGTCCCAGACCACCTCCCCTCCCTCACACCTTGCCTGGATGCACCTCCCAGCTCTCACAAGGCCCTTTTTTTTGGGAATAAACCCCACTAAAGGGCAGGGACGGCTCCTCTTCACCCCCGGTGGTGCCATCCCACACCACCCATCCCGAGGGATCCCGTGGCTCCTTTTGGGCACCCGCCAGGACGGGAGGGTGGAGTGTGATCCTTGCACAGTTAATTGGATTTGGCCACTGTGACAGAAGGGCTGGGGATTAGGGAGCAGGGGAGGAATTACAGCTGGGGGTGGGAGCTGCCCTCGGGGTCTTTTGTCCCCAGGGATTATTGGCCGGACTGATGGATGGGGTTGGAATCATGTTTGGGATGGTCGGTGTAATCCCTTGTGTCAGCGTCGTGGGTGGCCCTGGGGATGGGAATGGGGGACTGTGGCATTCACCCCTTCCATGGACAAACTTCCAGCTCTCCTCGGGATACAGGATGCTCCAGGTGCTGCTCTGTCCACATCCCAGTGACGGGAAGGGGCCGTGTCCTGCACCATGACCTCTCCAAACAGATCAGCAGCTCCTTAAACCCACCCAATAGCCACTAGAAAACCATGGAATCATCCTTTCCTGATGTCCTGTGGAATTCCAGAGCAGACAGACCTGTCCTAGTGCAGCCCTTTCCGAGCCTCTTTAGCTGCTGGTGTTTACGTGATCCGCAGGGTCGGATCCTGCCCTTCCTGGGACAGGGGGGTCTCTGAAGCAAACAGGGACCCCAAGGTGAGGTGAAGGGGTGAGACACTCTCAGGAAGGGGATAAGATTTTTGTTCCCAGCAGCTGGAGGTTCCCAGTGGGTGGGAAACACCAAAAATGCCCAACAAAGGGATTGTGGATTTCAGCCCCACAAGGGCAGAGGAGCATCACAGGGGGCTCTTCTGATATCCCTGCCCTGCCACGGGGCTCCTGCTTTTCCAGAGCAGCTGAAAGGCCTCATTACCTTGGAAATGAGCCCCCCAAATCCTCTGGACATTGACCATCCTGCTGCCAAACCTGTCAGGGCAATCCAGCTGGAGGGGACCAGTTGCAGCACCCCCAATGCACTGGACACAAACACCTAATTAGGGTTAAAATAGCAAAAGGAAAGTGTGGTAGTGCTGGCACTTGGGATTTTGAGCAATTCCAGGCTTGGGGAAGGCAATGGATCTGCTCTGGCTCATCTGAGGGCTGACAAACCAGCCAGAGCATGGCTGGAAAAGCAAAATTCAGGAGAAGCCAGTGGAGGCAAGAGAGTGATGTTGGATGGTCACCAAGTCACATCCTTGCTCAGAGGCCAACCAGGCATCCCCTGGAATGACATGTCAGGCAAACTCAATGTGTTGAGGCAGTGACAGGGAATTCCAGGGGCAAATCCCAAGGACAGATCCCAGGGGCAAATCCTGGGGCAAATCCCAGGGATTTGGAGGTGCAGCAGGAGCCACGTCAGGCCGTATCACAGGTCACTCCTTATCTCCACAGGGCACTGCCACCCTCTCCCATCACGCAGGTCTTCCCATATTTATTTTGGGAGACTGGAACGAGCACAGCTCGTCCTTGCCAGGGGCACCACGCTGGTCATGCAGGACCCAAATCCACCTGGGAAGGCCAGGGGTGACCAGGGAGCTGCTCGGAGCAGCCTGAGCCAGGCAGGGCAAGTTGGAGCAGTCCAGGAACAGGTAATTCCTGCTGCACCTCCTGGCAGGGATTATGGGCGGAGCTGGAATGTCGGGGCAGGGCGGAGAGAACCCTGTGCTCCAGCTGCATGGAAAAGGGCTCCAGCCATAGGAAAAGGAGGATGAGAGGCTGAGGGAGGCTGGAGAAGTGGAGGTTCCCTTCCTACTGAGCTTGCTTCGGGTGCTCGGCAAAGCCTGGGAGTGGTGGGAATGGGGGACACACAGGCACCAGCCTGAGGGTGTCCAGAAAACTTCAGGGAACCTCCTTTTCCACCCAAATCTCCTTTTGCACCCAAAATTCCCGGTTTCTCAGCCAAGCCCCACCATCGGTGCGTTTGGCAAAGCCAAGAATGCGATTGACTCAGGGAAAACCAGGAGCTTCCACAGGGATGGGGTGGCAACACGTGGCCATGGAGTGCTCTGGGAACCGGTGTGGGGTCCGTGTTCAGGGGGACAATGTCTTTGGCCAGCGGGATTTTCCCCCCAGGAGCGCGGGAGGCTTTGACGGCGCCCACCGCGCAGGAGTTAATTGGGTTTCCTTTCTGCTAATTGCGAGGGGAAGGGAAGAATGCCCTTAATTAATTGGAGGGCAAACCAGCCGTGCAGAACGGGCTGGATCCACCAACCCAGGCACAAAAATCCCAGCTCTCCCCCTCGCCATAGCAACGGGAAAATGCGGGGTATCCTGCTTGTTCAGCCAAAAAAAAAACCCCGAAATACCCTCACCAGCCAGTGGGACCTTCCCAGGGAAAACTGAGACTCAAAGTAGTATTTTTCAGGGATTAAAAGGCTCCTGGGGAGGTCTGGGTGCGAGGAATGGTTGGATTTGCCTTGTGCTGAGGAGCATTGATGGGGTCTGATGGGACCTGTCCTGGCTGGAGGCATCTTGTAAAGCCCTGGGAAGGACGTTTAGTCCAGGAGGAATGTTGTTCATCCCAGGTTCTCCCACCCTTTTTCCTGGCCTAAATCCAGCTGTACAGGCAGAGGGGTGGGAGAACTGTGTTCCCCTCTGCATAAATAATGATAAAAAGTCTGCAATAAATGTTAAAAAAATTCCCTCTTGTGAATCAAACTCTGGGAGCAGAGGAAGGCTTTGGGAGAGACCCCAGAACTCGCCTCCGCAGCCGCTCCCAGTGGGAATTTAGATGTTTTCTCCTCTTCCATTCCAAGCCTGAAAACATCCCTGCCGGGACAGCTGGTTCCACAAGTCCCAAAAAACAAAACCACCCCGTGTGAGTATGAAAATCATATTGAAAAGAGCTGAGATTTAATTAGGTCACATCCTTGTGATCGTGGTGATGCAAATCAGCGCCTGGCACTGCCTGGAAAATGTGACAGCGGCTAATGAGGAAAGCACGCCGGTGGGATTTCCCTCCCAAGCCGGACAGCTGGGGAAAACATCAGGAAAACTTGATATCCCTCTGGATCCCTGGGAGGTGAAACTCTCCTGGCAGGTCTGGTTTGGGCCTGGAGCAGAACTGTGGTCACCACCCCGGGCTGTGGCGCGGCCGCCGCTCGTCGGCGCCGGGATGAAGTCGGTCTCCGGATCGGCGCCGTCGTTCCCACTGGAGCTTTTCCAAGGAGGCAGATGGGCACTGTCGGCTCCACAGGTGTGGATGTGGGTCAGCATTGACCCTCTCGTCCCCCTGCACCTGCCATGGATTGAGGACCGGGTGTGGAATTTCGTGCTCCGGTTTGTGGCGCCAAGATTTGACCCCACCACCGTCTCCGTGTCGGGGCTGATCCCACCCTTATTTTGGAGGAAAACCCGATGTTTTTGCATGGCACAGTGTCCAGGAAACTGTGCACGTGCCAGGTGTGAATCCATAGGGAAATTTTGCTGCTGCCCTCCCCGTGAGACCCCTTGGGATTGCTCAGGATCCTCCATATCTCTTGCAGCATCTGGGACCAAACAACTCTCCACTTTCAATTTGGCAGCCACTGGAAAATGAAAGGGAAACCTTCTCCCAACCCCAACAGCAGCTTTTCCCCCACAGTCCCATGATCCAGCCTCCTGTGACCCCACTGCAGAAGTCTCAGATATTTGCAGACACTTTTAGGGCTCGGTTTGGGAAGAGAAAGCCAGTCCACAGCTCTATTGCTTGGCAACGGATTTCCTTCCCAAAAAATCCCACCCCAAACCCCAGTGTTATATTTAATTCAGTGGGAAGGCCCACAGGCAACGCCCTGTGAACACTGTCAGGGCAGCCTGGGCTTTGTGGAGGGGATATTTTGGGAGGATGGGGGTTGGTTCTGGGCTGTGAGATGAGGGGGTGCTCCCAAGGCTTCCCACTCACGTAAAGAAAGGGCAGAAATGCCCAGATCCAGTCCCTGTGTCTCCCACAAACCAAGAGAGGATGGTGTGTCTGCCCAAAAAAATCACATGATGGCAGCAGGAGCCACATCAGAGCCTTTTCTTCTTGCCACGACCAGAGAAGCTGTGGCTGCCCCATCCCTGGAAGTGTCCAAGGCTTGGAGCAACCTGGGCTAGTGGAAGGTGTCCCTGCCCATGGCAGGGGGTGGAATGGGATAGTCTTTAAGATCCCTCCCAACCTAAACCATTCTGGGATTCTACACTGTGTAATGTCTTCGGGTTTATTGAGCCCATAAAATCTGGGATCCACTGAACATCAACACAGCCAAACCTCTGCAATCTATTTAAATGCACATAGATATAAAAATATATATCTAGGGATCTTTGCAGTTGGAGCCAGCAGCAGTCACTGGGGTTTTCTCCTTTCCCTGAGCTCCAACCCCCAGCACAGAATTAGACTGAGATCTAATTCAGATCCACATTTATTTTGCTCCCAGCTCCAGGCTGACCACGGCCCCACGCACGGACCGCAGCCAAGCTGAGTGTGTTAGAGGTTGGCTCTGCTACAGAAACATCATCCCATTCTTTTTTTTCCAAGAGCTCCAAGCTGACAAAGCAGCTGGCCTGGAAAGACGCTCGGGGAGCTCCGGCACTGGATCACCCGGCCCTGGCACTGCTGGTCCTCCCGTTCCAGGTGGCCTTTTCCAGACATATTCTGGTGGGAGGGAGCGGCCAGCACAGATCCCGCCAAAGCCGATGGTTTGGGACCTGCTGGGAGATGCCAAAAGCAAAGGAACACCCCACGTGCTTCCCCCTCCCAGCACGGGCAGGGCCTCTGCCAGGACAGGCAGCGCCAGCACCGCTGGAGTCTGGATTTCCTCGTGTCTTCGGGAAGCGGCTTCACGTCTTGCATTAATTAATCTTAATTACCCTCGTGCCCCTCCGCGGCGTCTCCCGGGGAGCGGATGACGCGCCTGTTGGACACGCTGGATCGCCCGGGTTGTCTTCCCAACCCCGTTTATTTATTAGCCGGCGTTCCCTTCCAAACTGACCGGATTTAATATCTTTGTTCCAGTTGGCCAAGGCTTTATTGACCGTGGAGAGGCAGAAATCGCCGCCACACACCCCCGGCGCGGGCGGGGACGCCGAGGTCGGGACGGAGCAGCCCGTGGCCGTCCCAAATCCAAAGGGAACTGAGGAAGCAGCAGCCTGGACATCATTTTCCCCTCCGTGCTGCTCCCAAAAGCCTGGCTGTTGGCACTTAACTTACTCCAGACACACTGTATGTGCACATGCATTCCTTGGCCATGCGGTCAGACCGGAAAAGATTGCCTTCAGCCCAGGAACCGCAGCGGGAAGGAGGCTGGGAAGAGCTGTGCAGGCACCGAGGTGGGAGCGCTGCAGCCTCCAGAAAAGCTGCAGTCAACACTTTTTTTTTTTAGGAGCCGCGGTGCTAAAAGAGGAACCGCTGCGGGACACGCGGTTGGAAAGGCTGAGATGGTTGGGGAGGGGGGAGAGCTTTTATCCCGGCAAAAATCCCTCCTCCCTCCGGAAAATCTCCCTGCAGGACTTTGGGCAGCACGAGGAGCCCCTTTGGGTCGGAGCCCCTGCCAGGATCTCGCTCCATGAGCGCTGACATGGATCCAGCTGCTCCAAGGAGCCTGGAATTGTCACCTCTCCCACCGACACGGCCCAGTCGAAGGGTGTCCGAGAGCACCTCACCCAGCCAGGGCTCACTCCCAGTGCCCACACCATTCCTGGTTGGAATCACAGCCAGATCCAGGCGCCATCCCTTACACTCACATGGATCAGGGCAGGGCGGTTTCTGAAGGGTGGCAGAGTCACAAACCCCACAGGGAGAGTTCTGCTCCCAACCCCTCAAGCCTCGTGCTCCAGATTCCACTCCCTGCTCCCACCAAACAGCCTCCCCGAGCTGCCACTGGGAAGTTTGGCATCCCACACCCCCAGAGCAGCTCCAGGCCCTGAGCAACAGGAATTCTGGCAACACCGGCGCGGTGCCGCGGCTCCAAGCACTGGGTGTTCCCAGCCGAGCTCTGCGCTTTGCTGGGAATCACCAGGGCGGGATGGGACGCTCGGGAGCTGTGGCAGGAGCGGGGATGAGCCCTCAGATCCCCCTGGATGGCACGAGGCTTCCACGCTCAGACGTTCCAGCGCTGCGCCGGGAGCGCGTCAGTCACTCACCGGTGCCGCACCGGAATTTGCATAATTCCAATTATGTTTCCAAAACGGGGAACGGGCTCTGACAACAACAACAACAACAACTCTGCAGTGCCTTGAACAATCAGAGAAGATGGAAAATCGTTGTCTGGGACCTGAGGGCCCTGCAAGCGCCTTCCGCTGGCAGAAACGCTGCGGGAAAGGATGCGGCATTCCAGGTTTTCCCAGTGAAACCAACGGAAATAAACGTGTTCGAGGACAAATGAGCCTCCCCCAGGCACTGCTCTGCCTCTCTGTCCTCCCATCCCTGCAGCCCCCATCCCCTTCCTCCCCAAGGAGCATCCTGGCTACCCCACCTCCTGGCTTTCCCCATTTTCTCCTGCACCCGGAGGCAAAAGAAAACCAGGAATGACGGAGCCGGCTGGATCTGCTGTCGGTGTGTTGAGCCATCGCTGCCAACGAGGCGGGAGCAGCAGGATATTTAATCTCCATGAGTCACCTCTCCCTCCCTATCTGCCATCTGCAAGTGCTCCAGCCTGACCTGCAGGTTTGGGATCGGGCTGCTCCGGCCCCACGCAGCCGAGGATATCCCGGAGCCTCCCTCGCTGCAGCCTGGGGATGCCGGGGATTTGGCAGACGTTAAACCCATCCACGCATCCAGAGCCTTAAACAGCACCTGGTTTTCCCAGGGTGGGTGCTGGGAGGTGGGACAGAGCCCAGGAGGAAGCTGTGGGTGCCCGAGGCCTCTTCTCCAGACAACGGAACCGGCGGCAAAATCCTGCGTGTCTGCCGTGGAGCGCCCGCGGTTAAACCGGCAACCCACGGGAGGAGGGAGCTGCGAGGAGAGACACCCGCTCACAGACCCTCAAGTGCTGGGAAGCTCCAGGTTTTCCAAAGGCCCCAAAGTTAAACATGGATCAGGCTGCCAGGAAGCTGGCAAACACCCGAAGGAGTTAATCCATGGATCCCGCTCGGATGCCAGAACTCCTCCAGTGTCAACGTGATTAACCAGTTTCACCACTCGGAGAGTTTCTTGGGGGGGAGCAGGAGTGCTGGAGAGCCTGGGAGAGGGGAAGGAGGAGCTGTGGAGCACCTTTTCCCCCATGTCAGTGTTCCCAGAGGAACACCAGAAGGGTGAGGAGGCAAAAAGTGAGTGTAGTTTTGGGGGCAGAGGTTTCAGGCTGTGACCTGGAGGCCTTGAGTGAGGGAAACCCGCAGGTAACTCCCAACCAAGTGGAAAAGCTGCAGCTTGTCCTCGTGGGGAGATGCATCCCCCTTCCAAAACCATAAGGGCCGTGGTGGAAACAGAAGCTGGGAAGTTTTGGTGCCGTGGTTAAAAGCGTAACCTCCCATCAAGGGGAAAACGCAGAGGAGGAATTCTCCACGGGGAATCAGCCAAACAGGTACAGCAGGAGCCAGATCCTGAGATTGCAGCTGCCAGCCAGGCTGCAGGCAGCCTTCCTTAAAGGGAAACACATCACTGCCCAGGTCTGCAGCATCCCCAGCCCTCCCTGGAGAGGCTGGAATGCTGCAGCCAGCGTGGGCAGAAGCAGGTCCTGGACAGAGCGGTGCAGCAGGAAAACAGCAGGAGTTCCCAGATCCCAGATCCCAGGCTGGACGGTGATCCTGGCTCACAAACGCCACCGACACAGGATGTTTGGAGGCAAGGGCTGGAGGACTTTGGATTCATCAGCGAGTCCAAGGCTGTAGGATGAGCCAGAGTGAGATCCAGGGACAGCTCGTTGGCAGCGATTCAGCACCTTCCACCCCAGCCCTGCTGAGCTTGGCTCATCTTCCAGCGAGCAGGTGCTGGGGAAGCTCATCCCAAACCTTTGTGCCGGGCAGTGAGGACTCACCAGGCACACCAGCAGTGTCTGTCCTGCTGCTGCCCCTCACCTCCCTCTCAAAATGCTTTTATTTCCTGTGCTGACAAGAAAACCAGTCCAATGCGGGTCATCCCAGCCCAGAACACTCATTATATTGAAAATATGAGTAACTATGATACAGAGGGTGGAATTTGGACATTCAAACACGATGCAACTTGAACACTTAACAGGCAGACTTGCTCTGGAGGGAAAGGCAGAGCCAAATCCCTGCTTCCCTGCTCTCCACGGAGCGAGGCGGGCGCTGGGCTTGGTCACAGTCAGGGCAGCAGCCTGGAAGCCGCAGGTACGTGATAGGAAAAGCTTCCCAGAGAGTTGGGCGAGTTCCAGGCTGCTCCATGACAGCCCCTCCCCCCATTTCCCAAGGGAAAAGGTACAAAGCTCCTCAGGGCAAAAATAGCAAATATTGACAGCAGGAGGACTGTGCAGTCCCACGTTCCACGGGCAAAGTGCAAAGTCCCCTCCGGAGCGAGCACCAGGCCAGCGGTGCTGCCCAGTCAGCACCAGGTCCCACAGATCCTGGAGCTCCCACCCTTCCTGGGACGGGTTCATTCTCCAAACAGCGGCTTGAAATGAATGGCAGAGGCATTCTGGGGTTCTGCTCCTCCCCATCCAGGCAGGTGCCATCCTCTGATGGACCCTCACGAGCATCGCTGCAGCTCAGCCCAAAATGGGATCACCCAGTTCCACCCCTGCCATGGGCAGGGACACCTTCCTCTAGCCCAGGTTGCTCCAAGCCCCATCCAACCTGGCCTTGGACACTTCC
>JAWWLV010000179.1:62603704-62618207 GCA_035041135.1 Platyrinchus mystaceus
GTGGCTGCCCCTGGATCCCTGGAAGTGTCCAAGGCCAGGTTGGAGCAACCTGGGCTGGTGGAAGGTGTCCCTGCCCACGGCAGGGGGTGGGACCGCATGATCCTAATGGTCCCTTTTAACCCAAACCGCTCTGTGATTCTGTGATGCATTATCGGGTTTACAGCTCCGTGCTCTCTCGGGACACTCCCTGTAATTCCGATCGGTGAAACTCCAGCCCTGGACAGCCCCTCTGGAAGCGCAGCGCTCGCCCACGTCCCACCCCGTGCTCCGGCAGCCGTGTCCCGGCACGCCCGGGTGACACAGAGCAGCTCCTGCTCGCACACGTCGGGCCGGTCCCGCAGCCGGGACCTGTCCCAGCCCTGCGCTCCTGGGAATGTGCCAGAGGGGCTGGGACCGGGAACAGTGCGGGACTGGGACTGGGAACACTGCGGGACTGGGACACGAACACTGCGGGACTGGGACAGGGATCACTGCGGGACTGGGACAGGGAACACTGCGGGACTGGGAACACTGCGGGACTGGGACAGGGAACACTGCGGGACTGGGACTGAGAACACTGCGGGACTGGGACTGAGAACACTGCGGGACTGGGACTGGGAACACTGAGGGGCTGGGACTGGGAACACTGCGGGACTGGGACTGGGACTGGGAACACTGCGGGGCTGCTCCTCCCAGCCCGGGTGCTGGAGCTGGAGGTGCACACATGATTCCTGCCGGCAGGAAAATAATTCTGGTTTGGTGTCTCCTCCTGAGCTCGTGGAGCGGACAAGGGAAGCGGCAAAACCAGAATCACGGAATCCCAGAATCCCAGAGCGGTTTGCATTGGAAGGGACCTTAAAGCCCATCTCATTCCACCCCTCTGCCACGGGCAGGGACACCTTCCACTATGATGTACTTGATCACTCCGGGGTCTCCAGAGGTTGCGGTCCCTTTTCTCCCCGTGTGTGTTCCCTTGGGATTGTGTGTGGGGGACTGACTTCACCAGATCCTCCCATCCCATCAAAAATACCAAATTTTGAGTTGATTTTTTATGGCAGGCTTGTGGCACATGCAAAAGGAATCCCCCTTGGAACAGCCAAAGGGAAATGGTTTGGTGTCTTTAGGGGAACAGGAGGTTTCCTGGACCACAGAATTATTAAGAGATCAAGCTCTGAGCTCTGGTGACCAGTGACAGGACCCAAGGGAACAGCTGGAGCTGTGTCAGGGGAGGTTTAGGTTGGATATTAGGGAAAAGTTCTTCCCCCAGAGGGTGGTTGGCACTGAACAGGCTCCCCAGGGCAGTGGGCACAGCCCCAAGGCTGCCAGAGCTCCAGGAGTGCTTGGAAAATGCTCTCAGGGACAGGCTGGGATTGGTGGGCCAGGAGATGGACTGGATGATCCCTGTCTGTCCCTTCCAATTCAGGGAATTCTGTGCTTCTACAATGTCAATAGGAGTTTCCAAGGAAGCTGTTGCTCTTTCCAGCAACGAGCAAAGAGGGAGGATGCCAAGGAAAACATGCCATCCGTGGCCTCTCCTAATGAGAGGCAGCTCCAGGGGCACGGCCTGCTGACCCAGGGCTCAGGAGTGCCCCTTCTGTGCCAGAGTTCACGCTCTGATGATTAAAACAGCAGATAAAACTGCTAATTATTGAACTGGATCGGGATTTACAGCAAGCCCTGATCCCGCTGGATGCAGCTGGCTCAGCCTCCTCTCACTAGCAAGGGATATTTATCTAAACACAGGGCTGAATACTTGCAGGGCTAAAATTACCATCAGGATGTGGAGGTTAGTGGGTTTCTACTTGGCTCCGCTCCCTGCGGCCGTTTCCGTGATGGAGAGCACAAGTTCGGTCAATCAGGCGGCACGAGACCACAAGTGCTCCTCAAAATACTTGGGAAAGATGATGTCAGGAGCTTTAAGGTCCTGCCTTGGCCGCGTCCAGGCATGGATGGCCCTTCCCGCTGCCTCAGAGCAGCGTTTTGTGCTTTCAGGAAATGACTTTTTAGAGCTTTTGTTCTGACAGCGGGAGGCATTTAGGGGAGGGTGTGACCGTGCTGAGGTCGTTCTGCTTTCCTTTTTAGTAGTTGAAGAGTTTCCTTTGGGGCTTTCTTCACCAGCTGGGAAACACGGATCTCAAGCACCCAGCCAGCGGGGCGCGGGATGGGGTTTGGGACGCTCGGCTGTCGGGGCTGTGGGAAGGGGTGGCTGGGCCCGTGTGGGTACCACGAGGCACAAACCCCAACCAATAAACCATAGTGGGAAAGTGCCTTTTCCATCATCTTCTCCACGTTTTGCACCCCGACATAATGTTCCTCAGGTCTCTCCTCTTGAATCGTGGCTTTTTGGGGTTTGCTGGAGTGGAGTGTTGTCCCTCATCCTTCGGGATTGGGTGCGAACAGGGCTTGGCCAGCTTTGGCTTTGCCCATTTCGCAGCTTCCCAGAACTCCTTCTCTCCTTCTCCTCCTGCTAAACTGGGAGTGATGGGACTTGTGGAATACCTGCAGGTATTCCAGTGGCAGCTGCCCCTGCACTGGGGCCGTTGTGGGGCCAATCCCTGGGGACAGGCCCTTCCCATGACTCAGCTTCCTGCCCCGCTCCTCTCCCCGCAGGGATCCTGCCTGCCTGTGCTTGATATCAGCAAGGAGAGGCTGCTCCAATCTCTGTTGTCCCTTTGCCAGCTCAGACCTGCTCCTTTCCTTGTGCATGTCCTGCCCTCCGAGAGGAGCCGTGTTTGCTCCAGGCTGCGGTTTCACTTCTGTGCCGCTGTGTGACCCGCTGGAAGTGTCCAAAATCGATCTTCCCGTCATCCATGTCTCAAATCCCGGCAAAGAGGAGTGATGGAGCTGTACATCTTCACACAGGAAAGCCCAAGCTTGAGTGGGGATGTGGGAATGTGGCAACATGTCGTTGAATCCCAGGATGGGTCAGGTTGGAAGGGGCCACACTGGTCCAACCCCCCTGCTCTGGGTCATCCCAGAGCACAGGGCACAGGACTGTGCCCAGGTGGTTCTGGAATATCTCCAGTGGGGGAGACTCCACACCCTCTCTGGGCAATCTCTTCCTGATCCCCCACACAGGAGAGAAGTTTTTCCTCAGAAAAAGAAATGGGATCCACTCAGGCAAATGCTTTTCCACCTGCACTGGGATTTGTTTCCAAGGATCCTCCCTGCCCTTCAGGAAAACTTCCTGTCCTTACTGTCTGTGCACCAGAGGAAGGTTTTACATGGCCTGGCATGTGTTTTGAAAGTAATTCTTCGTGCTCCCTTGGGATGATAGAGCAAGAGGACATCTGAGAGCTCAGCACTTTTGGGAGTTAAGATCTCAGATTAGTCACCAATAAACCCTGTGGACGTCAATCCCTGCAGCTCACGTTCACCAATCCCACAGGGAATGGGGGAGAAGAGAGAGAGCACCACCTACTTTTGGAACATTTTAGTGTAGAGTCCTGTTGGTTTCCATAAATGAACAGGAAGGATTGGAAACAGGAAGCAGAATGGAAGTGGCATAACTTTAGTGAAGCAAATAAAGGCTTCTCTGTGTGAGGAATCCCAGTGCTGTGTCCCTGCAGAGCCACTGCAGCTCCCCTTGGAGAGCCAGGGGACAACACAGCCCTTAAAATGGGAATTTTAAAGTGATGAGCCTTTAAGCTGGGAATTTGTCCCAGCACAAGGAGTTTTGAGAGACAGGTTCTTGTTTTTAAGATAGAGACTTAATTCACTGTGGGATGGGAATGTGCCACCACAGATGAAGTGTGATGGTCTGAGCAAGACAGATTCTTCACCTCAGTGCTCAGCCTGAAGAAAATTGACATAAATCTACTCCCTGCAACCACCCTCAGGGAAAGAAATGCACCTTTGGGCGCTACATGCTCGATATAGCACAGGGTCTTATGATGCTGATTGATTTTCAAGGTCAAATACCCAACAAAAGCACTTAAAGCACCTGAAGATGTTCTGGGTTACCTGAAAAACGTGAGCTCTTAGAAGGGGTTCAGTTTCACACATCTGCTTAAGAATTAAAACCCTTCTCGGGGCCTTGGTAACCCCCAGCCAGTTACTGGGTAGCCTGAAGAAGTTAAATATTTTAAAAGTAAGTTAAATATTTTAAAAATAAGTTAAATATTTTAAGAGTAAGTTGAATATTTTAAAGGTAGGCCCTGGCTGACAGTGTGTCACTGGATGGAGTGCCTGTTGGATGCTGTTGATTTACAGCCTGGAGAGTAAAAAAGCAATTATGGTTATAAAGTGATTAGGGGTTAAACCTGAGGAAAAAAAGATAACAAATATCTGCAGGACCTTGTGGTAACTCACCTGGGCCTGGCTGTTCCTTATCTTCCATTATCCCTAAGGAACTTGTGGGCAGGGTAAGGTACCAGGGTTTGCATTTATTGTTTTCCATGGATTTGTAGCGGCTGTGTTGGCATATCCTGTCCTCCACCAGTGATCCACCTGCTGTCACAGTGAATTAATCAAACCTTGAGGAAATGGATCGATACCCATCCATGTTTTTACCTCTTTGAATATAAATCAAATTCCAAGCAGTTTGGATCATCAGGCCAAACCTGTTTTAAGCCCATCTTTGCTTGCTCTTTTTGCGGAGGGAGATGGGCAAAGCCTCTCCTGCACTGATCCTTCAAAGGCCTTTGTGGCTTTCCAAGGAAGGAAGAGGGAATATAATAAGGCTCTGGGCTCAGTATCTGTGTTAGATAAATTCTCCTGTTGTGAAAACAAATTATATCCTTGATATAACAATGGCGTTCCACGGGTAGATCTGTCACGGAGATACGTGACACAATGGACCAAGTGTCCTCTGGTGGGGTGAGTCAGGGTAAGAGGCACTTTCTGAGAGCACTTGGCCGTGGTCACTCCTGCCTGTGGATAGGGAGGGGTGGGAATTGTCCCCATGGATGTCTCGACCCTGTTTCCTGCGATTCTGCGACGCCTCTGTCTGTGCAACCGCAGCTGGGCTTGGCAGGAAACTAATCCTGCAGCCTCCAAAGGTGCGTGTCCTACAGCAGAGTGGCATCAAACAGATCCTTGGGATCTTCCCCTAAGGGAAATGGAATAGTTAGGGAAGGAGTAGAGGTGGGAAGGGAGTGTTGGAGATTATTCTGGCTGCCCCAGGTCTCTGTTAGTCTGCGCGTGTGGAAACGACGCAATGAGGATTCCGAAGAATCGCTGGAAATCCCACGTTTATCATCAGGGCAAAGCCTGGTCCTGGTCTCCCTGGTATTCCTCCAGCCTCCTGTGGAAGCAGGGAAGAGCTCTTCCAAAGTGGCCTCCCAGCAGGAAAAAGTTTGACACTCTGGAGAAGCCTGGAAAAGGGAAGGCTTTTGGGAGACCTGAGAGCCCCTTCCAGTGCCTAAAGGGGCTCCAAGAGAGCTGGAGAGGGACCTGGGACAAAGGATGGAGGGACAGGACAAGAAGGAATGGCTTCCCACTGCCAGAGGGCAGGGATAGATGGGATATTGGGAAGGAATTGCTGGCTGGGAGGGTGGGGAGGCCCTGGCACAGGTTGCCCAGAGAAGCTGTGGCTGCCCCTGGATCCCTGGAAATGTTCCAGGCCAGGTTGGACAGGGCTTGGAGCAACCTGGGCTTGTGGAAGGTGTCCCTACCATGGCAGGGTGTTGGAACTGGATGATCTTTAAGGTCCTTTCCACCCCAAACCGTTCTGAGATTCTCTGATTCCAG
This sequence comes from Platyrinchus mystaceus, assembly GCA_035041135.1. NCBI lineage: Eukaryota > Metazoa > Chordata > Aves > Passeriformes > Tyrannidae > Platyrinchus > Platyrinchus mystaceus. The sequence continues at coordinate 62,609,375 of JAWWLV010000179.1, forward strand.
GCTGTTTGGGGTTATTTTGTATCTTAAATACATCAAAATGTCCAAAGTTACTGGCAAACAAACCGGGCCCTGTTTCCCAGGGTATTTTCAGGAGGAGATAGAGGAAATCTGAGGGGGAGGGATACTGCCTGGCTAAATCTCTATATGCCAAAATCCTGGATCACCCCCGTGGCAACAACAGCCTGAAAAATCCTGAAGCCTTAACAAGAGTCAAACTGATTTCTGAGGCGCACGGTGTGATTTTTGGGGTGTCCTGTGCAGGGCCATGAGCTGCACTCGATGATCCTCGTGGATCCCTTCCAGCTCGGGGTACTCTGTGGTTCCATTCTGTGATCCTGTGACTGCCTGGCCCTCAGGGGGTGGGAGCTTTGGAGCTCAGTGGGATCCCCAAGCCGGTTCTCTGGGAGGCTGGAGCTCAGCTTAGCCCTGACTCCCTGCACAAAGCCACAGCTCCTGTGGGGAGAGGCTCAGCAGGATCCTGGAGCAGCTGCTCCCGCAGGGCAGGACAAAGCAACCGGCTGTCAGAGAAGCTCCACGGGGCAGAGCTGCCCCTGAGCTCAGAAGGAGCAACTGGGATTTTCCCAGCTCTGAGTGGGCTCAGTTTTTTATTTTAGGTGTTGCTTTGGTGCCGGACCAGCACTGCTGTCACACCTACATCTGTGTTGTCCTTGTCCCTCCTCAGTCTGCCGAGCTCCTTCCCATCAGATTTTCCCAGGGAAAACAGGTATTTTTCATGTCCCTGCTCTCCCAATTCCCTCCTGCTCATGTTAAACGTGTGTATTTGTGGCATGAAGAACAAATCCCAGTGGCGAGAGGAGCAAGTGGAAGATGCCTGGATGTGTTTAGTGCTATCTCTGTGTGGATGGTTTGCCTTTCTCCCTTGTTTGTGGATGCCAAAGCCTCCACCTCCTCATGCCCATGACCCCTAAGTCATTATCCTAATGCCTTTAACCAAAACTCCAGCTGTCACCGACAGCTCCTCCTTAAGCAGATAATGGGAGCCCAGAACAGGATGTGGGATCTCTCCCGTGCAGCCCTGGCACCCTTCAGGCTTGTGCAGCACGGGGGAAAATCTTGTTTTTCTTCTCTGGGGTTGTCAGGTGTACTTTAGCCCTGGACTTTGCTCCACTAAGAAACCTTAGACACCTCCCCAGTGGGTCTGGCAGGGCAGGAGGTGTCCCTGTGCCTTCAGGAGGAGGTGTGTCCTCGTCTGGAGCCGAGGCACCTCCCTGCTCGGGCGGGACACCCTTGCCTTGACCTCTTCAACCCGCAGCACCCCCGGTCCCGGCACAATTATTCCCGTGGGTTGCCTGGGGCAGGTGTCTTTGAGACCTCGGAGAGAGGCAAAACACACAGTGAAGATCAAAAATACTCTGTGCAAGTGTTTCTAAACAGCTGCCTGTCGTGGCAGGCAATGGGTAAAAGCAGGAGGCTTCCTGCATTTTACTCCTTGTATTAGATTTTTGTTCCTTTTATATCCTTCTCTGAGAATAAGTCAGCTCATTACACCTGCAGTGAACAGGCTGCCTTTTCCTTAAATCCTTCTGAGCTTTCACTGGACGCATCCAAAAGAAGGACCATGAACTTAAATTTTTGGCTTAGAACAGCTTAACTTGTGCTTTCTAAACCGAAGTATCGCATTGAATCTTCACTTGGAAGAGCTCAATTTTGCTTCCCGTGTCCGATGCTCCTCCCCTGTGTTTCCCACCGCGCTGCTGAGGCATTAATTGATTCCCAGCTGCCCTGGCGAGGCCGGAGGAGCTGCAGGAGCCGGTCCTGGAGTGACAGAGCGGGACTCAGCCTCTTTTGACGCCTTTGTCCCCGAGATCCAGCACCTTTTGGCAGCTCTCTGTGCCAGCGAGCAGTCACAGAAGGGCCGGGCAACACCGGGGAAAGGCTGGAGAGCTCCGCGTTCCCAGGGATGCTCCACCCGAAGGTGCTGCCCCAGCCTCGCTCGCCTGGGTGCGCTCGTGTTTTCTGTGAAATCGTGTGATTTCCAAACACGGCAGGCTTTCAGGATCCCGGCAGATGGAACTGTTAAACTGGGAAATGCCAGGCAGCGGGATTTCCCATCGCGGTCCCGGCTCAGTTCGCAGCTATCAAACACCCGGTTTAGGCAGCCCGCTCCAGGCTGAGGCGGCATTCCAGCTCCCGGGCATCTCATTAGGCTGCTCCGCCGGGTATTTACTGTCACAGCTCATTTGTGTCCTCGGCTCTGAGCTTTACACTCTTAGGAAAATCCTGGCAAACCAGGAAGCTTTGCTCTCCAAGGAGTGTTTCAAAGCAGGGAGCGGGACATCCCTTCTCTGCTCTCGTACGGAGCTGTCCCGGAGACAACAGCTCCATGCATGATGTGCCTCACCTGGCTTAAAATGAAAATAAAGCATCAGGATGTGCCTCTTCTGGCTTAAAATGAGAAATCTGGGCTTTCTCAGCAGCTTAAACCTGCTCAGAAATGTTTCCTGTCTATCCATCCACCCGTTTTCAAACATACTACGGGCAGCCCAAGGACGTTCCGTCGGTTCCCCACTGCCACTGTGTGGCCGGGCAGAGCCTGCACAGGGTGGATGCTGAGGAAGATGTAGAAGCCCGGAAAATAGCTGGATGTGGTGGTTTGTGCCTGGGATCTGAGTGCTGGGAGGGCTGAAGTTAAACCATGGCTCGATCTCAGGGATTTTGGGCTGCAACAAGCCGTGCTGAGTGGGCGTCCGTGTCAAGTTTGGCGTGGATATGGTGATCCTGAGGGAACTGGGGGCCACCAGGTCACCTAAGGAAGGAGGAACTGGAGCAGGTCAAAACTCAGGTGTTGATCCACAGTGGGATGGTGCAGGTGAATATTCCCTGTAGCACAGCCTGGGAACGGAAAAGAAACCCAGTTAGTTTCCTTTAGCACAGGGAATGTGTCAGCAAGGTATGGGGACCTGTTAATGCTGAGGCTCAAGCAGCAAGGACACATTGGGGAATTTCAGCCGGGACAGCGAGGAATCCCAGCCAGGAGAGTGGAGAATCCCGTCCCACATCTCACAGCAGGTCTGCAGGGAAAGAGAGGGAACCAGAAAACGAGATGTTTATAAAAGGGGAGGAAAACCAGACACAGACTTTTGAAGAAATTCCTTCATTGGAGAGATGTCCCTGATCCCACTGCGAGGCTTTGGGAACAATCCCCAAATTATGTAAGAAATGAGGAATTGGTGTTTCTGCTGAGGATGGGAGGGGGGGTCTCTTTCCTTAGCCTGGCTGTCTCCTCAGCTGGGAAAAGGGAGTGTGTGCTGAGGGTGAGAAGGGAAGGAGGGGAAGGGGAAATAGGAAGGGAGGGAGAATGGGAAGGGGTAAAGGGAAGGAGAAAGGGTAAGGAGGGGAAGGGGAAGGAGAAGGGGTAAGGAGAAAGGGTAAGGAGGGGAAGAAGGGGAATGAGGGGAAGGAGAAAGGGGAAAGGAAAAGGGAAAAGGGGAAGGAGGAAGGAGAGGGAGAAGGAGGAGCGAAAAAGAGAAAGGGGAAGGGGAAAAGAAATGGGGAAAGGAGAAGGTGGAATAGGAAGGGGGAAGGAAAACAGGAAAAGGAAAGGGGAAAGGAGAAGGGGAAAGGGGAGAGGTGGAAGGGGGAAATGGGAAGGAAAATAGGAAAGGGAAAGGGGAAAGGTGGAAGGGGGAGGAAGGAGAAAGAGGAAAGGAAAAGGGGAAAAGGGAAGGGGAAAGGGAGAAGGGAAAGAGAGAAGGAAGGGAAGGGGGAAAAGATGAATGGGAAGGGGGAATGAGAACGGGAAAGGGGAAAAGAGAAGGGGGAAAGGGAGAACCGAAAGAGGGAAGGGGGAAAGGCAGAAGGGAAAGAGGGAAAGAGGGGGAAAAAGGGGAATGGGAAGGGGGAAGGAGAAGGGGGCAGGAAGGAGAAAGGGACGGAAGGCGAAGGACAGGGAGAAGGGGGAGAAGGGAGGCGAGGAGAACGAGGAGAAAGAGGAGGAGGAGGAGGAGCGGGGCGGAGCGGGAGGGCCGTGGGGCGGTCCGGGGGCGGCGCCGGGCGGGCCGGGAGCCCGTCATGGGCTCGGTTTGCCGAGGCTTCCACCGCCGGGCGCGGTGGCGCGCGCCTGTAGTCCCAGCTGCCGGGGAGGCTGAGCCCGACGGATCGCTTGAGCCCAGGAGTTCTGGGCTGCCGGGCGCTGTGCCGAGCGGGCGTCCAAGCTAAGGCCGCCATCAATATGGTGACCCGCGGGGAGCCGCGGGACACCAGGTTGACTAAGGAGGGGTGAACCGGCCCAGGTCGGAGACGGAGCAGGTCAAAGCTCCCATTTTCTGTGTTCATTCACACTTCCTTTTTTTCTTGAATTCCCTTGCAAGTTTTCTTTACTGAAATTTCAACTTGTCATGGGACAGAAGGAAGGTGTCCTGCCCCATTCTCATCTGGCTTTCTTTTCCTATCTTTGACATATGGCTATTTAGTCGTTTGCACAATTCTTTTTTGTCTGCCTTGTCAGTTGGCTTAGACTGTTTTGAAGACCAAATGATCAGTGCCAGGCAGGCAGAAAGATTTTATTTTGGCATCAGATGGCAATAAAGTCTTATTTGACTTGCCACCTTCCCTTTGTTTTCTGCTTTCTTTTTGATTGGCAACACTGACCCAAAGCTTGGTGTAACCTTTTGATTCTTTGCACTAGTACACCTAGCAGATTTATGCTATGGATCAACTTGTCCTGGTAAGTTTATTTCCTTTTGTCTCAAAACTTTGTTAACAGTGATGAGCTATATCTATTTCTGACAAGCGTTGCATATGTCTGGAATGGTAATGACTGAGGATGTTGCTTGTCACACTTTTCCATACAAGTTAGATTTTGTGATTTTTGTCATTGAAAATAAACCCATAATTTCTGACAGGTGGAGATTTTTTTTACATGTACTTTTCCTCTGTGTGTGTGTGACCATGAACAAATAATGTGGTTTAAATTGAACTGCCAGTTTTGTCTCTGGGCTCCTTGTGAATTTGAGATAGAGCAGGAACATCCCACTGATATCTGGGGAAGTGTTTCATTGCCTCCTCACAGCTGTCTGAATCCTGTAGCTGTTTTCTTCAGGCCTTTGAAATGGGATAATTTTTTTGTATTTACAGCTGAGAGAGAGAATTCTGTAAACTTGTATCATGATTTCCCTATACAGTAAATTATTGATGTAATTCTACCCTGAATGACCTTGGATGCTCTTCCATCCCCTCATCTATGAAATTAAATCTATATGAACAATCCAATAAAGACTGCAATTTAAAAAGAAAATTATTTCATGTTTTAAAGCTAAATATCCTCGTCCAATTAAAAGCCGTGGAGGGCTTGGATGAAGATTTGACCTTTACACAACATCACACCCAGTTAAATACTATTTTGATATTTGAGATGTGGCAAAATCTGCTGTTTCCATGTGGAAAAGGATTAGCATCTCCAGAAAGTGTGTGGCATATTTCAGCACAGTGGATAACTACAGCTAACTTCTGCACACAGAATATACCTGAAAGCAAAAATACCTTGTGGGTGACAGCACTTGCACCTTCACATTCCAAGAAAAGCACTCAGATTGCTGTCTGGCAGTTTGTCATTTCTTTTAGAACATGATTTGTTTAATTGTTCCTTTTTAATTAAACGCTATGTGTTCCAGCAGACTGTGAGAAGAATCTAAAGTAATCAAGAGCCTTTTAGTGAAATGAAGTCTGTTTATTAAACCATTGCTGAATGTTTAATTATTAAAACAACAAACCAAAAAAACAACCTTATTAACGCCAATAAAGTGCTCTTTAGAAATTAATGAATTTTCTGATTTTTAATGTAACTTCAGTGAAAAAAAAAAAAAAAAAGGATTTTTTTAGCTAATTTCTTTAGTTTCATTTTCTTAGTTACAAAGTTTTTGGTTTTTTTTTTTTTGTTTTTTTTTTTTTTTATTAAATAAATAAATAAAAATGTTGAAGAATTATGAGAACTCTAATACCTCTCCAGTAGGAAAACTTGTGAAGTTTTATTTCATGCTGTGCAAAGCATGAGCCAGAATTTTCTTACACTTGGAGACATATACCATTAAAAGAAAAAAAAAAAAACAAACAAATCTGCATTGGCAGTGTATTAAATGTAATAAAAGGGTCATATTCTGTCCTTGCTGTGAGAGCATGTGCATAACATACTGTGCACTCACACATTCACACATCACCTACACAACTGCTAACTACAGAAATCAGGGCTAGAGCTGGAAAAGGGAGTAAGAATTTGGAGGAATAAAAAATTGTGGTTTTGTTTGAAGTATTTGATTAATAAGCATGAGAATATGTAAGAGGGGAAAAGGTCCAGTGGACAGTTCATATCCAAAATTGACTGCAAGAAGCTCCCTGTCTTAGCTTTCATGGGGACTGCCAGTGGTCAAGTGGACCCATGCACCTGAGGATCCATGCATTTGAAGATCTACTCTGTGCCTTTCCCTTTCCAAGTGGTAAGTTAAAATCATACCAGATTTAATATAACATCTGTTGGGATGTTATCTATGAAGATCCAACAACTTCATAACTGATTGCCCATTAGTCCCTTTGATATTTAAAAAACTTGTGTGCTGTTCTGAGTGTTGTAGGGAAGAGAAAAACAGTTAAGAGGACCTATGCCTTGCACCTCACAGACTGAAAAATGCCATATTCTTTCTGAACTTATCACCTGTTTCTTTGTTATGTTGAAACTACAGGATTTGTGTTGCAAATGTGGTTCGTGCAAAGGACAACACTATATTTATAAAGTCAAATAAAAATGTCTATTATAGTATCACAATTGTACAGATAGTTATTGATGTTATACATTTAGAAAATGTTGATGCTTAATAAATACCATTGTCTACAACTATGCACAAATAAAATCCCATAAATTTGTTGGAAATCGATGGATATTGATTATTATATAAATTATTATATAAAATTTTATATAATATAAATTTATAAAAAATTATATTATATAAAAATACTCTATTCTGTTTGGTTCAATATTGAGCAGGCTGGTAATAAATTCTGCAATTTTTTTAGTTAAAAATTGATTTCTGGGATAAATGGTACCAGCAAGGACTAAAAATCCTTGTTGCTCTTAGTCCACATGAATATGGTTGTTGGATTCATGTATGTTTGAAATAGTATGTGCTCAAATACTACTTCCTTCAGCCAAGAAATACCATATTAGTAATTTTGTCAAAGAGATTAGTGTTTAATGTAAATGATAACTACACTAACGTTTCAGTGTAGGAATGTGACATCAAGTGTTGGGATGGAAAGTGACAACTCCATGGGGAGGGAAGTGTGATTGAATGAAAAGGGCTAATAAACGGCCTTAAAGGTGATTTTTTTCAGTGGAATGACAAGACAGATTTACCAAGGCCATCAAAAACATATCTCAGAAATGCAGCTGTGAGAAATGAATTGGCAGGATTCTTTTATTTATGCAGTTAGATAAGAGGAGCTGTATTTCATGGGATATTCTTTCGCAGAAACTTATTTGAGCATAGGCAGGTGAGGATCTAGAGGAAGATCTGTGTTCAACATTGTATTCAGATGTCAGTAACAGGAGACAGACAAAGCAATGGGATAGTCCACAGAAGAAAAGAAAAGGGGGGGAAAAAGAGCTTGAAGATAAAGTTTAGGACTTCCATTTTAACTCTACTAAGGTTAAGGTAATAGCTGGAATGTGAAGACTGGCAGGGTAGCCCAAATAAGCTCTGATAGAACTCTGACAGCACAACATACTGTAGTTTGACATAATCTAAATATTTTATATTTAGCACTCTATCAGAAATGAAAATAATTTTAAACCAGAGTTTTACCTCTTGCAAACTCAGTAACCATGCCCTCATACCTCTGTGAAATGACAGAAAACTCAAGAATTTAACATCTGTATCTAAATTAATATTTGAAATATTCCTTTATCTACATCTGTATTCCATTTATGGGAGACGCATGTGTGTGCTTAGCATTGGTGAAAAGACATCAAAGCATGTCATGGTTTATCCTAGGCTTTAAATGCCTGGGAATCCCTAAAGACATCAACAGTGGTACCCAAAAGCAGAGATGTGTGGAGTTGCTGCAGCATGCATATGTTCTGGGGAGTCATTGCAGCCTAAGGAACGTTTTCACTGAAGTGGTTTCCGAGATCCAAAGGCAAATCCTGGCTGAGGTGGGCTGGCAAGATAAGTTTTAACACAGTCACAGAGGTGATCAATTTTTAAGGATGAGAGATGTGGAAAATGTAGGTAGCACTGTAGGTTTGGGAGTGGGTTTTGGGTAACCAGTCTGGGGTTCAGGCTGGGAATGTGATGGGATCCTGGGAGTAAGCAACTTGCTAAATTTAAAATTGCTTCCAATACTTTCAGGATGAAGAAAAGTTTAAGATATTTTCAACAATAATTGCAATTGTTAATGTACATTCCTACAGCTTTTACTCAAAGTTGGAAAATGCAGAGCTGTAAATACAGGAAACATCTATATATTCTCCTTTTTCAGGGACTTAGAATCATAGAATTGCTAAATTCTACGCCCCTAAAATCATAGAGTCCAATCATTAACCCAGCAATGTCATGTTCATCACTACACCACACCCAAAAATGCCGTAGCCATAATGTTTTTTATTTCACTCAGGGAACAGTTCACTCAGCACATCATGGGAAGCCAGTTTTTCCAGAAGAATGCAGCTGGAAATGGTGTCAAAGGCTTTACTAAAGCCCATAGACAACATCATCATCCTTTCCCTCAATCACTAAGCAGGTCACCTTGTCACAGGAGATCAGGTTGGTCAGGCTGGACCTGGCTTTCACAAACCCATGGTGGCTGCGCCTGACGCCCCAGT
>JAWWLV010000179.1:62618307-62629277 GCA_035041135.1 Platyrinchus mystaceus
CAGTCCCTCTCCAGCTCTCCTGGAGCCCCTTTAGGCCCTGGAAGGGGCTCTCAGGTCTCCCTGGAGCCTTCTCTTCTTCTCCAGGCTGAACAATTCCCAGCCAGCTGGGAATCCCTGCCCCTCCTCACATCCCTGTGGAGCTCTGACACATTTCTGGTGTCCAGGACCGTCTGCACATCCAGCCCCACTTTGAGCAAAGTGACTTGTTCAGCTTTTTGCATTTTATCCATTAATAGCAATTCCTCCAGCTCCTGATTTTGTCCATCTCTTAATTGCTGTCTCTTAACAGCCATTTCTCTGTGGTTTTTGCTTCCAGCTCACTCCATTAATCTTCCTTTGCTCCCTCTTTGGTTGCTGCCTCACAATTTATCATAACTTGCCTTTCTTTGTGTTTTAATTACCCCTGGGAATTTTTCAGCCACTTGTGTATCAGGTTCTCCAAAGGATTCTGTGTTTTCCCTTTGGCAGCTTGCTGGGAATGAGGGTGAACAACGTTTATGATGTGGATAACAAGACGTATCTTATTCGCCTGCAAAAGTAAGGACCTGGAATTTCTTAATTTAAAAGTTCTTTGAAAATGCTATTGCTGTATGTATAAAATGTAGTAATTCATGTGGCTTTTCTGACTGGTTTTCAGTGAAATTCTGCTGGGTTTTTTTGATAAAATGCAGTGATTTTTACTCCCAAAGGTTACTGGGAAATAGGATATGGGGTGTGAAACGCTGCAGGAAAACACTCTGCAAACTGGTGGGTGGTGAGAGGTGGCTGCCCATGTGCCTTGGCAGCGTGGAATATCCTCATCTGGGAGGGATCCCCAAGGATTTTGGGGTCCAGCTGCTTTTGTTTTGTCCCCAGGCCGGACTGCAAGGCCACTCTGCTCCTGGAGTCTGGGATCCGCATCCACCTCACCGAGTTCGAGTGGCCCAAAAACATGATGCCCTCCAGCTTTGCAATGAAGGTAAACTCACCTGCAGCTCCTGCCTTAGTGACAGGGCTGCATGGCAGGAAGGCAGTGAATACTTAAATATATACAAAATTAATACTAATCTGGATGTTTTCTGGGCCACACAGACCTTTTGGAATTTTAATGCAGCAAATTCCTTGTCGTTCCAGTTGGACTGTGTGAATTTTTAAGCAGCACCCTGTGTTATAGATTCCTGCTGTTCAGTCTGCTGGACTTTGGGGGTCCAGCTCTTGCTCCAGGCTCCTGGGCTGGGTTCCTGCAGGTAGATCCACCTGGGCACTGGCTCACATGGACCTGCTTATCCTCTGGGCGCCGCCCCGTGGAAGTGACTCAGCAAAGACTCTCCGGGGTGGCTTTCCATGGCTTCCATGGATGCAGGGATAATCCCAGTTCTCCCTGGAAAAGAAACCCTTTGAATTTTCACTGGCTGCTCCCTTGGGCTAACCAAACATCTGGTTTTAATGGAAAAGATGTCTCAATGTTAAAACTGGGAACAATTATGTTATTTATAAGTATTTTGCTCAGAACCGGTATTTTTGCTATTAGGATATTTTAACTGACTAAGAAGAGGTTGGTGTCACAGGAGGGCATTTCCAGGTGCTTGCAGCACCTCACAGACCTTTTTCCCATCCCTGGCAGTGCCGGAAGCACCTGAAGACCAGGAGGTTGGTCAGTGTGACCCAGCTGGGGATCGACAGGATCGTGGACTTCCAGTTCGGGAGCGACGAAGCCGCTTATCACCTGATCGTGGAGCTGTATGACAGGGTGAGTGCAGGGCTCCAGGGGTGTCCCCTGGGAGCAGGGACACAGTGTGGGCTGTGCTGATGGTTCCCTGTGCTCCCAGGGGAACGTTGTCCTCACGGACCACGAGTACATCATCCTGAACATCCTGAGGTTCCGCACGGACGGGGCGGACGACGTCAGGTTTGCCGTGCGGGAACGGTACCCCGTGGACAGTGCAAAACCTGCTGTGCCCCTGCCAACCTTGGACAGGTAAGCTGTTTTCCCATGGTGCATTTGCTGGGATAAACCCAAATTTCCTTGGAGCTGTGAAAAGCTCCGGGTGGTTTTTCACGTGCTAAGCGTGTTTTTAATTTCCGTTCTTAAGGCTGAGGATGTTTTGTAGCTTCTGAGTAACACAGGGTGGGTTTAAAGCACGTGATTCCTTGGAATTGCAACTCTCCATTTTTCTTTCACAGGTTAACTGAGATAATATCAAATGCACCCAAAGGGGAACAACTGAAGAGGGTTCTTAACCCACTGCTTCGTGAGTAATTGGGCTTTATTAGGAAATGAAGGGAGCTCAGTCAGTGTCCATTGTGTTCAGATCATGCTGAAAATGTGAATGACTTACCATGGAATCACAGAATCCCACAATGGTTTGGGTTGGAAAGGACCTTAAAGATCATCCAGTTCCACCCCCTGCCATGGGCAGGGGCACCTTCCACCAGCCCAGGGTGCTCCAAGCCCCGTCCAACCTGGCCTTGGACACTTCCAGGGATCCAGGGGCAGCCACAGCTTCTCTGGGCAACCTGTGCCAGGGCCTCACCACCCTCAGAGCCAACAATTTCTTCCCACTATCCCATCTATCCCTGCCCTCTGGCAGTGGGAAGCCATTCCCCCTTGTCCTGTCCCGCCACCCCTTGTCCCCAGTCCCTCTCCAGCTCAAGCAGTCCTTTATTTTTTTTATTTTTTTTTTTACGTTTTTCATGGCAATCTGCTTTTATATATGCCTGAAAACCAACAAAACCCCTAAGCCTTGGGAAACAGAGTAGCTTTATTGACTCCAAGCCATCTGCAGAGAGATGAGCCTGGCCATGATCCTGCAGTGATGAGGACCTGGCAGTAGCTCTGTTAGAGCTAATTTACAGACCTAAGTGTTCCTGATCCTGTCACTTAGGAAACCTTGGCCTCACATGGTGTTACTGATCTGATTATCCAGGCACAGCTGCTCCACTCTCTAAAAGCTCCACAGTTTTTCCCTTCAGTCACCACAAGAGTTTGGCTGTTTCTGATCCCCCTACTCCTTGTCCACCCATGAAATGCAGCTGTCCCTCCTGCCCCTTCTCTGATTTTTGGCAATCCTGGTGTCCAGCAGTTTCTCACATCCCATTCCCTTGGCTTAACCTCAGGCCAGTGCTGCTCTCCAGCCCTGTCACATTTTCCCAGGAGAGTCTCAATCCCAGTACTTTGAAATTTTAGAGGCTGAGCAGGAGGCACCTTCATATTTCATAGTTTGTTGCTCCAAGCCTGTGATGCTCCTTGTTGCTCTTCTCTGTGCCTTTCCTACCTCTGCCTGTTGTGAAACATGGTGAGTAAAAGTGTTTGTAACATTCACATGGGAAGTGCTCCGTGGATTTATGCTGTGGCATGAATTCCCATGCTCTGTTTGCTGTTCCTTTCCCAATTCCCATGTTCTGTTTGCTGCTCCTTTCCCAATTCCCAGCACACAGCTTGACTCTGGTGCTCACTGACACTGGATCAGCTGTTGGTAGCTCTTGCTCCCAGGTGGGAACGATCATACATATAAGTAGGATGGTCTTTCCACATGGGGATTATTTGATATTGTTTTATTTTCTATTGTTTTATTTTCTATTGTTTTGCAGTGAGTTTATGTGTCAGTTTTTTATCCAAGCTCTTGTTGTTGCTCCATCTCCTCCAGTTCTTCCCAGCTGGCTGTTGGTGCTTGGATGAGTTGTGTTCCATCACTTTGTCCCCCTTCCCGGGCCATTTGAGTGCCTGTGGAGCTCAGCTTTCCTCCCTCCCTCCAGGATTCATCCTGGCAGTTCACACCTCCTCCCTGTTCCCTGTTTTTCACCACATCCCAATCCAGGCAGGGGCTGTCCTGTAACCCACTGGCAGCTTGTTTTCTCCCAGAGCTTTGGGGTGAGCTTTCTTAAGTGCTTTCTGGAAGCCCAAGCAGACCTTATTTATCTGTGTGACCTCCCTTGTCTCTGGGCCTTGAAACTGGTTGGATTATGATGGCAAATCCAAACTGTGCTGGCTCTTCTGCATCCAGTGCAAAGCTCCCTGCTAGTTTTATTCTTGAGCCTGACAAGAGTTGGTGGTTTTCTGCTCCATTTTTAAAATTCCCAGTGCATGAACCTTCTTGTGCCTCTGCTGCTGAGGCAGGAGAGGAGTTTGGCATCTCCATCCTTGAGTTCTTTTTAACTCCTCTCTGAGTTGCTGCTTGTTTTGCCTGTTGGATTTGAGGTGTGTTTCCCTGCCAGCAGTGGAACATTCCAGCCAGAGCTTCCCAGTGCCCTGCACTGTGGATGAAACTCCAGACATTAATTTAATTTTCCTGCCCCTGTCTTAGCCATGTTTGCCCTTGGTTGCTTTCTGAACCTGCTGACTCTACCAGGCTTCCTGCTTATGATACCTCTGGAAAAGGTTTTATTATTCATCCTTTGTTTGTTTTGGGGTTTTTCCCCAGATTTTCCAAAGATTTATTTTGTTTCTGTGTTTTAGAATTTGGTCTCCCATTTTCCACAAGGGACACAACTTCGGAAAACTTCTTGCTTTTAACAGTTTCCCTTATCCTGGTGTTTAGTCCTGGCAGCCATCCTTGGATTTCTCTGGAATTCACTGTTTAATAAGTTCTGAACCTCCAAAACAGCATCTTTAAATAGCCTGCAGTTTGTTTGCAGGCAGTTTCACAGCCTCAGATTGTTGAAACACTTCTTAAAATTAAATTTAAATACAGATTTCATTGGAAATGTTTTCTCCAGATGATCCTTCAGTCTTTTCTTTCACAGCTTATGGGGCCACTCTCATCGAGCACTGCCTTATAGAAGCTGGATTTTCTGGCTCTGTCAAAATAGATCAACACCTGGAAAGTAAAGGTATGTAGGAAATAACATTTTAAAAGCTGGTGATTTTTATGTCTGTGTAGTATTTTTTTTCCCCAAAGAGGGGAGTAGTCCTTAAACCTGTAGTTCTGACTATGTGGTTTTTATATTTTTTTAATGTGAACCTTGTTTACATTTAAAACTCTTGCACTGTGAGTGCACTGGAGGTAAAACATCAGGTTTTATACATTATAAGTGGTTTTATAAGGAGATTCCACCTCACTCATGAGGTGGAGTCTGTGGGACAGGATGCTAGACAAGAATCCTGTGTAGGAGAATCAGCATCAAAGTCTTTATTTATGGTCTTTATTTAATCCCCCAAACACTGGGGATTTGATAAAGTGGCAGCTTTACATTTACTGGGGAGTTGTGGATTTGGGTGGTAAAGTCAGGATAGATTTTCCTACAGTCTTGTTTTTCTTGTGTGCTTTATTTTTGCCATAAATCCAAAGGATTTTTTACTTCCTGCTGCATTAGGGGGCTGTAGTAAATCATCTTTGTATCAAATAAGCTCTCACAGCTTCTGGTTTATGCTTTGCCTCTGCAGATTTGCTTTTATAAAGTGCTGGCATTTGTGTGGTCTTTTTTTTTTTCCCCCTCATGAAACTTGAATAATTGTGCCTTAAAAACATCCAAATAGATTTTTTTTATTATGAAACTCCTTTTTAAAATGAACAGTAATTGCTGGGGTGAAGCACCAGGGGCTAAAACATTTCTGCTCTTCTATTTTTCTCTTTAGAAAATCTTGAGAAAGTGCTCTCAGCTCTGGAGAAAGCAGAAGAATACATGGCCCTAACTGACAACTTCAGTGGAAAGGTGGGTCTGGATGGGTTTTAAATGATTTTGGAATTGCAGAATTAAACTGGCAGGCAGGAATTGTGCAGGATGTGCTTGTTCCTGGTGTTCTCAGGATGGGTTTTATTCTGGGAGCTCGGGCTTCAGGGAGTGATGGGGAATAAAAATTGTGCAGCAATGAAATAATTTACAAGCAGGTGATATAAATCCTGTGAGAATTGCACTTGTGCTTTAATAAACTCAGCACATAAACTGTGCATTTGTGTGGGAAGCTGCTCTGGGATTGTCCTGAGGGTTTTAAGGAGTTCACCTCTTTTTTCCATAAGAAGTTGGAGTCAAGGATTTACTGAGTCCCAAGGTCTCCCTGCTGGGATGATTTGGTGTTTTGTGCTGATCAGAGGTTACACCTAAAACTTAAAAGATCCTTTTCAAATATAAATTACATCTATTTTATTTTTTTTTTAGGGATATATTATCCAGAAAAGGGAGAAAAAGCCAAGTCTGGAACCAGATAAACCAGCAGAAGATATTTACACGTAAATATTTGAAGTATTTTCTCCTTTTTCTACTAGTCTGCATAACAGAAATTAGTTTTTCAGGTGATAATATCAAATGTGTATTTTACAGATATGAGGAATTTCATCCTTTCTTGTTTTCTCAACATTCAAAATGCCCCTACTTGGAATTTGACTCATTCAATAAGGTACAGTGCTTTTGCTGATACTGTACTTAAGTGCTTTAATGGGCTGATGCTAAAAAGAGTAATTAAAATATAGTGCAGAGCTTGTTAATGGAAATAGAGACCTTGGAAGAGATGATTAATTTTATGGAGAAATATTTTAAGGGGGAAAAGGCCAACTCAGACACTGCTGAGCAGTGTTGTCCTGATGAACTCAGATCCTGGAGCTGTGTGTGGAACCCCCAAGGAAGGTGGATGTTAAGTCATAGAATCCCAAATGTTTTGTTAGTGGAGAGTTGGAAGCTGAGTTGTCTCTGGAGAGTTGTCACAGTCATCACATCTACACTTTTCCTGTTACTACTTTGGAAGCTTCAGGCACCTGATTTATTATTTCCTGGAGTGTTGTCCTTCCTGGTCCATCATTAAATGCCTCTTGTTCCTGACCTTGATCTTCAGGATTCCCATTTCCCATTCCTACCCTGCTTCTTGGCTGAATTTCTGTCACCTCCCTCAGAGCTCTGACCATGGAACCATGGAATGGTTTGGGTTGGAAGGGACCTCAAAGCCCATCCAGTTCCACCCCCTGCCACGGGCAGGGACACCTTCCACTCTCCCAGATTGCTCCAAGCCCCGTCCAGCCTGGCCTGGGACACTTCCAGGGATCCAGGGGCAGCCACAGCTTCTCTGAGCCACCTGTGCCAGGACCTCCTCACCCTCCCAGCCAAGAATTTCTTCCCAATATCCCATCAAACCCTGCCCTGTGACAGTGTGAAGCTGTTCCCCCTTGTCCTGTCACTCCAGGCCATTGTGAAAAGTCTCTCTGGTGATCTGAACAGCCCAAAACCTCCCTCACCTTGTTTTTTTAAGCACAGCTGGAACACCAGGAGCAGTTCTTAGGCATTTTTCTGGGTGTTTGGGGTTTTTTAACTCACCCAGTGAAGCAGCAGGAATTCAGGGCAGACAAGTCTGTCGTTGCAACCATTTAATCTGTATCAAACCAGCTTCTTTTTCATCACTTCTTAGCAAAAAAAAATGAGCCATAACTTGGCCATTCATTTCCTTGTGCACAACCCCTGGTTTGCAGTGAGACACATCCGTGTCTTGCTGAACTCATCTCACGGGAAGGTGAATGGAGGAAGTTCCTGAATGCTGTTTTAGCCTCTGTTACCTCTTTTAGTGCTTTTCAGCCACTCCCCTTGAGGGAACCTCCTCTGCCTGCTTGTTGCTGCTCTGAGTCAGGACAACCTGGAGATTCTTAAACCTGGTTTTCTCTTTCAGGCAACAGATGAGTTCTACTCCAAGCTGGAGGGGCAGAAGATTGATCTGAAGGCCTTGCAGCAGGTGTGTCCTCATCCAGGATTGGGACAGCTGGGATGGCTCCAGGAGCTTCAGAGGCTTCACTTGCTTCTTGCAGGGATTGGGTGATGCCATTTGTCTTTATATATTTTATTTTTTTCCCATCTTATTTTTGAAAGGAAAAACAAGCGTTGAAGAAACTGGAAAATGTCCGTAGGGATCACGAGCACAGACTGGAAGCTCTTCAGCAGGCTCAGGTAAGACAGATTTTGATTTTCAGCTGAGAAGATGCATAATCATGGAATTCCAGACTGGTTTGGGTTGGAAGGGACCTTAAAGTTCGTGTCATTCCAATCCCCTGCTGTGGGCAGGGACACCTTCCCCTAACCCAGCTCCGAGCTCCGTCCCCCCTGGCCTTGGACAGTCCCTCTGCATTGCTCTGCTTGCAGGCATCAAGTTGGCCATTATCCCATGCAATTACTTGAATCCTTGGATTTCCTCAGGTGTTTGAGGAGAGACTGGATGTGGCACTGGGTGCTGTTGGGTCAGAGTTTGGACTCGGTGACCTCAGAGCTCCTTTCCAACCCGGCTGATTCTGCGATGTTTGCTCAGTGTTTGCTCAGTGTGTCCCACAGACTCCACCTCATGAGTGAGGTGGAATCTCCTTATAAAACCCTTTATAATGTATAAAACCTGATGTTTTTTGTTTGGCTCCAATGGATTTCACCTTTCCCTTTCCCTAAGGAAGCTGATAAGATGAAAGGGGAGCTCATAGAGATGAACTTGGCCGTGGTGGACAGAGCCATCCAGGTGGTCCGGAGCGCCTTGGCCAACCAGATCGACTGGACCGAGATCGGGGCCATCGTCAAGGAAGCTCAAGCCCAGGGAGACCCCGTGGCCAGTGCCATCAAAGAGTTAAAGCTCCACACAAATCACATCACCATGCTGCTGAGGTACCTGCACTGCTCAGTGTCTGTAAAAACCTCAGCTCGCTCTGGGTCGGGATGTTCGAGGATAAAAATAGAAAAAAAACCCCAAAATTTGGCTCTTTATTTCTGTTTTTGTTTTATTTTTTTGCCCCCAAAAATTTTGGGCTGACATCAGGACATAAACAGGCTGGAATGTGAGGCTTCCCAGGGCCTCCCTGTGCCTGCACAGTGAAAAGGCTTTAAGGGCTCCTCAGAGCATTTGCAGACTTCAGGAGAGAATAAAATTAAGAGCACTTTGCCCTGAGAATTAAAAAATAACCCGTTTTCTTAATCACAGGATTAATTATAGTTACGTGTTTTAGGAACCCATATGTGTTATCTGAAGAGGAAGAGGAGGAGGAGGATGCTGATGTAGAGAAAGAAGAAACAGAAGAACTGAAGGGAAAAAAGAAAAAGAATAAAAACAAACAGCTGAAGAAACCTCAGAAGAACAAACCCTCGTTGGTTGATGTTGATCTCAGTTTGTCTGCCTATGCCAATGCCAAAAAGTAAGATTTTCAGTAAATGTGTGCTTTGGTGGTGGAAATTTCCCTGTGTTTCCAGTTGCTGGTGATAACATTGTTGGAGGGAGGGCTTTGGGATATCTTGTTGTAAAAATTGAAATGGGCAGCTTGTCCTGAGCTCTGGGAGGTGCAATTTTTTTGGACTCCACCCACTGGTGCAAAGTCTCTTCCTGTCACATTAATGTAATTTTGAGTCCAGTTCTGCACAGTGACACCTGGAACACAATGCAGATATGCAGGGGATAAACACCTCCTAAAAATGAGGGAATATTCTGGGATTTCAGGGACAAACACACTTGTGTTTCACAGGTACTACGATCACAAGAGACACGCAGCCAAGAAAACTCAGAAGACAGTGGAAGCTGCAGAAAAGGTATTTATTTTTCTTCATTTTTTTAGAAGATATTTAAAAGCAAAATCCCTGTCGTTGATAAGTAGAAAGTCCTGGCCTGGTCTAAGTAGCCATAATGAGACATGAAAGGGAAAAACAGCCAAGCAGGGTTGTTTTATCCTTGGCATTTTGAGCTCAGCAGAGGATTGCAGATCCCTATTGTGTCCTCTCTTTCCACCAGTAGCATTGGGAATACTCAAAGCAGGTGGAGATGTTGACAGACCAGGACTTAGGGAGGCAGGAGTGGAGAATCAGTGGAAATCCTCACAGTCAAAGAGCTGATAATTTCAGGGAGCAGCTATTCAGGGTGGAAATCCAAGGGCAGCTGTCCCACATGTTCATGCAGGGGATGCACAGCAGAGTGTGGAGCCTGCACTGATAGAGTTCAGAGCCATTTCCCACTGTTCAGCCAGCAATTTCGTGATGCCTTCTGGATTGTGATCCTGCTTTCTGTCCAAACAGGCATTTAAATCAGCTGAGAAGAAGACAAAGCAGACACTGAGGGAAGTTCAGACAGTCACCACCATCCAGAAAGCCAGGAAGGTCTATTGGCAAGTACAGCTCCACTGTCCTTCTCTCATGTCCTGTGCCAGGCTGAGTTTCCACTGGCTTAGAAGTGGAGCTAATTAGGATTTCTAAGCACTACACTTTGTGTTGGGTCTCCTTGCAGCTGCTTTCTGAAGTCATAGAATCCCAGAATGATTTTCAGGTATAGTAGCCAAGAGAAGCTGTGGCTGCCCCATCCCTGGAAATGTTCAAGACCAAGTGGATGAGGCTTGGAGCCACCTGGTCTAGTGGAAGGTGTCCCTACCCATGGCAGGGGGTTGGAACAAGATGGTTTTTAAGGTCCCTTCCAACCCAAACCATTCTGTGATTCTATAATTTAAGAAAACCCCAAACAAATTGAACCAAACCTCAAAGCTTTTGGTCATCTAATAACTGAATCATTAAAATAAAAATAAGTAGGAGGACTTTGTGGTGATTGTACTTCTTGTTTCATCTCCAAGTATCATTGGCAGTGGTGTTGTATTTGTCCCATGCCTTGTTTTTATGCCCCAGGCACGTGGATGGACGTGCAACTATTTGCAGTGCCATAAATTGTAGATGCTGAGATGGTTCTTCTCAGTTTGTTACAAAAACCCACCTGTGTAATGTCCTGTTAGTTCCAGGTGTTTCTCACCCAGTGGATTTGCTGTGGTTTGGCAGGTTTGAGAAGTTCCTGTGGTTCATTAGCTCAGAGAATTACCTGGTTATTGCTGGGAGGGATCAGCAGCAGAACGAGCTGATTGTGAAGCGGTACCTTAAACCAGGTGAGTCCAGAGAAGTGCAGTAGGGGGGTGTGATGGTTTGAGAGCCTTAAAAATCCAATTCCGAGTTCAGGCCCCCCTCCCCAGTTTTAACCCGGTGTGAGATGGGTTTTTCAGCCAAAACACGAGACTCAAAATAGGGGGAAGGGAATATATTACAAGACTGTACAAACAAATGAATATCATAACACATTA
>JAWWLV010000179.1:62634562-62646511 GCA_035041135.1 Platyrinchus mystaceus
AGGAGCAGGAGGGGAAGGTGAGGAGCAGGAGGGGAAGGTGAGGAGCAAGAGGGGAAGGTGAGGAGCAGAGTAGGAAGGTGAGAAGCAGGAGAGGAAGGTGAGGAGCAGGAGAGGAAGGTGAGGAGCAGGAAAGGAAGGTGAGGAGCAGGAGGGGAAGGTGAGGAGCAGGAAAGGAAGGTGAGGAGCAGGAGGGGAAGGTGAGGAGCAGGAAGGGAAGGTGAGGAGCAGGAGGGGAAGGTGAGGAGCACTCACCTCTCCTCACCTGTCCACGTGTCTGTCCCTTGCTCTGGCTCTCCTGGCACTGTGAAGGAGCTGAGCTGCTCCTCGTGGTGTTTGGGAACTCTGGAGAGCCCTGTGCCAAATGGCCCAGCTCAGGCAGCCTGCTGGATTCCCACAGCCCTGCAGCAATCCCTGTGCACGTCCTGTTCCCAGCACAGCCGCAACTGGGGCTCAGAGGAGTCCCAGGATCCAGTTCAACCAACACCTCCCACTCAGCTGAGCTGGACCTGAGCTCCCAGCTCTCTTGTGGGGACTTGGTATCTCTGGGCCTCATCTCCCCTCCCAGCCTGGCCTGTGCCAGGCAAATTGGAGGGTGGGAAAAAACACTCCACCCCCCACCCACGTCCAAATGCTCTCCTGGCAGGGAGGTTGTGGCTTTCTGGGTCCTGCTGATAAAGCATTTCTTGTCCCTGGGGTCAGGGGGAGGGAGGAGCAGCTCTGTGCTCCCTGCAGCTCTGACTGTCCTTTGTTTGTGTGCAGGAGGAGCAGGACCAGGATCAGCCGGGAGTGGAGGTAAATGTTTGTCTGCAGCTCCATAAGTGTGGCCAGGGCTGTGTTCCCGTGGGATTGGGGCAGGGGGAGCCCTCCAGGAGCCCTCCAAGAGTCCCCCAGGGCTGTTTGAACCCAGCTTAGTTGTATTTTCTAAAAAGAACCTCCTTTTCCTCCTGCCCTGCTCATCTCCACAGCCTCCATTAAACCAGAGCTGGCTCCATGGATGTCTGTCCCTTGTTTTTTGACCTCTGGAGGTGCTGGCACCCCCAGGAGAGGTGGCTCTGGGCTGGAGGATGACACAGTGTGGTTTTTCATTTAGAAGTTTATTTACCTACAAAATTGCTTCCAACTTTTCTGTAATTACAGGCTGTGGGTGTTGCCCAAGGCTGGGAATAAGTGAATTCCTTTAAATCCTTCCAGGGAGGAGGATGAGGGTGTCTGTCAGGGGGGGAAGCTGACAGTGACCCTGTGAAGATGTAACAACATTTGGGGGTCTCAAAACTGAGATCCATCCAACGATGTGATTTCAGTAATCAAAGAGGGTCAGTCAGGAATCGTGGCTTGGTGATTCGATGCCAGTGAAGTGAGTGATCCTGTGGTCACTCAGTCGTGGGATCATGGAATGGTTTGGCTTGGAAGGGACCTCAGAGACCACCTGGTTCCAACACCTGCCATGGCAGGGACCCTTCAGTCCCCACTGACCCCCTCAGGGAGGGGCTGGAGGACACGGCCTGGTCCCAGTGAAGCTCTTTGCCCCTCAGGAGGGTGAAGCCCTGCTGGACTCCCTGACTGGGCAGCCCCATCCCGAGGACATCCTGCTCTTTGCTGTCCCCATCTGTGCTCCCTACACAGCCATGACCAACTACAAGTGAGTGGCAGCACTTTTTTCAGGGGGAGGGTTTGGTGACAGCCCGTGTTCTACTCAGAGAAACCTTTTCTTTGGGCAGGTATAAAGTCAAGCTCACTCCGGGCACCCAGAAGAAGGGCAAAGGTAAGGTCTGAAAGCCCTGAATCCTTTTCCCTGCTCTGCCTGGTGAAGCCAGCATGGTTTTCCAAGCTGTTTCACTCTTCCCTGTGTTTTTACAGCTGCCAAGATCGCCTTGCACAATTTTATGCAGTCCAAAGAAGCCAGTGCAAGAGAGAAGGACCTGTTCCGCAGCGTGAAGGTGACTCCTTCTTCTGCAGAGTTTCTCTTGAACAAATGTAACAGCAGCAGCAAAATGTCCACTTTGGGGGGAAATGCTGCAAAACTGAGTGTGCTCTTGGTTGTTTTGGGGTTTTTTTTAGCACTGCTGGGGAAGGTCAGAGTCCCAGGGTGGTTTGGGTTGGAAGGAATCTTAAAGCCCATCCAGTTCCACCCCTGCCATGGGCAGGGACACCTTCCACCAGCCCAGGTTGTCCAAGCCCTGTCCAGCCTGGCCTTGGACACTTCCAGGGATGGAAATCCACAGCTTCTCTGGGCACCCTGTGCTGCTTAGGCTGGGAAGAGCCATTAGAGATGGAGCCTCAGTGGTATCACTGGGCCTTGGGTTTCTGTTTTGGGTCACTCCTGATCTAAAATAACTTAACCTGGCAAAAGCAGCGTCTTCCAAGAAATCCTCTGGTTTTGGGAGGGGGAATTCCTGTGGCAGGGACAGTTCAGGTTGGAGGTCTGTCCTGTGCCCCTCACTGTGGGAAACGTGTCATCCCTGTGCTCAGGGCTCAGGAAGGTGCCTGTAAACGCTTTTCTGCCACGTCCCATTTCTCCTCTGTTTTCCAGGACACCGATTTGTCAAGGAATATTCCTGGGAAGGTGAAGGTGTCTGCACCTCATCTCCTCAACAGGAAGAAGAAGTGATTCCACGCTGGGGGTTCTCACCCCCAAACTGGTGCAGTCAGGACCAGCACCTGGAGCTGGGACAGATGGACACAGACCCACAACTGGTGTCACTGGGACTGAATTGTCTCCACGGGGCAAGTCCTGCAGCATGGATTAGATGGACTCTGATGCCAACAGCATACAAACATGGAAGTAAATTGCTGACATTTGGTCAGGAATGTCCTCCCAAGCCGTTGGTTCTCTCGTTCCTCACCCCTGGGCAAAGGTGCCGGGCTCTGGGGCAGCAGAACTCTGTGGTGCTCAGCTCCTTCCTGCCCCGGGCCTCTGGCAGGGGCTGCAGTTCCCAGGAGGGGCAGTTTCAGTGCAAAATGCTTCCTTGGGGAAGGCAGAATTGGATCTCCCCCCAAACTGTGGAGAGAGGGAAGGTGCAGGCCCAGAGCCCCCCCCTCTGCTCCCACCCCCAGCCTGGCTGTGCAGAACTGTTACCCTGGGGAGGGGAGGAGGAGCAGGAGGATAAACCCCTGGGATCTATCAGGAATTACAGCACAGGGATTGTTCTAGGAGTCCAAGTTTTTAATTGTTTGTTTGAAGACAGCTTAAAACACGATTCCCCCCCTTGCCCACAGCAGCAGGGCCCGTTCCTGTCCCCCGTGTCCCCTCGGAGCTGGGGCAGCCAAGGCAGCCCTGCCCTTCTCCTCCAGGGGAATTCCACAGCCTGGAACAGGCTCAAGCACTTTCAGTTACACTCCCAGGGCAGAATATCTGCTACCTAAGGTTCACAATTGAAGTTCCACAACATAAAAAGAGTTCCAAAAAAACCCAAAACTACAGCCAAGCAGAGGGCAGTGGTGCTTTAACATCTCGAGCTTTACAGCAGTTTTATCGACTGAACAACGGACAGTTTCCCAATCCTGCTTCTCTGACCTTAAGCATTTGTGGCAAAATGTTAAGCTGTGGATTACAACAGACTAAAGCAGCACTCCATGGTCGTGGGGTGCTCAGCATTCCCTGCACAGCCCCCACAGTCCCCAACTCCTGCACTGGGCACTCTCCACACCTGCCTCAAGGTGCACAACCCCAGCTTGAGCTCAGGCCACGTCTCCACTCGCATTAAATACATTTATTGCAAACATCTTGACACAAAAATAGGTTCTCTCTAGGCCATTCACATGCAACGGAAAGGCGAGAAGCGACTACCTAGGACGACACAGAGGTTTAACCTACACACCTTTAATGCTCAGGGCTGGGCTGCCCCAGGGCTCAGGAGCCCGAGGTGTTGTTGCTTCCGAAGCGCTGGTTGACACTGTGCAGCAAGTGCTTGGGGAGGCAGTTCCAGGAACTGGCCAGCATCTCCTTGAAGCAAATCACTGCTTCTAGGCACAGCCTGGGAGAGGGGAGACATGGATGCTGTTACAGCAGGGATAAGGCTGCAAGGGAAGCTCCTTCCGTGGAGATGGTTCTCATCAGCAGCGCCCAGCGCTGTGCTGAGAGGAATCCTGCTCCATCCTCACAACTGGCTGCTGCTCTGGCAGCATTCCTTAGAGGAAGAAGTGTTTTCCAGTATTTTGGGAACATAAACAGGTCTGGTGGTAACCCTGCACCACCTGTCCTAAAATCACAGGATGGTTTGGGTTGGGAGGGACCTTAAAGCTCATCCAGTGCCACCCCCTGCCATGGGCAGGGACACCTTCCACTAGCCCAGGTTGCTCCAACCTGGCCTTGGGAAACTTCCAGGGATCCAGGGGCAGCCACAGCTTCTCTGGGCAACCTGTGCCAGGGCCTCCCCACCCTCCCAGTAAGGAATTTCTTCCTGACATCTAAGCTGAGGACACCAGAGTTTAATGTTGAGGTCTTGCTTTCTTACCTTACGAGAGATCTTGGTTGTAGGGAGAACACAAGGATTTCGTTACTGTGAGCCTGGGGGTGGGGGGAGAGAGAAGAAATTGGGTTATATGAGTTCACACTGTTACAGCAGGAGCCAACCCAGCCCAGGCTCACACACCCACATCATGGAATCAAGGAATCCCAGAATGGTCTGGGTTGGAAGGGATCTCAAAGCCCATCTCCTTCCAGCCCCCTGCCGTGGGCAGGGACACTTCCAGTGGAGGAAGCCTTCAGGTTTCCAAGCCTTCAGGCATCTGCACTGAGGGACTCTGGACACGAGCAAACCATGTCCTCCTCAGGCTTTGTTCATGCACCTCTGTGATCCCCACAGGACCCCAGTGCCAACTACAACCACCTCAGCTGGCTGGAGTGAGCTGGCACCGGGAAGGGAACGCTCCCAGTCAACTTACAGCTTTGGAGTGGGCGAGCAGGTTGTTGGCACAGCCCCCAAAGACAATCACCTCTCCCTCCTCGCTGGCACAGGCCGTGTGCCACAGCCTACAAACACAAGGCAGCACTGCATTAACCCCAAAAACCCAGCTCAGCCTTGGCACTGCCCCGGGAAGATCCCCCCTCGTGCCCGGGAGCACCGCGAGCCAGGCCAGGAATCATCGCCGCTTTAACTCATTAACCTGGATCAGAGCACTTCCCAAACAAGAGGGATCCCAGCAACTCCAAGATGTGTTTTCCATACCACACATGCTTTAAACTGCAGGTCATCAACCCTTATTTACTCAGCAAGAAGCCAAAGCCACCCTGGGTGTGCACGGGATGAGCCACTGGCTCGGTGACACCGGCCTGTGCCCAGTTTGCTGGGGCAGCAGGGACACACTGGTTCCAGTTAGCTCTGGTGCTGGCAGTCACAGCCCTCTGCAGCCCAATCAAACCCTAAATCCCGAGATCAACCCCCAAATTCCATGTTTCCTGCCATTTCACAGACACTGAGCCAAAGGCTGCCTCCAGCACCCGCCCTGTGTGGTGCTCGCCTGGAATTCCGGGAGCACAACACACCTGCAACCTCTGGGACACATGGAAAACAAGAGCTGTGAAGAGGAACGTGTGTCCTGTCTCCCACAGCCACCACTAAAGTGCCTCCACACTCCTTTTATCACAAGTTTCCAGGAAATTGTCTGCCATACCTTGGTTTTTCGGAATAGTTATGCTCAAACTGGATCCACTCGTTCTTGCTGATACAATAAATCCAAGCATCACCTGCAACAAGCAAAGTCCCAAATATATAAACAGGATTGTGTTGGTTCTGTCACATTTCCTGCAATAAACAGTACTCCAGTGGAGCACAGCCTGTTTCTGTTCCTAAATAAATCAGTTCTTTTAGGAAAAACCTTATAAAACGTTGGCTCCTGGTTGACAACAGGTGTTTAATGTAAGAGAGGTTTTATGGGAGCGAAGATGGAGAGCTGCAAAGCTCTTACTAACTGCAATTTGCATTAGATACACTTGTGGAGCAGATGATTTGCTATAAATAATAGTGTCTCCACACACTCCACATCCTGCTCTGTGGAATTAGCTGCTGGCCATGAGGAGCTGGATCACGAGTGCACAGGAGGAATTTAGAAGGAATTCAAGCAATAAGTCAAGGTCCTGTGCACAGCTGTTCAGGAGCACAAAGACAACACCAAATCCCTTTGGAATGACTCACTCAGTGGCTGCTTGTCAGTGGTGAATCCTCCAAAGAGGAAGAGGTGATCCGAGGAAATCGGTGTCAAGGAATGCCACGACCGGCCGACTGGGCAGATGCCTTGAGTGAGTCTGGATTGCAAGGAAAAACACCCCAAATTACACAGGAGGGACAGTAAAATCCCACTGCTCTTTTCTGCTCTGGTTATTTTTCAGGGATCTGCAGGATGCACCTGACCCAACAGGTTTAAATTCTTTAGACACAGCGAAGGGTTTTAGCGGATCAAGTGTTAGTTGTAGTTACCCACATTTCATTCCACTCCCAGGTGTCCAGGTCCAGGTAGTAAAAGTCGTTCATTCTGGACTCCTACAACGAAGCAGAGGGTGGTTCAGACACTCAGCTTGGGTTTGAGCACCCCAGGGTTAAACTGGGCTGGGCTTACCCTGTATCTGCCTCCGAACACGTAACCTCTGTTCCCCACCGTGGCGCAGGCGTGAGCGGCTCGAGGGGACGGGGTTTTGCCCTGGGAAAGGAGACAGTGACACCACAAACCAAGGAGAAAAAAAAAAGGCTCAGAGAAACTCAAGATTTAAGGCCAACAAGGAACAGAGTGAAAAAAAACCCAAACCCAGCCAGTCAGTCATCCTGCACGCTTTGTGATGGATGGAGGATCAGCAAACTCGTTAAAAACGGGATTTATTTTTTTTCCCCCTCTTGGAAGTGTGTAAATTTTGCTTTTAGCCACAAAAGACAGAGGCATAATAAATCATTATATGCATAAATCATTAAGTGTCCAAGGCCAGGCTGGACAGGGCTTGGAGCCACCTGGGATAGTGGAAGGTGTCCCTGCTCACAGCAGGGGGTTGGAACTGGATGCACTTTTAAGGTTCCTTCCAGCCCAAACCATTCTGAGATTCTGTGGTTCTATCAGACCTTATTTTGCTTGAGTTTCTGAAATCCTTGAGGCCTGTGTGCAGTGAGACAAAGCAATCCTTTGGCAATCTGGGGTTACTTGTCTCAAATTCCATTTCCTCCAGCTCTGTGGCAGTATCACCCCTTTTCCCCGTTCCTGAATGCTTCAGGGACACTTCAAATGTGTGTATTTGAAATTAGGAGGGTTTAATTCTATCCTGGCCACAATTCAGCACCCAAGTGACACGTGCCAAAGGCTCCCACTGCAGTGAGGGTGACAGCAAACCACACACTGCCTTCTCCTGAGCTCCCCCTGAGCACAAAGCCACTGAAGGGTGAAGGAAGAGAGTCACAGGGGAAAAAAAAAAAGATGAAGACAGATCAAAATAAAAGGCAAATTTCCTGGTTTTGGAGAGTGGATCTGTGTAAATGAACAGTGCTCCAAGAGCACTGCTGTGTATCACTGCTGAGCTGGAACTTAATTAATTGACACAGGACCAATAATTACCGTGGTTATAGGTTGGCTCCAAGTAAAAGTTTCAAGGTCCAGAACATGCACGTGGTCGTTCCACCCTCTGGGAAGACCTGAATTCTTTGAAAATCATAAACAAGCAACAGGTTTTAATAAGCACTGATTAAATATTGAAGTTGAAATAGGAATGACTTCCAGGATTACTTACCCAAAAAGAGGTTTCATCGAATTCAAACGTTCCCCGTTGTTTCCCTTCGGGAAAGTAGCCATAACCTCCAAAAAATATCAGCCTGGAAGAAAACATGGACCAAGACCTGTGAGAAACCACATCTGTCACATCTGTTGGTGGAAATTAAAGTTCTGCAAAGGCTGTGCTCAAACTGGAAAAATAAGAGAAGCTCCTTTGGCTCCAGCACTTTCAGTGCACTTACAGTGCAAGTTTTCCAGGTGTGGGGCCCCATTTCTTGCCTAATCGACCCCACCACCCACACTGAATCCCTCTGGAGCTGCTTCCCAGGCTTCCAAGCTTTGCTCCAATCCCAAATATATGAAGCCACCAGGGTGTGCTGCCTGGGCTCTGCCCTTCAGCCTTCACCACCAGGGCTCCCACGAGGCTCCTCCTGGTGTTTAAATGGGATTTACCTTCAGGTTTGATCTTTGGGTTTTGGCCTCTGTAAGGAACCAATGGCATGGCTTTGCCAGGAATTCCTAATGGATTATGGAGTGAGTGAAAACAATCTGCACCACCTAATTAAACACCCACAGCACAGATTTACATCTGAACTGATCATATCAGGTGTGGCAATGATGAGCTCTCTCCCCACACCAACAACCTGAAAACCAGCACCATGGGCTATTTCAGGGAATCACAGGATAGCCTGAGCTGGAAGGGACACACAAGGGTTTTCCTATCTTTCCTGAGTCTCTGCAGCAAATTCCACAGCAGTTATCCTAACTGTGAGCTCTCTCTCCATGGAATGGCCAAAGCAGCACAAGATGCTCTGGAGTTTACTCCAAAATCACCACAAAAGCACAAAATGGTTTGGGTTGGAAAGGAACTTAAAGATCATCCCATTCCACCCCCTGCCATGGGCAGGGACACCTTCCACTAGCCCAGGTTGCTCCAAGCCCTGTCCAACCTGGCCTTGGACACTTCCAGGGATCCAGGGGCAGCCACAGCTTCTTTGGGCAACCTGTGCCAGGGCCTCCCCACCCTCCCAGCCAACAATTCCTTCCCAACATCCCATCTAACCCTGCCCTCTGGCAGTGGGAAGCCATTCCCTCTTGTCCAGGAGAGCTGGAGAGGGACTTTGGAGCCCCTTTAGGCCCTGGAAGGGGCTCTCAGGTCTCCCTGGAGCCTTTTCTTCTCCAGGTGAACCCCCCAACCTGCACCACAGTGAATGAATGACGAGAGGAGGGTGCAAGTCAACAACATTTTTGCCTTGAACACCTTGTCTCCCTCATCTTCTCCAAGGTCTGCAACGCCAAGAGCCCTTCTGGAACATCTGGGACACGTTCCCAGCTCGGGAAAAACACCCCCAGCACTTCATCCAGCACATCCCTTGCTCTGGGCAACCTCAAGTGCTCCCTGAGTTTGAACAAGCAGCTCTTGTTCAAACAAAAAAGCAGAGCAAAGACATGACCTGGAGGGATGAAAAGGGAGTCCCTGGGGGGCCCTTACTTGTTCCTGTAGACCCACACCCCGAGCTTGTCCTTGGAGGAGGGGGGCACCCCCTCACACTCCACCCGCACCCACTGCAGCACCTTGTCCGTGGATCTGGAATTCAACATGTAGAACTGCAGGAAATAACAGAAAAAAAAAAGATCTGTTTTCATCTTTTCACCTTTTTTCAACCTGAGTTTGTTCAAAGCTTCAATCCCTTCAATCAATTAAAATAGTAAATTTTAATTAACGTGCACTGGCAAAGGAAGAGAAATAATGAAGAGTCCTTTTCTTAGCTGGAAGCATTTGGAAAAAAACATGGATTCATAAATCCTTTACCCTTTGCAGACTCAAACACTCTTCACACAAGCAGCAGGTTATGAACACTGAGTTTCACCATCCAAAAGCTGATGTGGGGTACACTGAAGGTGTGCACAGAGTAACAGTTGTTTCATAATTTAAAAAATGGTTAAAAAAATTGAAAAAACAGGGTTTTGTTACAGCATTGTCCCTTCTCTGCAGGTTGCATCCTTTTACAGGGAGAGAAATTGCTGCTACACATGTATAAAAGAACTGAAATGCAGGAATGCCAGAGCAGGAAGGAAATCACACTTTATAAAGACAGTTTGTTTCAAACTGGCTGCAAAAATTGCAACAAGCTCCTTCCAGTTTATAGTGATACATTTAAATATGTAAGTCTATATTTAAATATAGGTCTATATTTAAATAGATAACTCTGTATTTCAATATATAAACTATACATTTTGATATATAAACTATATATTTACACAGGCCCAAACTATTTAATTTAAACCACATTGCCACAACATCAGAAAATGTTATTAATTAATTGTACTTGATGGGGTGGGGATCAATCACAGGTTGGACTCGATGATCTTGGAGTCTTTTCCAACCTTAATGATCCTGGGATTATCAGAGACTCCAGAGAAATGAGAAGCATTTAAAGCCCCCCAGAGCAGTTCCAGATCACCTCCTGATATTATTTCAGGCAACTCTGGCAATTCCCATCTTTCCAAAGCAGCAAACTCGAGAGGCACAGGGTGAATTTACAAGGTGAATTGCACAAGAACAGAACAAATGCCAGCTCAGGGTGTTCCTGTAAAGCTTCCAGGGCTCAATCCTCCTGGGAAATGATGGGATCAATGGATTGCTGACCTTGTTTGTGTTGCCCTGTGCGTGGTGCCCTCCAAAGAGATACACCACTCTGTCCACACACACGGCACAGCTCCCAGACATGGAGGGGGGAACATCTCCCTCTGTTTTGCTCTTCTTCCTAAAGGAAGGGGGTAAAATATTTCACCTGATCAAAACAGACCCGGAGTGGAATTTTATAACACTGCCAAGTGTGGGTTGAGTTCCAGCTGTGGACACTCAGTTAGGAATTCTTCACACCCTCTGCAGGTGAAACCATTTACAAAATTAAGCTGGTATAGGATAAAAAGGGTGGGGAAAATGTAATTTAATTAATACATTTTTTTCTTTTTTGGGGGGGTGGGAATCCTGTCTGCCCAGCTCAGGAGTTTGGAACGTTCCAAATCCTCAGGCAAAGAGGAAGCAGCTGTTTAAACTGCAGGTTTCTATTTTGCCACTGGATTTTTCCTGTTTGGAAACATCACAACCACAAAGAGGAGCTTCCAGCCTGTGTCCAAGGCTGTCCCTAACCTCAGGCAGGGCTGGAAGCACAGCTGAAATCCCACTTTCTGCAAAGCACTGAGGAGTTTCTTTGGCTGCATCAGTGTTTAAAACCAACTCCTTAAGAGAACAACAAAGTAGAAAACTCAGCAGGGGTTCCCTGAGCACCACTGCCCCCAAAAGTGGTGCAAATACAATTCCCATGTGCTATATCCTATCCCAGGCATCCCAGAACACTTCACACAGGTGATCACACACTCCTATCCAGGCTGCCTCTCCTACTTCACTCTGGGAAAACACATTTGATGTTTTTACAGAAAAAAAAAAAAACACCCAAGCCTGAAATATTTTACATTTTGCAACGGTTTGATAGGTGGGAATGAAGAGTTCAGGGAATTCTTTCCCTGCTCAGCCCCTCAGAATGGTTTCTATACCAATATAAGGATTTATCTGATTTTTTCCCAAATTAAGTGAATTATTTACTGTACCATCTTCCAGTTTCCATGTTGTAGATCCATATTTCATCCCTAGGCAGGTAGAAGTCATAAAATCCCCGAGCTTGGGCATTCTGCAGAGCAGGACAGAGGGAGAAAAAGCAACATCAGAAGGATGTTTGACACATGGAATTACAGACTCCTGGGAACGTTCACACCCCCTCAGAGATCTAATCACAGGACAGGACACAGCAGGAGCAGTGCCTGCTGCACTCCTGGGCCTCCCAGCTGCAGGGAGAGAAGGAATCAGCCTCATTTAGTGTCTGCTGGAGGCCACACAAGCTCCCAGGAGGGTAAATGGAAGTTAAACCTCTGTTTCACAGCCCAAGTCAGGGAGTAGAAATGAGCCACAACTTCCTTCTTAATTCCCCCACTCCCTGCAGGACTCCAATTTATGACTGAGCTCGCTGACAGTTCACCTTGCTGCCAGAATTGTAAAATCCTTCTGTGCTGCAGCACACACACCCCTCCCCAGTGCCAACCACCAACCTGGGATCCTTCACAGCCAAAACACAGTTGTGCTGACAGCTCTGGAACAAAATCACCCCTCCCACGGTGCCCAGTTCCAATCAGACAATATTCCCTACACGAGCTGCCAAACAAAAAAAAACCAAACAAAAAACCCTGTCCCCCGCCCCACCC
>JAWWLV010000179.1:62681840-62694561 GCA_035041135.1 Platyrinchus mystaceus
CACAGGTTGCCCAGAGAAGCTGTGGCTGCCCCTGGATCCCTGGAAGTGTCCAAGGCCAGGTTGGAGCAACCTGGACTGGTGGAAGGTGTTCCTGCCCATGGCAGGGGGTGGAACTGGATGAGCTTTAAGGTCCCTTCCCACCCAAACCACTGCACGATTCTGTGGTCAGTAATGTTGACAACACTGGGATAACAAAGCATCTGTGAATGGCTTCTGTGTATTCCAGAGCAGTTGTGGAACAGCTTGTCCTGTCAGCCTTAGATAGAATGGAAAAGTGTGAGAGAGTGGCTGCTTTAAAAACAAACAAGGTGAAATTAAGGGTGGGAAACTGTTCCTCACCTAAAGAGAACCGGGCACAAATTAACACACTCATCCAGAAGTTACAAAACCAGTCCCAGTATCTGGATCAGAGCTGGCAAATCCTTGAAGCAAAACTGGGCCTGATCCAAGATTTCAGGTGCTGAGGTGATAAAAGGGGCCCTTTGGTCGGTGAGATTCGTGTGCTGAACTCACCCGGCAGAGATGCAGACGCTGCATTCCCTATTTTGGGATTTTAATAGGCAAGTGATTACCTTCCTAATTATAACCTAAAGGGGATAGCTGAGTGGAATAGCAAGGAAAATATTGATGAGCCATTTCTCTGGGATAAGCAATTCTGTTCTATTTACCAACCCGATTGAAAACCACTGAAGTAAATCCAAGTCTGGTCCTGCATGTGAGGAAAATGGAGAGTAACTGGGATGTGAGATGAATGCCTGAGTAGATGTTTCTATTTTTATTTTAGGGATGGCAATCAGGTTTCTTCTTTCACCCTTTGCTGTGAAGCCCTGTGTTTCTGGGTGATTAGTGAGATTGTCAGGATTCATCAGATCCTTAAAGTGCTCAGGCAGTCCCAGTTACTGTTGCTTTATAATGTCAAAGAATGAATTAAATATTGGTAGAGCCTTGAATTAGAGTGATCACGGAGGTTAATAGCAATCCACTGCTGCCTACTTGCTGTTTTTCTCTTTAAGGGACTAGTACATTTTAAATGTTGTATTATTCTCTGGACTGGGTCAGCAGCTGGGTACACAAAAACAACGTTGGAACTGGGCTCCCTTGAAGTGCCATTTGTACACTGTCATCACCCTTTTTAAGCTGAAACCAGCCTGGATCAAGAAAATAGTTCATGTGTATTTATAGCAGCAGAGCTTGAAGTGCCGTTTCAGTTTCTGCCTTTCATGGAAGGGGGGCTGGAAGCCGAGTGCTGACAGATCCTGGAGTGACTGGGATACAGTCACAGCTCCTCTGTTTTCCCAGGTTATTCCTCTGCACCTCCCACCTGCTTTTTCTTCTGTGGAAATTTTTCGTCGGCGCCGTACGGGAAAGATCAAATTCAGTCACTGAAAGGTAGGGAAGTCCTTGTAAACAGTCACATGTGTGCACTGAATTAAAACAGTGATGGCAAACAGATGAGGAGAGCAGAAAACAAGCCCTTGTTTTCTAAAGTGACACATTTTTAATGCACAACCCGTGTTTATTATCTAACCGGGTGTTGTATTTTTTTCCTCACTCCAGGCTCTTTGAAGGCTCTTGCAGATATTATATGTGAACACCCCAGCATTCATAAAAGGTACAGAGCAAAGGGAAATATGTTTATTTTGTGAAACCTTTTAATTACTTTAAGGGAGTAAGAGGTATTTTCTCTTTGCTGTGATCAGACAACAAGCTGGTTTTGTAACAGGCCTGCAGGTTTGTTCTGGGAGCAGCGTGAGGCTTTGGTTTTATCTGAAATAGCTGGGGCATGGAAACTGCTAAAGAGGGAGCCCAGGTCTCTCTCCCTGGAATATTTTCCTGGCTCTTGATCTTTGAATTCCTGGCATTAGACCTCATTTCTGGAATCTGTATAAAAAGTGATACCTTTTAACTTTTTTACAGTAGTCGATTTGTGTTTGTCCCTGGCCCCGAAGATCCTGGTCCTGGTTCTATTTTGCCAAGGTCAGTTTGCTCAAGAATTTGGAGTTAAGTGGTGAAAGAAGGGAAGAGTTTTTGTTGATACATCTGCTGCTATTTATTTTAGACCTCCCCTGGCTGAAAATATTACTCAGGAGTTCAGACAGCTGGTGCCATTTTCAGTTTTCACCACAAATCCTTGCAGGTAACAGTGCAAGTACTAATTTTATATATCTATTTATTTATTTATTTTCGTAAATTACTGATTTATGTGATTTTCAAAACCTACAAATTTTGGAAAAATTGGTCTTAAATTTGTCAAACTAATAGAATTTTTCACATGCATGAATTGTAACTAGTTCTAAATACATTAAGACATAAATAAATCAGTGGTGAAAGGCAGTAGAGCTGGAAGTTTGACAGTGGTTTAAAAATCCTGCTCAAAAGCATCATGTTTTTTTCTGAGTCTGGAGGAAATGCAGGGAAGATGGGAAAATATTATTTTAATTCAAATGTGCTTTTTTATATTAGAGGGGGATCAACTTTATAATGCAGCTCCCTAGTTTTCAGGTTCATCTTACTTAGTTTCATTGCTGTTTTCCACTTAGGATTCAATACTGCACCCAAGAAATTATTATCTTTCGTGAAGATTTGGTCAACAAAATGTGCAGAAACTGTGTCAGATTCCCCAGCAGCAACATGGACATTCCCAACCATGTGAGTGAGTGGTGTGGAGCACCTTTTGCCAAGACTTTTGACCTCTTTATTGATCAGCAGGTCTGGATTTCGGGTGCTCTGATCCTCCTTCTCATGACACAATTGCAAGAGGAACCCAGAGGGACTGGAAAGAGGATCTTTACATTTAGTGTTTTTACATTTCTTTATGTTTTTACAGTAAAATAACTCAAACCATGATACTTCCAGGTGGTATTGAGTCATTCTGTCACGCTGCAGGTGCCCTTGAACACAAAACATCCTATCAGCCAACTTCCTGTGCACCAACCTTGAAACATTGATTCCTAAAGGCAAATTTGAATACAAATTAATTTTTTTGGAAGATTTGATTGGTTATCCAGTGCCATTTGCAGTAAAGCAGCATGTCACTTTTCCAAAAATTCATCTGCTTGTTTTGTCTTCTCACTTGAAGTCTTAATCCTGCTTTTTATACATCAAATTATGGCTCTAGTTAATGAACCCTCAGCAGGAGCTGATGGGATTTACTGCTATAATTGGATGAGAATGAAGCAGGTAGTTACTGGCTCATTGCAGTGATGGATGGAGCCTGCTTTTATTTATTTTATAGGGTGGGGTTTTTTTGTTTGCTTGACTCAGAAACTTGTTTTAGCTCTTCCTTCCTTCATCACAGCAGTGCTCAGTGTCCTTGTGAACCCACAGTGGACAGTGATGTACCTTGACTTTGGTGTGCACATTTGCACTCCTGTCACTTCCCTGTGCTCACAGAGGGCTTCCTTTCCAGGAGGGAATCACAAAAAAAAAAGTAGGATTATATATTGCAACCCTTTCTGCAGATGTTTTTGCATACTCCACTTTTTCTCTGCCTTTTTTGGCCTCCCACTAATTTTTTTTAATTCAACTGTGTTAAAAAATGAGAGAGGGAAATGTTGTTGCTTAGAAAGGAATCAAAATCATTTGGGAATCAAATGATTTCCTCAGTTCAGGGGAAAGACTGTTAAAGTGTGGATTTTGTTGTTAACTAATACTGTAAGGAAAGCCATGAGGGGAAAAAACCAATCTATAAGATGAAATTTATGGGAGTCTTGGTGGTTCCTGGGCTGGAGGAACAGGTAGGTAGATTTTCTTGGAGAGTCTGAACGATCAAGTAGTTTTGATATCTTCAAATATTGCCTGATATGCTTTAGAAAGGACTTTGTGTATTAAAAAAGAAAACACAATACAAAAATGAAAGAGCAGCTGAATGCTGTAGGGGAGCTGCTGCTTTACTCCAGAAATTATTAATAGTCAGAGGATACCAAAAAAAAACATTTTCAAGTTCAAAGCTTCTTTATTAACAACCATTGGCGTCCGCGGGAATGAATTTGACTTGTGGAAAACGGTTCAAACCCACCATTTCTGTTTCCCTTGCAGTTTGTCAAGACCATTTTGTCCCAGGCCCACCTGACCCCTCTGCCCCTGTACGTCAGCCCCGTGTTCTGGGCCTACGACTATTCCCTCAGGGTTTATCCCGTGCCAGACGTGCTCGTCGTCGCCGACAAACACGACCCCTTCACCCTCACCAACACCGACTGCCTCTGCATCAACCCTGTAAGATTCCCTTCCCAAAAGGCCCATTCCAATGTGTCTCCTGCCATCTGTTCAGTGTTTTATTTACATAAGTGTGGAAGTAAAATATTGGTTTTTCTTCACAGGGTTCGTTTCCGAGAAGCGGGTTTTCGTTCAAGGTGTTCTACCCCTCCAACAAGACAGTGGAAGACAGGTAAATCTGTTCACTTGCTCATATAAAACAAAGTATTTTCTTATGTTCTGGCTTCCTGATTATCTGGAGGAACACAGAAAACTGGTAATATAAAGAGAGTGGATGTTTCAGCAGTTTAACCGACTTATGCTTCATACTCAGGCAGGGTAAGAAATCCAAATGCCCAGAACTAAAGTAATAAATTTAGAAATTGCAGTCAAATATCAATGATGGGAAGCAGAATCCAGAAGTAAAAGGAAAGATGACTGTACTGTATGATTTTCAGTGATTGAAACCTGATTGGGAAACAGATTTGTTTCTGAGGATGATGCTTGTTACATAACTTAATTAAATTTAGGAACAAAATTCGTTCATTTTGTGATCATCTTCAAGCCCAGAAGCCACTTTCATTCTTTGATTTCACATATTTTTAAATCTGTACTTATTCATTCCAACTGTGGCATTCCACTGACTGGAAAAAGACCAGCTGCAATACCAAAAAGTATTAAAAGTATCAAAGGCCTTACAATGGATGAAAATTTGCCTGTTTGAAATAATGGTGGTATAACCCAATAGGAAAAGCATAAATTTATCTTGTCTGATTGTTTCATCCCTTGTTGCAGAAGCATTCCAAGGGATAATGGATCAGCCCATGTAACCTTTACTTGAACATAAAAAAATACCACACTTTGAGTCTTTAAATAGTTTAAAATCATTATCAAGTCTTTAACAGATCAAGACAGAATAGTATTGTGAACCATCTTTAGGAAAAAAAAACCTAAATATTGTTTTTCTTTGGTATTTTCAGCAAGCTTCAGGGGTTCTGAATTTCTGCAAGGCAGCAAAAAGGGAGTGAGCCCATGTGAAACCAACTCCAGCTCTTATTTTTTAGATGTCTTGATTCTGTGCTGTATTATGGACTTTTTATAATAAATGTCAAATTTTGTACACAAATAAACTTTTACAGCAAAAGACACTGGTGTCAGTTCAGATAAAGTGTAGAGTCAGAGTCAAGAATTGGCAAAGCATAAAAAAAAGGCAACTGTGTATAAAACAGGAAAGATCTGTCTTTAAAAAAAGACATTAAGGATAAGGAGAACTTTGTCTGAGATGGACTGAGAGCTGGTTATCTGCAGGAGATACTGGGAATGTGGAATAGGATTGTCTTTGGATGGGAAAGGTCCAGAAAGGATTTGTGACGTGTTTGATAATCTGTTTGCAGATTGTGTTATGCAGATAGGGAGACGAGAGGTAAGACGAGCAAGGACAGGGTCCTTTGAACTTCTGGAAAAGGCTGGGAGGAGGAAATCTTGGAGGAGGAGCAGTCAGAAAAGTGGGAAAGAGTCAGGGTTTGGGTTTTGGTGAAACCAAGCAAAAACCTCCTCCACACACTCGTGGGCATTGAGACCAGAGGAGCAGCCTGGGACTATCCCAAAGTGCCCAGACCAGGTGTAGAACAGAGAGGGGACCTTTGTCACCGGGAATTGTGTTTGACAGCCCCCTTCCCGCTGTGCTGGCACAGCCTGAGCACAGCTCAGAGCTGGGAACAGAGGGACAGCACGATCCAGGCTCCAAGGGGCCATCAGGGTGGGGACGGGAGATGGGTACAAGAGGCATGATGTGGACTGCCAAGGATTTAAACCCAAACTGCAGGACAGGCTGCACTGGCACTTCTGAACGTGCTCCCTGACAGGATGGCAGTGCCAGCTCAGGGATGCAGGACAAGTGGGGAGCGTGTGCTTTTCAGAGGGATGAGGAGATGATGGTGGAAAACCACCCCTCTTGAAGACAAGCACGGGGGGCCAAGAGCCACCAGGGAGCCACCGAGAGGCAGAGAAAGGCTCAGCAAGGTCGGACGGAGAGCTCAGGGGTGGGGAGGCCTCGACCCTGACGGCGAGCCCGCCATGTTGTTCGCCGTCTCCATAGCAACTGGGGCGGAAGTGCCCGGCGCCGCCATATTGTTTACCGTCACCACAGCAACGCCGGCCACTCGTTTACCGTTACCACAGCAACGCCCGCCATCCTGTTTACCGTTACCACAGCAACGCCCGCCATCTTGTTTACCGTTACCACAGCAACTCCCGCCATCTTGTTTACCGTTACCACAGCGACGCCCGCCATCTTGCCCGGCGCCTCCACCCTCAGCCCGCCCGGGCCGTGCGGGGCCATGGCGGGCGCGGGGCGGCTGCACGACCTGGACCTCAGCGCCGAGGAAGCCGAGCGCCTCCAGCGCGCCTTCCGCGACGAGAAGTTCCGCGCGCTGTTCGCCGAGTACGCGGCGGAGCTCAGCGACCCGGAGCAGCGCCGGCTGTACGAGGAGGAGGTGGCGGCGCTGGAGCGGGAGCGCGGCGTGGAAGTGCGCTTCGTGCACCCTTCGCCGGGCTTCGTGCTGCGGACCAGCCAGGAGGGCTCCCGCCGCTGCTACATCAACGTGTGCGCCAACGCGGCGCTGGCGGAGCCGCGGGCCCGCGCCGAGCGCGGCGGGCAGCGCTGGGCCCTGCCCTACAGCCTGGCGCCGGGCCGGGAGGAGCTGCGCCGCGCCGGCCGCCGCCGCCTGCTCTACGACGTGGTGTTCCACCCGGCCGCGCTGCGCCTGGCCGCCCGCAGCGCCCCGTTCCGCCGCCTGCTCTGCGACACGGCCCTGGACGCCGTGGAGCGGCACTGCGGGGTGCGGCTGGACCGCGCCAACGCCGCCGTGCTGCGGGGCACCCGCTACAAGGGCGTCCCGCAGGCGCCCGTCATCCGCTCCCCGCTGCCCGGCGGCGCCGCGAAGCCGCCCGACGGCGGGGAGTCGCCGCTGCCGCCCTTCCCCTACCCCGTCCCGCCGCCGGCCCACAGCGGGGATTCGCCGCCGCCGCCGCCGCCCTCCCCCGCCGCAGCCTCCCCGCCCGCCGGCCCCACCACGCCGCGCTGGAGCATCCGCCACCGCTCCTACGTGGACCTGCAGGACTACCGGCACAGCCGCGACTCGGCGCCCAGCCCGGTGCCGCGGGAGCTGGTGGTGACGGTGGAGCTGCCGCTGCTGCGCTCGGCGGCGCAGGCGGAGCTGGAGATCCGCGGGCGGGAGCTGCGGCTCGACTCGGCCCGGCCCGCCTACCGCCTGCGACTGCGCCTGCCCTACGACGTGGACGAGAGCGGCGGCCGCGCCGCCTTCAGCCGGGCCCAGCGGCAGCTGCAGGTCACGCTGCCCGTGGTGCAGCGGCGGGAAGGGGCCGAGCCCGGGGCGCAGGGGCCGGGAGAGCCGCCGGGAGAGCCGCCGGAGGCTGGGCCGGGCGGCGGGACCGCTCCTCCCCCGGGCCCCGGCGGCGCGGCCCGGAGCACGTGGGGCGGCGGGGAGACCGGGGATCCACCCGGGGATCCGCCCGGGGATCCGCCCACCGAGCCCCCCACTGATTCCCCCGCCGAACCCCTTGCCGAGCCCCTCGCTGAACGCCCCGCTGCACCACTCCGTGGTCCACCCTCTGAGCCCCTCGCTGAGCCACCCGCCGAACCACCCACCGCGCCCCGCGCTGAGCTCCTCGCTGAACCTGCTGAACCACCCGCAGAACCCCTCACTGAACCACCTACTGAATTCCCCGCTGAACCCCAAAACCCACCTGTCGAGCCCCTCGCCGAACCACCCACTGAGCCTCCTTCTGAATCACCCCCTGAGCCCCCCAACCCACCCCCCCGCTCTGGCTCCGCTGCCCCCATGGCCAGCCCCGAGCCGGCCGCGCCCGCCGCTCCGATCCCCCCGCACGGCCCCGCCGGGATGGGCGCCACGTGCCCTCCCTTCCAGGCCCGGCAGGACGAGGCGTCCCTCACCCTGCTGCTCGGAGTGCCCGGCATCCACCCCCAGAGCCTCCGCGGGGACCTGGGCACCCACCACTACAGCCTGCGCTTCTCCGCTGCCGGCGGTGCCTTTGCCCTGTTCCTGCAGTTCCCTCCCGCAAACAGGCTGCTGTCCCCCGAGACCGGAGTCAGCGTCTCTGCCCACAACGCGGTTGTGGAGCTGGCCAAGGCTCCCGACAGCACCGGGCCCTGGGAAAAGTTCAGCTTCGGCCTCGACCCCTCCGCTCTGCAGGTAAAGGGGCAGGTTTGGGGTGTCCCCTCCCCAGACAGCCGCTGCTGGCTGTGGCTGGTGTTTGGCTCCGTTGGTGAGCGGTGTCTCGGGGAGGTGTGAGGTTGAGTTCACAGCCGGTAGAGACAGAAGTTGCTTCCTCCGAGAGCTGCTCCGGGATGTGAGGGGAGTGACCTGATCTGGGCGAGTCTTGTCCAAGGTCTCATCGCGGAGCTGACGCTTTCATCCTTGGGTTTGGAGTGACTTCTCTGCCTCCCACGCTGACCTTTTTCTAAGGGAAATTGTGGTGATAAGTGAAAACAAAGCCTGCCCTGACCTTTATGTCCTTAGCGTTCACTTTTAACCCAAGTAAACTGCTTGTGCAGCTCGTTCACACAAAGGAAGGAGATGTTTATGGTACACCAGACATTCACTCATGTGCATACGCTGTCATGAGGTGTGGGTGGAGGGTCCCTGTGTCTGTATTTTGGGACAGAATTCCCACTTACAGCCGTGGGAATACCCATTGATTCAACCGGAGCAGAACAGCAGCTGTGAACTGTCCATTTTGCTGGGATAAACCTTCACCTTCTCCTCTTCCCTGACTGGATATGATTCCAGTTTAGTGGTTTATGATTTTATGGGTTGTTTGGCAGTGATGCTCCCATGGTGGGAGAAGGGGGGGTGGCTGCATCCAGGTGACAGTGTCAGCAGTGTCCCCAAAGGGATGCCCACCTCGTGGCACTCTCACTGTCCAGAAGCACTTCACCCAAGTTTTGTGGGAAACCACATTATTCTGTCAGCTCAGAGTTTCAAACAGCTTCTCACGAGCAGGGATTAAGGCTGCACAGCTCTTGTGTAACCTTCCAGCCGTGGGATTTGAAGTTTGGCTTGATTTTAGAGCAATAAAATCCTTTGCATTTTGGATCATGTGCTGTGGGAGTGCAAGTCCAGAAAGCTGGCAGGCTTCAAGTGTATCCACTGGGATAGACTTGCCTTGGAGCAGCTTAATTGCTCCTTCCCTACCACCAGAAATTACTTGTGCATGATTTTGAAATATATTTATCCAATTAGTGTTTGTGCAGCTGAAACATCACATTTAATGTCCCATTTAGCAGCTGCACACCTTTTATAACAGCAATTCCTGTGAAGGAGGAGCTGATCATTTCGGGGAAGTATCAAAGATGATGAATTTATGGAGAACCACCCACGCTGAGCTGTTTGCAGAGCATTTCCTCTGCTTTTAGTGGAGCAGAAGCCTCACAGGTCTGTGCAAGTGGGGCCACAGAGCCCTCAGCACTGCTGTTGGTTGCTGGAATCGGGCACTGGGTGCTGCTGCCACGTCAAATAAGCCACTGTGTAAACTAACTGCCTGTTTTCTGCCCAGGTACAGAGCCTGCCCAGGGCAGTGGGGGAGTCCCCATCCCTGGAATTGTTCACAAACCATGTGGATGTGGCACTTGAGGCCGTGGTTTAGTGCTGGACACGGTGGTGCTGCTGGCTTGGTGGCTGCACTAATGATCTGTGTGTGCGTTTATTACGACTGGGGGAACTTCTTGTGACTGCAAGTTGCTAAAAGGCCACCCAGTAACGAGATTTTGGGTTTGTGAGTTATAAAAAACACCCCTTGAATGTGCTGATTTTAGTATATGTTGCAAAAGGTTTTGGGTGGAGTAGGAGGAAGAGATTGGGAATTAGTCATGGGCTTCCCAGCCATTCATTCACGTAGTAGACTCCAAAGGATTCTCCTGGCAATGGAGTCCTTTTGGACACTGGGCCTGCAAACTGAAGCAGGCAAAACAAACTGCAGTCATTTGTTCTGTTTGCTTTTTTTTTTGACTGATATTTCCCTGAAGTGCCTGTGCCAGCACTGAGAGCTGCACTCACTCAGAGTGAAGGGAGAAAAATTAATATTTAATTAGAGCCACTATTATGTGCTGTCTTCTGGCCATTAACTATTTGCTCCTGGTCGCTTTTCTTCTACTTATGTTGATTTCTTCAATTTGTCTGATGTAATTTTGGGTGTTTTTCTGCTTTGGCTCTCGTCCTATAAATCAGAGCTGTGGTTCTTGCACTGAGACCTGTAGTGAGTTGCATCAGTCAGTGCAGAGTGCACAAAGCAGTGCCCTGTTTGATCCCTTCAGGGAGCTTTTGGTGGCTGAGGGGAGCAGGAACTTTATCCTGCACCCCTCAATGTGCTTATTCATCATCTCTTCTCCCACAGGAGCGTTGAATCATGGAATCAGAGAGTCCCAGAATGGTTTGGGTTAGAAGGGACCTTTACATCCCATTCCACCCCCTGCCATGGGCAGGGACACCTTCCACTAATCCAGGTTGCTCAGAGCTCCATCCAGTTTGGCCAATGTTTTTTTTTTAAACAGATATAGAATTCCTACTCTGCTGTTGTCTGGGAAGTTGCTTCCTGCTGGAGACTGAGGGTTGTTGTGTTGTTTCATGGAACAAATTCCTCTGGGTTAGTTCAGAATCTGCCCCTCATTGGAAACCTGTGCCACAGTGGCTCTTCCACCACCCTGTGAAGCTGCTGCCCAGTTCTCTCCCATTAACTGCCAGTTCCTTCTTGGAAATTGGTCTGATCCAGATACTGGTAGGAGAGTGAGTTGAGCTTGTCCTTGGGGACACCGTGCTGGAAACAGAATTTCAAGGACTGCTTTTTCCCTTTGTAGTCAGCTGTGGCTGAATCCCTGTGCTGGAAGATGATCCATTTAGAGCTCAGTTTCCACAAATGCTGAGCAGTTGGAATTTCCCACCCTTGTTTCTTTTCAGGAAATCTTTACAATGCCTTGGTCTTCCCTGGACTTTAACTGTGAGTAGTTTCACTCCTTGCCTTAACCATAATGTCCCCACAGCAGTTGGACTTGATGATCTTGGAAGTCTTTCCTATCCTAAATGATTCTATGACTTGTTGACCAGAAATCCTATAAAAACAAAGATTCCATAACTTTGGGCATCGTGGACCAGGCTCACATATGTCAGGGGTTTAAAAATGACCTTTTGGTGCTCAGTCACTGCACCAGAGACCACACAGCACTGATCCTTCTGCAGGGCTCACTCCAGGCCCTGTTTTTCCAGGGAATAACCTGAGGAAGCTTCCTGGCTTCCCTGTTGCCAAAATCACTGTCTGCTGTTTGCCTTGAAGGACCAGCCACGGGCTGTGCTCCCTCCCTTGCAGTTCATCCACTCACACCTCCCACATCTTTTCCTTAAATCCTTAAATTCAGGCCTGGGAAACTCCTGCATCAGGGAGTTGCCCTTCATTTCAAGACAACACAGCCTGGAGAGTAAATGATGAAGAAAGAATGGTTGAGAGCTAAATAACCATTAATAAAATTTGTAAGCCTGCCAGGCAAGGTTTGTAAGAACAACATGTCCCAGTGTGTCCTGGTTTATGGTAGAGCAGGAGTTGGGCAATGATGGAAATCGTGCCTTAGGAAAGCACTGTCTTGGAATGTTTGGCCTCCTGGGGTTAAATGCTCAGTTCTTAACAGAAATAAAAAGCAGTTTTCTAGTGGGTGTATTGAACTCCTGAGACTTGGAGGCTCAGTTATCAGAGCATGTGAAATGTGTGTGGTAGCTGATTAATTCTGCTGGCAGTTTTGGGGTCGTGTGTGCTCGTTTTCATGGGATTAGAAAAAGATTTGGTCATGTAGGAATTGCCTTTCATGCTGATCCACACCCTTCCTGCCCCTCTCAGCAGCCTGGA
Organism: Platyrinchus mystaceus; assembly: GCA_035041135.1. Lineage (NCBI taxonomy): Eukaryota > Metazoa > Chordata > Aves > Passeriformes > Tyrannidae > Platyrinchus > Platyrinchus mystaceus. Next base: position 62,693,967 of record JAWWLV010000179.1, read on the forward strand.
GTGAGTTAGTTCATTCCCTGATCACTGCTTCCCCCTGGGAGCCCCTCACTGGGGAGGGAATCACAGCCAGACCATCCCTTTCCTCACAAACCCCCATCTCCTCTTATGGAGAATATTAAGATTTTACTCATATAAACCCCCCCAGGGCTCCAGAGAACAGCAGAGGAGCAGAACAGAAATATTTCTCTGCTTTCCTATGCATTACGGTTTTTTTTTAACATTTATAGTCTGAAAACTGTTGTACTGAACATTCCTGAGGAGTTCATGGTTGGAGCTAAGCATGAGTTAGGCTGTTTGTGAGGTATCCAAACAGGAATTGCACAGCAACATGGAAGCTTTGTGGAACTTCTCTGGGGGTGTTGAGGCCTCCATGGAGGATGTTTTAGATGGGTGTGGTTTTTCTGCTTGTCACAGCCACCAGTGTCTTGTGAAGGAGATGTTTTGGAAGCTCTTGATGCTGGTAAAATAAGATGTGGACCCATTGGAGTGAGTCCAGAAGAGGCCACTAAACTGATCCCAGGGCTGGAGCCCCTCTGCTCTGGAGCCAGGCTGGGAGAGCTGGGGGGATTCACCTGGAGAAGAGAAGGATCCAGGG
>JAWWLV010000179.1:62694661-62710331 GCA_035041135.1 Platyrinchus mystaceus
GAGAGGAGAGGAGAGGAGAGGAGAGGAGAGGAGAGGAGAGGAGAGGAGAGGAGAGGAGAGGAGAGGAGAGGAGAGGACTCCACCAGAACATCATCCCTTATCCCGAAGGACTTGAAAAGTGGGATTTGCCTCATCTGCCTTTCAGGGAAGGATGGAATTGTCTAAATAGGCACCAAGGGCCAGCTGTGACCTGTTGGGCTGTTTGCAACATCTCCATGGGACTGTAGACCTCAGGAGCAAAGGTGACCACTGCCCTTTCTGAGCCCCAGCTGAAGGCCAGGAGGAATAAGGTCCATGGATACCTGGGATGGCTCAGGATGTTGTGTTTTGGAAGCTGAATCAAGCCCTGCATGTCCTGGCTAACACATTTCTCATCCTAAAGCTGGGGCAGGGAGAGGGGCAGGTTTAGACTGGGATTAACTGGTCCTGTATCCAGGTGTTCACACTGGGGATGGGACAAATCACGTTCTCCACCCTATGACAGGATCAAAGTCTGGTGACTGGAGGGGGAGCTGAGCTCAGCAGCACTGCTGGAAAGGTCTCTTGTGTGTCTCCAACAAATGCCAATCCCAAATTCTCAATCCAAGTCCTTAAGGAGAACCCCTTTGCCACTAATTTCTGGCTCTTCCCACAGAGCTGCTGCCTCAGGACAGGTTTGGATTCCAGAGGTGATGGGTAGATGGGGACCCAAGTGACCTTCAGGTTTTGTCCAGCTCAACCTGAACCTCCTTTCCAAACCTCCACAGAAATTTGATTTGCAGCATTCCCAAATGTTCCTTTTAGGATGGAGAAAACGTGTTGTTTTTTTTCAGGGCTGTGATTGGGAAAGGAAAGGAGAAGGGGAGGGTTAAAGTGTTTGTTTGTCTGTTTCTGTCAGCAGAAATTCTGTATTTAGGTCAACACAAGCCCCTTTTCCAGCTGAAAACCTGAGGAATTCTGGAGCAGGGAGTGCAGCCTGATCCATGGAGTCAGTGGTCACCATATCTGGTCCTACAGCAGAAAATCCCGTTGCCAGGAATGTGCATGAGGAGATTTTTGTTCCTTGTAATAAAAACTTTAAAGAAACCACCCCAGCCCTGCACCCTCTCAAATGTCAGCTCAGATGGGGCTGCTGGACCCCATAAAATGGGGCAGAATCCTCAGGAGACGGAGAACAATTAAAAGCAGGAGAAGGACATTTGACTCGCTCCTGCCAAAGGGAAATAATACCCTTCACCAGAGCCAGTTTGGCAAAATGTGGGGGGAAAAAGAACTAAAGAAAAGGAAGAGAAGCAGCGGTGTGTGAGCAGGTCTGCTTCCACCTTACCCACTGCCTTCGTGGGGCTGGGAATCTGGAGGGTGTCCCACTCTCTTCTCCTCCCCAGCCTGAGGATTCCTGGATGATTTTAGTCTCTTTCCATGGAGAGATGCCCCATCCTCTGGACCCTGGGACTGAGGACATCTCATCCAATTCCCACCTTAGATTCCTCCCTCACCTGCTTAACAAGGCCACAAAACCCTCCAGGGGTGGAATTTTCTCTGTTTGCAGCTCTTTCACCTGTTCATTGGTGGGAGGTGTTTCCTAAAGGCTGCCTGATCCCCCTTCCACTGCAGCCTCGGACCATCACTTACCAGGAGATGCAATTCCTTCCTTCCATATTTCCAGCTGCCTCCTGGTTGTTTGGAGACCATTTCTGTGCCTCATTCCAGTGTCATTTCTATGTCTCATTCCCATATAATTTCCAAGCCTCATTCCCATGTCACCCTTTCCATATGAACCACCCCTTCAGCCTTCACTCCTGCTTCAAGTTTCCTCTTCTTTGGGATCTTTCCTGGCCCTCCACGGCTTTGCAGCTCTGTGGGTTCCACGTGTTGCCTTATATTCCATATAACCTGTCTGGTTTTGCATTTTAAGGGTTCTCTTTTGCCCCAAAGTGAAAATGGACTAAAATGACAGTGATCCCAATAAATAAATGTACCCCACTGATATTTTCTGATGTGTTAGGGATTGAAACAGGGCAGCTGAGAAACCAAAGTCAGGGGACCAACAGGAAGGAGGACAAACTACTCCAATAAAGATCCTTTTTCAGCCCTGGGTGCCATTCCTAGGACAGGGATTTTCCATGCTGCAGGCTCCATAATTCCATGGGAAAACTACAGTGTCGGTCCCCTCAGCGATCCAGTGGGAGGGAACAGCTTTGCTAATTCCACCAGGCTGAGGAAAATGGCAAAAATTAATGATTTATCTCCATTTTGGCAGCACTTCAGGGAGAAAACAACCCACGTGTTCCCTTTCACCGTCGGACTTCAGGAGTGGTTTTCCCCCGACGAGTCTCCCTCTGTTCCTGAGCAATCCACAAGGGTGATCATTTATTTGCTTTCAAGCTGTTTGGAGACCCAGGAGCTTTTGGACATACTGAATTTTTTGGGTAGTAAATAAGACTCTTGGCAGCAAGGAAACCTCGGCAGCAGCTCCTTTTAAAACCAAAGCACATCAAGGGGGGGACGTGGGAGTTCTTTCTGCATCCCCCTCCCCCAGTTCCAGGGATGTCCCTCCACAGGACAAATCCAGGGGGCTGCAGCTGAATCCTTGGGGGTCCCTCCCAGCTCAGGATACCCCAGGATCCTGTGACAGTTCTCCAAGGATGGAGCTCAGCCCTCAAACCCCTGGAGTGGTGTTTGATGCCTCAAGAGGAGCAGCCACAGAGTCCAAGGTGAGCAGATTTGTTCCAATAATTGCTGGTTTAATCAGTTTGCAGCCTTGAATCACTTGATGGCTCCTGCCATCAGCTCCCATCATCTGCCCAGGATTCCTCAAAGATGAGCCCAGAGATGGGCTCTGCATGGGAATAAAGGTCTGGTGTCACAGTTCTGTAATAAACATCGACCATCACTCACAGGCCTTTATCTGAGATAGATCCCAACACCCCACCAAGCGAAGATGGACGGTTTATTTGGGGGATTTCATCTCTTCCCTCATTGACAAAGTGTCAGACAGGCCATCAAAACATCTCCCAGCTCATCTGTCACTCATGGAATAATGAGGAGAGCAGGACTCTCATGCACAGAGTGATGTTTTATTGCCACTTCAGGAGGAGTGTTCAGCGTCTGTCCTGCTTTGGCTGCAATTATTGACCCTCTCCCACCAGCCCTGCCCTTGCTACAAGTGAACTGTAATATTTAGGCTCTGATGAGATTGCAATGACTGTCCATTAAATCTTAGCAACCAGTTAAGGTTCTGTCCTGCCAATATTGGGAAGGAATCGCAGAAAAAACATTTGTATTTTAACTCCTTTTATTGCCCCGAGCTCAGATTGTTGCATTCTGAGTGACTTCTACCACAACCCCTGAATAGTTTGGGTTGGAAGGGACCTTAAGGATCATCCAGCTTATTTTTATAGATTTTAGATTTAGACTTTTTTTTTTTTTTAAATTGCCTTTTATAAAGTTTGGCTTTGGATGTGGAGAATGTGCCCCAGGAACATTCATCTGTCCATTATCAACCTTTTTTGTGTCCTGTGAAGGAAAGGACATTGGGAATGAAGAATTAGGGGGGAAAGTGGTGATTTTGGGTCTGTGCAGAACAGCCTGGCTGTGCATCACAGAAGGACTAATCCACTTGTACTAAACCATGATGGACCTGTGTTTTTTTGTAGCTGCTGCCTGACTGTAATTACCTGTAGAGAATGAAGTCACTGCTTGGAACAGGGCAAAAGAGGGTCCCAAGCCCAAAAGAAATTTGCTCCTTTAGTGAATGAGTGAAAATGTTCTGTGGTTTCCCCAGCAAGAGGGGTTTGGGAAGATTTTTGGCCTCTTGGGGCGAACGCAGCGACCTCCAGTCAGGCTCTGCTCGAGACGTTCCCTCCGAGCTCCCTCCGAGCTCCCTCCCTCTCCTTCCAGTGCAACATTTCTCCCACTGCAGATGGGGCCTGGCCAGGTCCTCACCTCTCTGCAGAGCTCCCAGGGAGCTCCTGGATTTCTGAAGGAACTTTACAGACTTTCATCCGGGGTGAAAAGGGTTCGGTGGGAATTTTACGTGGATATCGCGCCACAGCTGCCACCACTCCCCTCACCACGGGCTGAGGGAACTCCAGTGGGCAGCACAGGGAAGAAAATGTGGCTTAATACAAAGAAATGTGTTAAAAGACGGATTTTTCTTCCAAATTTCTGATTAGAGCCCAAATAAAGCTCTGAGGGCTGGAGCCCCTCTGCTCTGGAGCCAGGCTGGGAGAGCTGGGGGGATTCACCTGGAGAAGAGAAGGATCCAGGGAGACCTGAGAGCCCCTTGCAGGGCCTAAAGGGGCTCCAGGAGAGCTGGAGAGGGACTGGGGACAAGGGATGGAGGGACAGGACAAGGGGGAATGGGTTCAAACTTCCAGAGGGCAGGGTTAGATGGGATATGGGGAAGGAATTGCTGGCTGGGAGGGTGGGGAGGCCCTGGCACAAGTTGCTCAGAGAAGCTGTGGCTGCCCCTGGATCCCTGGAAGTGTCCCAGAGCAGTGCCAGGGCTTCACCACCTGCACAGGGAAGAATTTCTTCCCAATATCCCATCTAAATATAAGTCACCTGTGTGTGGCTGCAGGTGACAGAGTCCTGTTGCTCCCAACACAGGGGACATGTGGAAAAGGCTGTGGGCTGGATGTGCTCCTGTGGGCTGGATGTGCTCACAGCCCTGTCCTTGTGCTCAGTGATTTTGGAATTAGGGCCCTTGTGGATAAGTGTTTTCTTTTGGTTTGAGAGTCAACCAAGCACGAAACCCAAAGAGCCACGTTGGGAAGCGTAAGGCACGGATGTTTTACGGCTTTGCCACCTCTCAGGGAGAAACCCACCCCAGAGAGCTCTTTTGCCCTCATTTCCAAGCTGTTTGGAGTTCTTACATGCTCTCTTTGAAAGGCAGGGTTATAATTTTCAATTTCCAAGCTACTATAAAGACTTAATACAATAGTCAGGGGTCACTGCTAAGAAGATGCTGCTGAGAGCTGAGGCTGTTGTGTGCAATCCAACAACAGTTTATTTTTGGTTCAGTTAATTCTGTGCTCATCATTTCAAGACTCTTGGCAAGTTTTTGGGGAGGTCAAGGAAGGACAGTGAAGGAGAACAGAACAAACTTATTATTTCATATTTTTCAGAGTAATCTCCCTTCCCAAGCTGCATTAAGAACCATAATTAGTTTGCTTCTGCTATAAAACAAACTAATTCCTGCATAGCCTTTAATTGGTAGCTGCATTTTGGGAATAACGTGTCTACACAAAACATTTATGTCAGGAAACATTATTAACCTACTGGTTTAGCTCATCAGAGCTCCTTTTGAGCTGTTTAATCTTTGCAGTCATGAGCTCCTCGGAAAAGTTTTCACCCCACTACAGGTACCAAAACTTTGAGCTCCACATTCTCATGTCGAGCTGGTTTGTGCTGGGACCCTACAAACCCAGAGGGCAGGAGATCCACAGGTCCAGGATGTGTCTGCCCCATCCCTGGAAGTGTCCAAGGCCAGCTTGGAGCAACCTGGTCCAGTGGAAGGTGTCCCTGCCCATGGCAGGGGGTGCCAACGAGATGGTTTTTAAGATCCCTTTCCCACCCAAACCATCCCACGATTCTGGGGGTTCTCTGAGCTTCTCGTTGCAGGAGACACACAAATAATTTCAACCTGAAATCTGTCCTGCCTTTAAAACTGCTGCAGCCTGCGTGGGAGGTGACTCTGGATGGGAATTGGCCACGAATTTGGATAAATTAGGGCAGAATAAACCCATTTGATTGCCGTGAGGGGCTCAGCTTTGCACCGTCGGTGCTGTGAGAGACAAGGATGGCTTTGAATGATGAAGTGCTCTGGAAACCAAAGTCCTTCCCGCTAACATTTATGTTAATTTGGTCTCAGTTTAGTCACAGGGAAAAATGAATGTGTACCAAACAGCAGATGACAGTATGTGCAGGGAGAAACAAATTAAATTGGAAGTTGCTAAGAGAGGATCATAAATACCAGAAAATAAACGGTTTGAACTGGCGAATTATTTTACAGGGTCACTGAAATCATCTGCAGATGGTTGTCCTCTGTTTGCTCTGGCTTGGAAGGCAGAGCAGGCTTTACAATAAATTCCTGAGTCATTTTTTTCCAAGGTCTAGGCTTTGATAACATCTGCAGTAATATAAATGCCTCGGCGTGTGCTCCCCGTGAATGCAAAGCCTGAGTTACAGTCTCAGGCTAATGATAAGCACCTTATTGACCACAGACACATCCAAGGTGCTGTGATTTATGGCAGGCCATGGGGTAGGACTGGGATAAAATGTGAAATACTCATGGGAGCGTGGTGTTGGGCTGGGATGAAATGTGGTAAAATTGGTTTATAGCAATCGGTCAAAATTAACAGAACAACATCACAAGTGGTTACTTTTTATCCTCGTGTTAAGCATTGATTAATCATAGAATACCCTGAGCTGGAAGGGACACACAGGGATCATCCAGTCCAACCCTGGCCCTGCCCAGGACACCCAACAATCCCACCCTGTCCCTCAGAGGATCATCCAAACCCTCCTGGAGCTCTGGCAGCCTTGGGGCTGTGCCCACTGCCCTGGGGAGCCTGGGCACTGCCAACCACCCTCTGGGGGAAGAACCTTGTCCTGATAACAGACCTTCCATTCAGTTGTTGTTTTTAACAGCATTTACTGGGAAGAAAACAAATTCTTTTGCTTTTAATCGGGGAGAAAATCTTCGGAAAGATTTCTTGGGTTTGTTGCCAAAATGCAAAGTCCTGATTGTGTCGAGGAGGAGGAACAGCTGTCCCTCCCTCAGGCAACCACATGTGCCAGATGCAGCTTCTGAGGGAAAATAGACTGTTCTCCCCATTTTGTGTAGGAAATGTGGGATGGGGCTTGGAGCAACCTGGTCTAGTGGAAGGCTGTCCCTGTTTCTATACTCTGTCACCTTCTCTTGGACTCTGCAGAGTATTCCCACAATCCTGGAGCACTGGCAGGTCCCTCTTTGGCAATCAGGAAAGGATATCACATTAGGGAATAAGTATTTTAGGCTTTGCAGGAAAAAAATGCAAGGAGTAGGTTATGGGAGGGTTTTCTGTCAGGGCAGCCCTGCTGTACTTTAATCTTCCCCCAAACAGTCCCAGCATCCAAAGCTGGCTCTTTGCCTGGATTGTAATCTTCCTGGATAGAAAATGAATTCAATCCTCTGGCTTGGAAAACCAACAATATCGATGTTATGACTTTCCATATTGTGATTTCTGATTTAAATAGTGGAAAAAATAGGACGCTGGGTTATTTTTCCCATAGCGTTTGGTTTTTTGGTTTTTTTTTCCAAGATGACAGTTAAATTTTGTACCTCAGACACAATGTGACATCTGGCTGTGCATAAGGCTGTGTCCACAGGGGGCCAAAAATGTGCAGAATTGCCTTTTTGCTTCTCAGTCTGCAAGATGTCAGTGATAATTGAATTTAACTTTCGTTGGATTGACAAGAGGGTTGAACTGGACCGAGAAATTTAAAAGTGTGACTTAAAGTGGAAGGTTTGCAACTTCTCCCTGTTACTTCCAGTTAAACAGGAAAGGTAATTCCCAGAGCATAAAACACTCCTCTAGGTCAGACCATTTTTATTGTGCCAAAGTCTGTCCTTACCCTCAGCCTACACAGCTGATTTAGGAATAACACCAGCACAGGGAAACTTCTGCCCTTCTTATGAAACAACCCCTCCAGGATGTGTTTTAGCACTTTAATTACCTGTAACTGATTTAAATCTTTAAACCTGTAGCAACATGTTGCACATGGTTTATGAAGTGGATATGAACAGCCTGGAAACACACCCCGGGCTGTCCCTCTGGATACCTCTCTGTGTTCCAACTGGTTTGTCCGCGTGGAGATCAGAGCAGCCTCCGTGGCTGGATGGGAAGTGGATACAGCCCTGAGTGTTCCATATCTGCCCTGGGAGCTGAGGGCTCACAGATCCTGCAGGGACACTCCAAGGAGGTGTTTTTGCTTCCCTAAGCACATGGAACAACCCCATAACTGTGTAACACCTTCCTGCTGTTAAGCCAGGTGAGGACAGTGGAACGATGTTGGTGCAAATCATTCCTCGGAGAGAGTCTAAATCCATATATTAGTCATGTGTCCAAAGAGAGAAAGCATTTTTCTTTTCTATTTGGTCTGATGCTGATCTGGGATTTCAATCCACATGGCTGAGCACTGCTCTTCATTCATTTCACCTCATTACTCTGTCTGGCTCAGGATTTCTCTGTCAAGGCATGGATGAGCTGTGAGACTTGTGAACTGTCCTGGCTTTCTTTGCAGTGAGTTTTTAGCCCAAGTATCACTAAAGTTTAACACAAAAAGAACATAACCTGCTCTTTCTCTCTCTCTTTTTGTTTTTTGTCTTTAGGAAAGATTGTTTGTCACTGAAGAGAACGTTGATGGATTTCTAGGCACTGCTTTATGCCCTTCCTCTTGCTCCCAATCAGCACTGGGAAACCAGCCATTAATTGAAGTGCTGGATGTTTCTGAGGACAGAATTCAAATCAGGGTGGAGGTGAGGATCTCTGGGAGCAGCACACACTCTGACTGATTTATGTTCTTCAGCAAGATCCTATCAAATCCCACTGGTACAGCTCTGCTCCTCTTTTGTCTTCACAGAGTGGGAAAAACCGGGAGTGGGGTTATTTACAAGTAGAAATGTCGATTTTCAGAAACATGGGTTGTGTTTGTGCCATTTAACGTGACCAAGTGATTGAAACCTCCTACATTTCACTTGGGAAAGCAGGAGAACTGTGATCCAGTCTTTCTAAAGAGAGTGCTTTCTCCCTGCAGGAATACTTCACTCTCTCAGCCTTGTACAGGTAGAGAAATCCTAGAGGATTTTCTCTGGGAGGAATCATGTCTCGTTATCTTTATTCAGTCCAACTATTTGAATACTTGGAGGGCTCCTGTTGTGCAGATAATTAAACATGAGGCTATTAATCTTAAACACTGGTCTCAAATTCACATTTGTAATGTTTCAGGCCTCATTCAGGCCACTCTTCTTCCTCAGCCACCCTGTCTAGATAGAGGATGCAGATAGAGGATCCCTGTTTCTGGGATCTGCCACGGGATTCCCGTTGCAAAGCAGAGGGACAGAAGAAGAAACCAAAATGTTAGTTTTGCAAAGAGGAAAATGTAAAGCCCCCCACATTAACTGGGATTTCTTGGCATTTACTGCATCAGAAATTCAGATTAAACTTTTCCTAAAGGACATGTGAAATGCAGGGACAGTCAGGTCACTGCTGTGGCCATGAACTGGGGTCTGCAGACAGAGTTAATGTGTAGGTGGCATGTTTGGACACAAGTTCAGAGGAGGCACAAGACCTTTGGAACCAGGCTGGAGGCCCCAGGAGTTTTTCAAAGGCAATGGCTTTACTTGCCAGGCTTAACTTGTGTAGCCAGTGTGGATTGTACATAAAAACCTAAAATTCAAAGTGTTGGAGAGCAGATCTGTGTGTTTTGGGGCCTAAGAAAAGACAGCTGGGATATCTTAAATCATCACTGTCCTGGTCCTGTGCTGGGCTGGGAGCTGATGAGCCCTGTGGGTCCCTTCCTACTCAGGGTGTTCCATGATTCTGTGTCTGTGTGGGAGAATCATCCAGTTTGGAGAAGGACTTACTGCTGTTGCTTTTGTCTCTTGCTGGAGTGAGCAGAGGTTTGGGGTCAGAGAGGGCTGGGTGTGTGAGAGAGCAGCTCTTGTCTTTGAATCCATGAATCCAGCTGCTCCTGGACAGATCCCTGCCTGATCCTGACTGCCCACTGATAGGGACCTATGAGCTACCAGCAGTTTTTTGCAAAAACACTCAGTAATGGTGAAATTGGGGAACTGCCATTTCAACAACACCTCTCACAGTTCCTCCTCTCCTGAGGCAAACCATGGCAATTCCTGGATTAGCTCCACAGGCCGGTAATTTCCCTAATTGCAAGGTTCAAACACACTCCTGCAATGAGAGTTCACATCCCTTGGCTGCTTTTGTGGCCCCTGAGATCTGGAAAACAGGCTGGGTGTGGTGAGAGGCCTTTCCTAATCCTGCAGCCACGGCGGCTGTGGCGCTTGGCCGCTGCCCAGCAGCTTTTCCTAGAGCAGAGGAAACCCTCAGGAAGCCAGAAACCTCCCTGCCACTCCTTCCCACGTGCCAGACAAGAGCAGGAAAACCTCAGCACTGGGTTCACTTGGCTTTCTGGAATAGAATCACAGCATCACAAGATGGTTTGGGTTGGAAGGGACCTTAAAGCTCATCCAGTTGCCACCCCCTGCCACGGACACTCCACCAGTCCAAGTTGCTGAGCTGTTGGAGGAACAAGTGTCTCTGCTGTCTTTGCAGCAGTTTTGTGTGCATGGTTTGTTTCAGCTCCAAAATAACTCATTTATTTCCTTGACAGCCCCAGGATGGTGATGGAGAAGGAACGCTTGGCAGCTCAGGGGGAAACCTCGCTGGAAAGACCAACGGTGACAACCCCGAAACAAAGGCAGAAACAAACCGTCCTGCAGCTGATGGAGAACGTGCTGCAGGAACCAACACAATCCCCACAGCTGAAACAATAGGAAAAGTAGGTTGTAGTTCACACCATTGTTTGGAGCACGAACCTCCTGACACCAGTTCAGCGATTACTGGGGGATCTGGGAGAAAGGAGCCAGATTTAGAAAGCGCTGCCGCAGCAGGCGACACAGCCACGGCCCCGGGCTCTGGCAAACGAGGAGAGCTTCTGCCAGGGGGGCAGGAGGCAGGGGAAGGGCAGGAGGAGGCTGCACCCACGGGGCAGGACAGCAGGGCAGCCTCCCCACTGCTGCGAGAAGTGAACCCGCAGGACGGCAGCGTGCGGGTCCTCGGCGATCACGTCACGCGCTGCCCCATCGTGTTCCAGAATTCCTTACTGTATGAGTTGGATTAGCTTAATGGCTTTAGGATTTCCTTCTCTTGTTCCATGCTTACTGCGACTTCCACGTGCTGGTGGGTGACTTCAGGGCTCGGAGGTCCCCACTGGAACCGTTTCGACATCAAAACCTTAACGTTGTTACAATTTTTTGCGGTTAATAGATGTGTTTTCTAATCACACGTACGGGCTGAAGTGGTTTTATTACAAGAAAGGTGCAGTTGGAAGTGAATCTGAGCTCCTGGAAGAAAATGTATCTTCACTGTTTACGTAACTTTTTTATTCTCTTGCCAGATTTCAGAGATTATTTGTGTATATCCTTGGTCTAATGGCTCCCTTGGGAATTGAGCAGTATTCATCATTTTTCAAACCTTTCATTTTGTGATAACTGCAGGATTAGACTCGCAGTGATTTTTAGCAATCAAATGAAATTTCTAATTACCCGGAGAAGTTCTAATTAGTCTCCTAGAAATAATCAGCATCTACACCCTGTATTCCATCCTAGTGCAGTGCTTTGCAGCACCCAGACGTCCCCCACAGTAACAACAGTAACAACATCCTCTGGGTGCACGTGTGCCGTGAAGTATTTACAGTTTGGGATATGGATTCACTTTATCCAGATTTATTTTCAGTTTCCCTCGAGTTTCCATGTGCTCATTGCTGGTTCTCCTCTCTAAAGTGCCATAACCAAAAGAACACATCTAATAATAAACTTCCAGTTCCCTTTCTCACTGGTGCTCAACCAACTTCTGGTTTCGTTTGAGCTCTACAAGACACAGAGGTGCTTTAGAGGAAAGTTAAATTTGCCTTGTTGTCGGGGCTGCTCTGGAATTACTGTCACATTTCTGTGACAAACATGAGTGTGTGCAGTGAGGTGTGTGGTGTGAGTGTGACTTTCTGAGTTGGGTGAAGCCACAGCTGCCAAAAACACCTGCCCTGCCCTCCAGGGCAGCACCTCAGCTTTTTTGGGGAGAGGTTTCTGAGGGCTGAGGCACCAGCACAGCTCCATCATCGCCCCTGACCCGGCGAAACAACACAGAGCAAGCACGTTGCACAATTGCAGCAGTTAAATAACCCTGTCAGAAAAAAAAAAAAGACATATTGTTTCTCTGACACACTTCCCTGTTCTACAAAAAGCTGCTGAGGTGCTCCTGTTACCAGCTGTGCTTTGGAGAGCAGTGCCACGAAAGCAGCTGTAGTGACAACAAACAGCTCTGTCCTCCCAGCTCCAGATCAGCCCAGATCACAGCAGCACTTTTTACTGGTGGTTTCACACACGGCTAATCTGAAACCAACTTTTTTTTTTTTTTAAAATCCGAACAAAAGAAGTGTTGTGCCACCAATTCGCTGCTTTTTTCTGCCTCAATTAATGAGTATCATTAAAAATTTAATGAAGTTAAATGCACACTGCTAGGAGGGGTCGTGGCACGTGCCCAGCCCTCGGAATTAAAGAAGAGAAACTCCCCTCCCACCCCATCCTGACTTTTTAGGAACACGAGATGACATCACCCTTTTGGTGACAATCAAGGACTTCCTCGCAATTACAAAACAACTGACTTTTTATTTCGGCAGAACTAAAAAAATCATATATTTATCTACATCGTAGTAAAAACAATGAATTTATTTTTCCATCCTTCATATATTCCATCGACACATCGCAACCGAGCCGGGACATCACAGCACACGAGGGCCCCCCCGGCACGGTGTCACGGGCACCACCAGAGCTTCAGCACCAAAAAAGATGCACTTAAAAGTGTCCTCCTCCTCCTCCTCCTCCCAGCAAACTCAGCAGCAGGTCACTTTTTGCGTAGGGGCTGCAGCACATCACCCATTTTTTCCAAAACGTGGTTGCCAAACATGAGAGATTACTATTTTGGGACACCTTTAAACAAGAATGTTTATTCATATTAAAGCAGAAACCAACTCATAAATGCTGTTTATACACGTGTGTGCCTGTTAAAAGACACGATGGGACAACTCAAGAAGAAAAGAAGGCTGCAAGAGAAGGATCCTCACTGGAGTCTGCGGTAGCTCTTACAGAGTTCGTGGTCCCTGATGTCTCCCCACCCTCCGTTTTTGACGTGAGGGGACAGGGGAGCCATGGAGTACCTTTTACTGACGCTCATCGTCTCGGGAAACAGGTACTGTTGGTTGCTGTTCAAGAGAGAGTCGATTTTGGCACTCTGGGTGGACGGTCTGCAGGATTTCTTGTGGTGCATGCCACAGTCCCCCGTGTGAAAAATCCTGGGGATCTCGGGAACCAGCACTTTCCAGAACTTTGGAAGACAAGAGACAGTCAAGTGCTGCAGAGTCCAGTCCCAGTTGTAGTCATCGTAGGTGCAGAAGGCGTCCGTGCACTCGATGAGCTTCTGGTAGGTGTCTCTGCCGAAGGCCATGCCCATGTTGTGCTCCGTGGACTTCCACGTCTTCATCTCCACCTTGTCGGCGCGGCCGGCGAAGCCGCCCCGCACGGGGCCGTAGGTGCCCAGGGACACCACCTGGCACTCGGGGCACTCGCGCTGGCGCAGCGCCCAGAGCTGCTTGAGGACGTGGTAGAAGTCGGGGGCCAGGTAGTGATCCTCCTCCAGGAACAGCACGGGCCCCGCGTGCTCCCGCAGCGCCCGCACCCGCTCCCACACGAAGTGCAGCTTCCACCACCAGTGGTGCTTGGTCTGCGCGAACCGCGCCTCGCGGTAGTGCCCGAACGAGTCCGGGAACTCGGCGTTGATGCAGCCCAGGCGCAGCGCCGCCGCCTTGCCCACGTCGCGGGGGCAGTCGCGGGGGTCGTGGCCCGGGAACTCGCGCGGGTACAGCTGGATGCTGAACGGGAAGAACACCTGGAGCACGGCGCAGAAGTCCACGCGGGCCGCCAGCCGGTTGAGCTCCTCGGCCCACAGGTCGTGGCTCAGCACCAGCAGCACGTTCTCCACGCCCGCCGCCCGCCGCAGCGACTCGAGCAGCAGCCGCAGGTGCTCGGCGCGGTCGTGCACCTGCACCACGAGCACCAGGTCGGGCCGCGCCGGGAAGCGCCCGGCGTTGCGCACCGGCTGGTCGAAGTTGAGGCGGTACACGAGCGAGCGGTAACTCAGCGTCGCGTTGTCGGACAGCACCTCTGGCACCACCGCGGCGGCCGCAGCCGAGGCGTTGGCGGGGCGGCGCGGCGGCACCGCGGCGGGCTCGCTGACCCGCGGCGGCTCCCCGGTGTTACCGAGACCTCCCCGCTGCTGCTGCTGCTGCTGCTGCTGCCTCCTCCGGCCGCCGCCGCCGCCGCCGCCGGTGCCCCAGAGCGCCAGGGCGCAGAGCGCCAGCGCGGCCGCCAGCAGCAGCACCTTGCGCTTGTAGACGCGCAGCCGCATGTTCCGTTCGGTTCCCGGCGGCGGCGGCCACCGCTCCGCCGCTCCCGCCGCCGCCGCCGCCGCCGCTCCCGCTCCCAGCGCGCGCGCGCCGCCGCCGCCCCGCGCGCACACGTTCCCGCGCCCCGTTGGCCGCCGCCGCCGCGCCGCCATTGGCCGGCCGAGCCGTCAATCATCCGCGAGCGCGAGCTTCCGCCGCGCCGCGCGCCCGTTGGGCGGCGCCTCAAAAAAGGGGGGGGGCGGGGCTTGGGCCGTGAGGGGGAAGAGCTGGAAAGGGAGAGAGAGAATGGAGAGAGAAATCCTGAGGGAAATAACTCTGGAAAAGCACCGACAGCGCGGGGAAACCACCCCGCATTCAGAGACTGATACACAGGAGCAGTTAATCCTGCGTTTGAAAAATAACGCGGAAAAAACCATGCCGGAGCGGCAAGGGTGAGGTGAGAAAATGGTCCCACACAAAATCGTTGCGGCGTTCTAAAAATAAGATAAAATCGCCGTAGGGTTCTTATAAAAATAAGATAAAATCCTCGTGGGGTTGAAAGAATAAGGTAAAATAATTGTAGGTTTGAGAGATTAAGATAACTGTAGATGCAGAAAATGAAGAGAATAAAAACGTTGTGGCGTGGCAAGAATTAAGACATTCACTCCAGGGTTGCAAGATTAAGATTAATTAATTCTAGAGTTGCAAGCATAAAACGATTCTGTAGCTTTCAAGAGTAACACACAGGAGTAAAATAATTCCAGAATTGCAAGAGCAAGGTAAGGAAGCCATCCTGGATTGGCAAGAATAATATGCAGTAAAATAAAATAACTCTGGAATTGTAAGAACAAGGTGAGAAAATCATCTTGGGTTGGCAAGAATAATATATAACATGAAACTATTCTGGGATTGCAAAAGTAAAACAAAATAAAATTGTTCTAGCATGGTAAGAATACAAAATTCATTCCAGAATGGCAGTAAATAAATTCTAGGGTTACAAGAGTAATTTATTCTATATTTGCAAGAATATATGAGGAAAACAGTTCTAGAAAGCCAAGAACACAAGAGGAAAAAATCTAGACTTGCAAGAATAATGCATTTAAAATCACTGAAATGGCAAGAATACAAGAAAGTAATTCTGGAGTTGTGAGAATAAGTAAGAAAATAACTTCAGAATTGCAAGAATAAGTTAAGGAAATAATTCTGGAATTTCAAGAACGATAAATAATAAAATAAATGTATGATTACCAGGATAATACATCATCATTCTAGAATTTCAGGGATATAAGGTGAGAGTCATTCTAGAATTAGAAGGATTATCTGTAATAATTAGTTCCATATTACACGATTATAATAAATGGATAAACACATTCCAGGGAGCTCAGCTGAGAGCCTGGAGGGACAGGACACAGGGAATGGCTTCCCACTGCCAGAGGGCAGGATTAGATGGGATACTGGGAAGGAATTGCTG
>JAWWLV010000179.1:62743856-62755335 GCA_035041135.1 Platyrinchus mystaceus
TGGAGAAATGAGTGACACAAACCACAGCAGAAGAAAATTCAACCACAGTTTCAGGGAAACATCTTCCCATTTGTTGCATTTGGAAATTTTCCTCGGTTTCCTTGGTTTTTTGGGGGGGGAAGAAAAAGCCCCTTCCTGGCAGGTGCTGTAAGTGGCACCACTTCTCTCCTCACAGAGTTGTTCTCTGCCTTTTTTGGGTATTTGGAGCTTTCCCTTATGGAGGTTTTCTATCCTTTTCATCACATTTTTCTCTGCAGGGCTCTGGGTCTCCCCCCCACCCCCCTCCCCGACATCGCTCGCACAATGTAAGTGATAAACACTCCATACACCCCTGGGAAACAGCTGAGGGCTCAATTACCCCCTGAAGTTGTGTATCTGAAGGGAGCTGCGCACTCAAATCACCTAAATTTAGAGGTTTGACGGAGGAGAATAAGCTTGTGAAGAGGTTTGAGAAGTGCTCGAGGAACTGAGGAGGATGTAAAGCTGTGGATGAGCTGGGAGATCTCTGGGAGGAGGTCCTGGATCCTCCCGCAGGGGTTGGCAGCCGGTGGAGCTGAGCTGAGTGCGGGGTCCCTGTTTTCCTGGTGATGCCTCTGCCCGGGTGCAGGGATTACTCCTTCCCCGAAATTCCTAATCTTTATCCCAGGACTCCCTCTTGGCAGGGTTTTAATTCTATTGGGTTACCTGTTTCAGTGAGGGAGGGGTTGTGTAAAAACGCTGATGGGAAAATTGAATTTTTTTTTTTTTTTTAAAGCAAATTAGAGCTGTGCAGTCATTTAAATAAACTTACAGGTTTGCTGATCAGCAAATCAAGCTTGTTAGTGCTCGTGTGCACGAGCTGCATCCGCACACTAACAAGCTTCATTTGCTGATCTGCTGATCCACACAAGTGCCTGCACTGGATAAATTAGGGGAATGGAATCATTAAAATAAACTTGTCATTCTTCTGGTAGCGCTTTCATTAATAAAATAAAGCCTCAGATGGAGAAACGGCGAGCTTGGATCTCTCTGTAGGTTTGCAAAGCAGGGCAGATGCAAATAATTAGTCCAAGTTTAGCCTGCAAGCCTCGCTACGGGCAACCCTTTGCCGTGCATAATTCTGGATGTCGGGTCCTTGAAGGGGAAAGAAAACTGCTTTTTACTGGTGTATTCCAGGAAGGTTCGTCTTTGACCTCTGCCTGGTGCTCACAGACCTCGTGAGGGGAGGCTGTGGCAGCCCCTGAGTTGTTTCATTAATCACCTCCAGCGCAATTTGTGTAGAAAAATAAGATCAGTGCTCTGGCTGGAGGTGTCCAACCCCCCCTCCCTCCCCCGGGCTGTGTCCTTTGGTATTCAAAGCACCGTCTGATGGCCCCGGCTGTCCTTGGAGCTGTGGTTTCAGGAGCCCCGTGCTCAGGGAGTGGTGGAGAATCCTAATGTGGGATCTGCTCCCAAATGCAGGAAGGTGTTCGAGGAGGAAACTCTGTTGGAAATTGTAAATCCTGGTTTGCAGCCCCAGCAGAGGAGCCGGATGAGGGGCAGGTCTGGGCTGGGGGGTCTTCTCAGGGGGTTCAGACCTGTCACATTCAGCTCTTTGATCCCATGTTCCCATCAGGACAGAAGATCCCATGAGCCCAGGACTGCGTTATTTGGGGAAATAATGGAATAATGAAATAATGACAAAATGTCAGGACTGGATTATCAGGGGGTGATCTGCTTTCCCTGCAGTGGTCACTCACAACTAATCCTCAGTGACTTTCCTTACAGTCCACCTGCAGTTTGGCTCCAAACTTGGACTCAGGTAGAGGAAGGATTTTCCCCCCTGGCTTTCATTTGTTCCATGGAAATGCCCTCTGGCAGTGGAGCCAATCCTCTCTTATTAGTGTCTTAATTTTTACTGGCATTACTTTAAATCTGCCTGAAATTTAGCCTGGAAATGAACTTTGGAGGTGAAGTCCAGGATAAGGACTCTCTGAGAGAAGTAGGCAGGTGACTGCAGTCCTTAAAACCCGGCTGACCTTTCCATTTGGAGATGAATTGGTATCAAGGGCTGGGAAACTCCTCCTGGAATGTTGTGCTGAATCCAGCAGTGCTGATTAACCTGTTCTTTCCTTAAATTCAATTATAGTTGGTCTCTTCCTCGACTGTGTGTTTTGCACAGTGAAGAAGCCTCCCAGGTTTTGATGGAGATGGAAATGATTTTCTGTGCTTTGGAGCTCATTTTTAAACTTGAGTTACAACAGCTGCTGTTCAGCAAGTTACTGAAGAAGTTTAGCTTTATGTTTTTTTATAGATACTCAAGTAATTTCCTTGATTGTGCCTAAGGGAATGGCTCATTCAGGGTCTTCAGGCCACCATCCAGCCACCAGGACTGTAATTGTGCTGCTTTTACCTTGAGAGTGGTGCTAAAAAAACGTACAATTTTCATTTTCGTGCAGCAAAAGAGATCAGCCCTTTGC
This sequence comes from Platyrinchus mystaceus, assembly GCA_035041135.1. Classification (NCBI taxonomy): domain Eukaryota; kingdom Metazoa; phylum Chordata; class Aves; order Passeriformes; family Tyrannidae; genus Platyrinchus; species Platyrinchus mystaceus. The sequence continues at coordinate 62,746,295 of JAWWLV010000179.1, forward strand.
AGTTGGGTTGAACTTCACAGGGAACGTTCCAGCAGGAAATTTGGGGGTTATGCATACACGAAATAGCTGGTTGGAAGGGTAGTCCTGTCCCTCAGCTCTGCTAAGTGACATTTTAAGCTGCATTGCCACAAGCCTGGATTGTTGGGTCGCTGCCTTGGCTTGATGAGGGCATTTCACATCTGTCTGGGGATGAAATAACTTCTCCATGTCAAACACTGTGGTTTTTTTGGAGAGTTCAGCTCTCCTAAGTGTGTTGGCTGAAGGGGTGGAACCTCCTGGATTTTGTGAGATCTCTGTCACTGCCCCTCCAACCTCACTCTGTGGTGTGGGATCCCTGCAGACATCCCTTCCCTGATTCCATCCTCTTTTCCACGTGGGTCCTCGTGGCTGAGGATGTTTTGGGAGCAAGTCTGCCCCCATCCTTGCCTTGTGTTCCCCACTGTCCCTCCCTCACCTCTCTGCTTGCAGAATCCAGGATTCCTCGTTCGGACTCTGATCCCGTTGGCATCAAAGTGAACGCTGAATTATCTGGAGGCTGATCCCCCTCTCTGCTTTCATTACCCTTAGACCTTCAGGGATTTAATTGCATCAGTCTCAGGTCTTTCTGCTGAGTAAAACATGGCATTTCTTCAGTGCCTTCCTCTGCTAAAGAGTCTGACAGCAGCGGGAGCAATTTGTCACTGCAATTGGCCCAGGTAAGCTTTTATTCCCCCCCCTCCATCTGAGCCTATTTTCCCTAAACATTTGATTTTCTTCCTAATTTCAAATTGAACATTGCTCAGGGTTTTTCTTGGCTTGCCACTATAGATGGTTCTGAGCACAGGAGGACGAGTCCTGAGGATTATTAAGCACGTTGGAAGGAGCACCAGAGCGGTGCCTGACTTGCATTTTCAGCCCTGCTCCGAACGGGGAATGTCTTCTGGGATGGAAGTTCTGCTTACAGTCAGCTGCTAATTAGTGGGAGCAGAGTAATTATGTAACTGATGAAACAGGACTGCAGTTTTGGATTTGGAGGCTTTTGGCACTGTAAGCATAGAGCTCAAAAAAGAAAACCCTCCCAAAACAAGAAGTGTAATTTTATTCCACTTAAATTCATTGGGTCATAGAATCACTGAATGGTTTGGGTCAGAAGGGACCTTAAAGATTATTCAGTTCCCACCCCCTGCCATGGGCAGGGACACTTTCCACTAGCCCAGGTTGCTCCAACCCTCATCCAAGCTGGCCTTGGTTGTTTTGATGTGTTGTTCTGTGTGTATAAGGGGGTTGCAGGAAGATTTGGGAAGCAGGAAGGATTATCAATTGAAAGATTGGGTCTGAGCAGTTGGGGGAGTGTGGGAAGGACTGGGAGCACTGGAGCAGCTCCCTCTGCCAGAAGATGGATGTCCCCATGGCATTAGCACTATTCCAAGCCTCCAAGTCCCTCCTTTCACTTTCCACAGCTGTTTTTGCAGCTTTCCTGCTGAATCCAAATGAGCTCCCTTGGGTCTGGGGAGGTTGTTGTGCTGGGGGGGTTCCCTCGTGGATACCCTTCAGCCAGGGATCTTGTACTTGGAGGATGGAGAGGGAGGTGATGGGATGGCCTCTGTGTGCTCCATGCACACATTCTGATGCCTGTGAGAGGGAAAAGTTCAGCCTCCTCCTTTAAGGTTTGCAGCCAGGACATCCTTCCCTGTCATCTCCATCTTTCTGGTGCCTGCAGATAACCGGGAAGCCACATCAGCTCCACCCCTCGTGCCTTGCCTTTGTGTTTTAGTGCTTTTTGTGTTTATTCCAGGCCTGGATGGAGCTCTGGGTGTCACTGGGACAGCTCTGATAACGGGGAACCACCTGGGCTGCCTCCTGTGGCCTCATGAGGGATGAGGGTGCCCTGTGTGTCTGTGGAGCTCCCGAGGAGCGGAAATCCAGATTTGCTTTGTCTCCTTGTTGTCTGGGAACGCTGCTCTTCCTGGCATGCTCTGTGCTCCTCATAAATCCAATCCCCACGAGGTGGCCTTTGGTTCAGCTCAGCCAAGAGTCCTCCAGCTGTGGCAGCCCTTCTCCTACAGCCTCTGAACAGCTTTTCGGCTTTTTCAGTTGTAACAGGCACCACTAAATCATTTTCCAGTCGGCTCCACACAGCAGTACCTGGAGAAACCACGGTTATTTCCTGTCCTAAATATAGGGAACATCTGTGTGTACGTCTGCAGGGTTCTGTTGATAAATATTGACTTTTTAATGGGCATGTTAGGCACAGCAGGGCTCGGTGCTGCCCTGAGTGCTTGGATTGTGGAGTGGCTGTCGAGGCCTCCGAAAGGATGCAGGGGGGAGCTGGGCTGAGACAATAACTCGGGCTGTGCACACCTGAGGACAAAATATGGAAAGGCTTCAAGTAGCCAAGTCAGTGAAGAGAGCCGGGGTTTTATTTCTCTGCTGAAGGTTTTGTTAAAGTGACTCTCTCGGGGTGATAATCACGAGTGGGGTGTGGGGGGGTGATGCTCCAGAGTGATGTGGGAGTAGACAGGGACAGAAATTTGGGATTCCTCCAGTCTTGGGAGTCTGTAAATGTTGGGACTGTGAGATGGATGCACAGGGCTTGGAGCAACCTGGGATAGTGGAAGGTGTCCCTGCCCATGGAAGGGGGGGGGAACAAGATGGGCCTTAAGGTCCCTTCCAGCCCAAACCACTCTGGGATTGTGGGATTCTATGAAATCCCAGCCTTTACTAATTTATGGTGTGCTGGTGCAGGGAGGGGGTGGGAAGGCTGAGTTAATATCCTGCTGAGAGGACAAACTCTGCTTACTGGGGGCATTTTAGGGTAATCTGCCTGGATCTGCAGCGGTTGTGCCTTGAGGGCACCGGGAGAAGCCGAGGGGTGGGGGATGGACCGTTCTGTGATTGCTTTAAACGTCCTGTGACTGCTCCAAATGTCGAGTCTTTGTGGTGCAAAGGTGAAAAGCCCCAAAGTCGCGTTGTTCAGGAGAAGTTTCAGGGTGAGGACCCGCCTCGGTGATGTAAAAGCTGCAGTTTGCCCCCAACCCCAAGTGTTGTAAGCGGGGCTGATGTAATTCTGTTTCCAAAACAGAGCTCCCAACAATAAACACAGCTCTTTAGTACCGGGCTATCGATGCAAAACAGTTTAGCAAACCGGGTTGCTGAAGTGCAAATGCCATGTGTTATTCATGAGCTGCTCCCTTTCCACAAATCACTGCTCTCCATGGCATCGTGTTCCCGGCTCCTGGAAGCCCCAGTCTTTGGGAAGCTCTTTGGAGTGGAGTTGCAGACTCATCCATCAGGTTGGTTATGTTGTTGTCTTCCAAATGGAGTTCATAACGGGCAAAGAGGTTTAATTAATGCTTCAGAGTAATGTGTCTGTTTATAAAGAAATAATGTCCTATAAAATTAGGCAATGCCTGGTGAAATGTATCTCCTAATGGCCGGGCTGGCATTTTAAGTGATCACTAAATCACTGAAATATTAAGACCTTCTTGAACAAGGATAATAAAGCAAGGGATTTGGAAATGGTGGATACCAGTACTTACAATTATCCACTAAATAAAACATTTCTGTAGTGATCACAGAGTTAATCACCTCACAGAGCAGACAGGTGACGGGGGCAGTGGAATATGTGCTGTTATGGCCTGCAGATAAAGGAATTTCAAATGGATCCTTTAAGGCCAGAGCCAACAGGGAGAAAATATAAACTTTTTCTGAACTCTTTATCTATTCTTTTGATGAATAAATGCAAGCAGCCATCGTTCTATAGAAAAGCTCGTGACCAAAAATGTGATAGATCAAGAATATTCCCCAGACAGAGCTAAAGTAGCTTCATGGCAGAATCGAGGGATGATCTATGAATATTGTTTTCAGACTCCTGCTTTAAATATTTGGAAGTATTCTCAATTGCCTCCATATTTTTAAATGCAAGTCAGGCAAAAATACTGAATTACTCCTTTACAACTTTAATAAAATGAGGGTTTCCAGCTCCTTCTGCCGTTCTGCTCAGTGATGGGGAGGATGCAGGAGGAGACTCCCAGGTCTCCTCTGCGAGAAGTTTTTGGCAGTTTTGAAGGTAAAATGTGATTTTAATGAACTGAACGAGATCCAAATGATGGGGCTGCTTTTCAAGTTAAATATACAGTAACTAATGGTCTGGTGGGGACACAAACTGTTTGCAGAAGAGCTCATGCAGATTTTTTTTTTTTTTGTCCCAGGATGGGAAATTATCATAACAGCTTTTAAAGGGTGTGTAATAGGATTGGGGAAAAGGGTGTCCCAGGTGGTTGGAGGCTCTTTGGAGGTGAAATCTGAGGATCTCTGTAATCACCAATGTGAATCTGACTCCTAAATGTGTCCCCTTTATCAGCACGAGTCCATAAACAGCCCACGATGTCACTTAATTCATGAAGGAGAGTTTTCTTACAGGTGTTGGGATTTTCTGACTTAAAAGAAAGGCATCAGGAGGCACCTCAAAGAATTTTTCCTAAATAATTCAACCACAGGAAAGAAGGAAATATGCCTGTGTAAGATATTTTGCAACAACTGAAATGATGGCTGAATTTGATGAATGAAGAGTGAGCTCTTGGTTAAGAATTCAGGGAAGTTAAATGTCTCTGAAGGTGAAAAATGGCTCACACAATCTCCCACGCTGCTTTTATTGCTTGGTACTTCATCATTTCTCCCTGAAAAGATGAGCAAAATGTCAAAGCAACTCCTCATAAAAAGGATGGAGAGATGACGGGATGAATCCCAGCTCCAGGTGTGGGGTTGGTGATTCCGGAGCCACCGAAAGGTTGGGCTGGGAGAGATTAAAAAACCAAAATCAAACCAACCAAAAAACCCAACAAAACCCAGTGAAAAAAAAATGAGAAAAAAGAAAAGAGGGGGGAAAAAAGGAAAGAAAAACAAAAGGAAATAAAAAAGAAGGAAAAGGGAATGATGATTAAGAATCAGGAAAACTCAACCCAGGCATCCCGGCTGGGATGCTTTGGAAGAACAAACATATCTTCTGGAATATCTTCCCTGTTTTGTACTGAAGTGTTTCATGTTGGATATGGCACATGGTGGGATTCTTGGAGTGTCCTGTGCAGGGCCAGGAGTTGGACTCAGTGGTCCCTGTGGGTCCCTTCCAGCTCGGGATATTCCATGATTCTGTGAATCCATACAGGGACATTTTGGGCACAGCTGTGTTTGTTTGCTGAGTCTTAATTTGATCTACTTTTATGGGATAAAAAATTGAGTTTAAAAATAACTTCCACCATCAGTTACCACTTGGAAACGTTTCCAAAATGAAGGAAAATGCACCTTCAAAAATCTCTGTTGCAAGAAGTGTTCTTGTAAGTTGAAAATTTACCAAGAAACGACGTTTTTCTTGAAAGAGAAGCTCAAGAAAAACTCTTTTGGGCTTCTTGGGACCAAACCTCGTGCCTGTTGAGCCCAGGAAACCCCTGAGTTCACAGATGTGAACTGGCCCATCTCTCACCCCAATTTATGGCAGAATAAGCCAAGTTAAAACAGCAAGTGACCCTTGGAAGCTGCAGAAAAGCCCCTTCAGGTGAGAGGAGGTAATTTATTCTGATTAGTGCTGACTGCTTGTCAGACCCCAGCCTGACTATTGCCCATCTTCTGCCCCTGCAAGGTCAGAGAGCTTGACTTAAACTCCTCCTGGATCCTTCTGAAACAACGTCAGTCACCAGGAGGGAGGATGAGGAGCTGTTTGTAGGAACAGGGACTAAAAGAAGGTTTCTTTTGTGGGTAATTTGCAGCTGGATTTCTTTTTTTTTGGCCTTCCTGCTCCCCGTAATTAATGGCTAAGGAGTTCCCCCCCTGCTCATTTCATTCCAGAGAAAGCTGCCAGGTGATGTTGGGAACACTCTGGGCTGTGTTTTGTGGGCAAACAAACCTGATTTGTGAGGAATATTTAGGATCTTTGACCTTTTGTGCTCGGCTATAAGAGGAGAGGGGAGCTGTGCCCTGTGGGTTCCCAGGGAAAAAGCCCACTGGGGTTGGGATCTTCTCATCATGGATGTGCAAAGGATGGTGCTCCTGACACCTCTGAAGGGAGAATTATTTTTAAACACATTTTTTTTTTCCCTTTTCAGGAGGAGAGACATTCCCTGCACAGGTAAAACTGGATGGAGAAGCTCTTAGGGCTGGACCAAACCCCCAAAAGTCTCTGCAGATCGTGATCCCAAAAAGGTAAATCCCTGGGAGGTCACTCAGCAGGGGAAGAAGGTTTTCATCTTTTGCTTATCAAAGGTGGAATTTTATTGAGCTCTGAAAGCTGGAAAATTTTCCTTCCTGACCCCTCCTGCACTCAGGAAGGGAATTCTGATGAGGGTGTGAACAGGAACCTCCCCAGGGAAGAGATCAGAGGTGACATCTGGCAATGAGAGAACTGATTTCCAAGGAGTTTGCTCTTAATATTTCCTTTCTGAAACAAAAGGGAGTAAAAGCATCCTTTGCAAATAATTCTAACCTCCATGAACCCCTTTGCTTCAGGAGGACCAAACAACTTTACTTCAAATTAGATTTTTATTTTCTTAGGGAAGGGCATTCAACTTTTAAAAAATGGTTTGTAGGACAAATCAAATCATCTTAGAAACGGCTGAAAGGAGCAGATTGAAGTTATTGAAGTGCTTTTGCCTAAATAAAATATTACTGACATTAAGTGAAGTCTTGGGAACGTTCAGGCTCGGATGAAAATGCTCCCTGTTCAACACCAGCTCTTTGAAAAATTTCCAGGCAGAGATAATTTGAGTGACAAGTGCATTTTTCCTGATTTGTTTTTTTGGGAGTGTCTCAGCTGTCGAGGGGAGCATCTGAAGTGTTTCAGTCTGCATTAAAATCATGGAATCCTGGAATGGTTTGGGCAGAGACACCTTCCACTAGCACAGGTTGCTCCATCCAACCTGGCCTTGGACACTTCCAGGGATCCAGGGGCAGCCACAGCTTCTCTGGGAATTCTATTCCAGGGCCTCCCCACCCTCCCAGCCAGCAATTCCTTCCCAATTTCTAATCTAAATCTTCCCTCTTTTAGTTTAAAAAGTTCTCTGTGTGTCTGCTGAGCAGGAGGCTTTTTGTGCTCCATCAGGTGCCGGGATGGCTCCTGTCCTGGAGAGCCACAGCCCTGTGAAAATGCCATTTTCCTTCCTCCAAAAACCACAGGTGTCTCTCAAAGCTGGGAAATCTGTCACACTTGTGCTTAAATGTCCTTTTTCCAGCACCTCATCCTGCAAAATCCAAACCTTCTGTTTGGTTTTTCAACCACGAGCAACTGATGTGCCAAAAAAGGTGACACCTCCACCCCTCCAATTTAATTTGCAAAGGCTTTATTTTTTTTTTCCTTATGAAAGTCTGAGAACAGACAAATACAAAATTCTGCCCTCACCCTTTTTAAGCTAAAATTGATTTGTGTTTTCTCATTCTTTATGTTTGGGGAGAGGAAAGATGATCCAGCTTCATCATTTCTCAGTTCCCCCTGTTCCTGTCCCAGCACCTTCCATGGGGTTAAGTGGAAAAAACCCCCCAGCCCTTGAATTTAAAATCCCACAAAACTTTCCGACAACAAATCTTCTTCTAGGAAAAAAAATGGGAAATAATGATTTTTTTTTTGGGGGTAGGAATATTTAGGAAAGAGGAATTTGAAATTATGAATGTTTTTTTGGTAGGAATATTTAGGAAAGGAATTGGAAATAATGATTTTTTGGGTAGGGCTATTTAGGAAAGAGGAACTGGAAATAATTGACTTTTTTGTAGAAATATTTAGGAAAAAAGAATTGGAAATAATGAATTTTTTGGGTAGGAATATTTAGAAAAAAGAGATTGGAAATAATGAATTTTTTGGGTAGGAATATTTAGAAAAAAGGGATTGGAAATAAGGAATTTTTTCAGTAGGAATATTTAGGGCTGTCTCTGCCTGCAGGTGCAAGTGCTGTGGGGCATCACCATATACCAAATATTTGATTTTTGGAGGAAATTGGTGCTGGAGAAAATAATTTATGGGACAATTATTTATGTCACTGCGCTTTGGGAAGGTTTTGCAAAAGGGGACAGGCCAGGTGTGCTTTGGGAAGAGAAACTGGTCTCGATCTCATCATAAATGGATGTTTTTGGAGCTGAGACGGGAGAAAACGTGTGCAAAAGGGAATTTATTTAAATACAGTTTTACACTCATTCCATAATAGTAGCATTTTATCTTTCTTACATTGATTTATGGGCACCGAAGCAGAACAGAGGAGTCAGAAAAAAAGCAATTAATGAATAAAGAAAAAAACACCCTCGAGAGAAAAAAAACCCACCAAAAGCCTACAAGAAAAATGAACAAAAAAAAAGAGCGAGAAGTCTTTTCAAAGCTGGAGAAAGGGGGATAATTGATGGTTCCATTTTAACCTAATGTTATTTCTGGATCTCTCCCTCACTCTTTTTTTTTTTTTAATATAATGTGTTATTTACTGCCTGCTTGGGAGCTGACAGAAAATAAACAGCATTTGCAATCTAATGTCGTTAGCACCCTGATGCACTTGCTCATCCCACTTGGCTGTCAAGTCCCATCTCTATCCAACATCCCTCAACGTTGTGGTGATGGAGCCTGTTTTTAATGAGCACAGGGCTCTAATTACCTGATTGGGAAGTTCAAGCCCCAGTGACCCTTTGGGGTGGAGGTTTTGGGGGTGAACGGGAACGCCGGCGGAGCGTCCGCTGCCCGGCTGTGGGGTGGGAAAGGGATGTGGGGGGGGATTTGTTTCTTTTAGTGCTTGGGAAGGGTCACTTTGGACTTGGAAAAGGGGGATCTTCTGCCCAGGAATTGGCTGCTGAAGGGGCAGGTGGGTGTTACAGGAACCCAAATCCGACGCTGGAGGAGCTGCTCGGCCACAAATTCCTCCCCCTCTGGTTTAGCGGGTGTCGTGTGGGAAAGGGTGAAACATATTTTGGGTTATGCTGATCCTGGAATTACTGAGGTTGGGAAAGACTTTAGAGACCATCAAGTCCAAACCTGTGCCCGATGCCCACCTTGTCCCCCAGCCCAGAGCACTGAGTGCCACGGCCAGGCCTTCCTTGGGCAC
>JAWWLV010000179.1:62806442-62817033 GCA_035041135.1 Platyrinchus mystaceus
GTGAGAGTGATGACTGGAATTCCACACTGGTTCCTGTGGAAGGAAGATGAAGCAGAGCTGATTTATTGCATCACTGAAATTTAGGGTTTAATGTGGAAAGAAGTGGGGGTTCATCTTCATTCCCAGAGGGAGATGCTGGTGGAAACACCACTAATGTCTCTCACTCTCATCTTGGGCTCAGTGGGAGTGTTGGGTGGAATTCCAGGTGTGTGAGAGTTGGTTCCTGTGGAAGGAAGACTTGATGATCTCGGAGTACTTTTCCAACCTAAATGATTCTGTGACTGGATGAGGCACAACCACCTTTTGCAACCCAAACTGTTGGGTTTTTTTTTTCACTTTTCACACAGAAGGAAAATAAGTTTAATTTCGTTTCTGATCTGGGTCCACTGGATTGGATTTTCTGTGGAAATCCATTTCTTTTGCAGTTCCATTTCCAGCTCCCTCAACCTCTGCTGCTTTTGTTCCCTTATTAACAAACACTTTATTTGTGACAGTTGTCACTCAGCCTAAAATCTGCATTTTTGCCCCCAAAACCCCTCCCCTAAGAGTTTTGTGGCAGGAAGTGCAGCCAGGGTTTGTGTTACTGAAACACCTGAGGAGAAACATTTCCTTCTGCCTTGATCAGCTGAGTTGGTGTCACCCCCTGACAGCGCTCTGGGTGTGTTTTGTGAAGTCATTTCTTCTCCTCAACACTCTGTTTCTCCCATGGGTTTTACAGGGGGGTGAAATGGGAAGAGATGGAGACAATGAGAAGCAGAAAACACCTGGAAAGGTTGTTATGAGAGGGGGGGGAAAAAAAGCCTCAATTTAACCTGCCTGGCTTTCACAATGGCTTTGTGACTTTGAACTGTGACTGTGTTGTGAAGAGTGAATTTAAAGCAGGAAATCCCTGTTTAACAGTCACTTTTGCCTCTCTCTGTTGAGACTCCAGGCTGAGTTTAATGACAGAAACACATTTTTATGCCTTTTTGCCCCCGAGGGAGACGAGTTGTTGTGGGAACTGGTGGCTTCTGCTCTCCCACTGCTGGTGGTGATGTGGTGGAGCAGCTCCTGATGTCCATCCTGCTCCAGCATCCCACCCAAACCTGGTGCAGGCATCACCTCTGGCTTCCAGGGGTTGGTGATCTCCCCAAATTTGGGTAAAACTGGGTCATGTTTTACAAACCTTACAGGTTTTGCCAGCAAAACTCGGGCTAGTGAACGGGTTTTGAGGTCAGTTTGGGGTTTTGCACCTCCTCAGATCTCCATCTCTTCCAACATTCCACCCCAAACTGGGTGCAGGCATCACCACCGGGTTCCAGGGCTTGGGGACACCCCCAAATTTGGGTAAAACTGCGTTCTCAAAGGTTGTGCCAGCAAAATTTGGGCTAATAAATGATTTTTTTTTAGGATCAGTTTGGGGGTTTACACATTTGCACTCTGAGGATGGTGCTGAGTGTCGGGTGGTGAAGATCCAGCACCTGGTGATGTTTTGGGCCATGGAGCTGGTCCTGGTGGTGAGAACCAGGAGAATTCCCATCCCTGGGCTCTCCAGCACTCCCAGACAATTCCTTTGGCACCTGGATTGAGTGAAACATCGGGGGCAGAAGATGTTCTGAGCAAATGGAAAATGGTTTCTAATCCATTTTATTGCTGCCTTAACTCAGCCTTTTATGTTGAAAATTGATCTGCCATCGATTTTTGGTCCCTCCTGGGTGTTTTAAGGACACTGATTGGTTTTCCCTGATTTTTCATTTGATCCTGCACATTTGCTGAGCTGATCCCTTGAATTCTTGAGTGTTTCTGTTACCTTAGTGAATAATGTGACATTCCTCTATACTTTATCAGCTCTTCAACATCTTCTTGGGGTCACAGCACAAGATTTTAGACCTGGACTTTTGACTTAGATTTTATTGCAAAGCAGATTAAATTTCATTCAGGTAGAGACAATTTAAAATTCTTGGCTTGATTATTTGCTGCTTTATACACCAAAAATCAACTTTTTGGCTCATTGGTAGCTCAGAGAGTGGTGGGACTGGAATATGGAGCACGTGGTTGGCCCTGGGATCACCTCCCCATCCCCACTTCTTTCCATAGAATCCTGGGATGGGTTGGAAGGGATGTTAAAGCCCATCCAGTCTCACCCCTTGCCATGGGGCTGCCCCTGGATCCCTGGAAGAGTCCAAGGCCAGGTTGGAGCAACCTGGGCTAGTGGAAGGTGTCCCTGCCCATGGCAGGGGGTGGAATGAGATGCTCTTTGAGATCCCTTCTACCCAATCCATTCCAGAATTCCATGATCTGGTAAACACGTGGGCCTTGGATAACGTGGATATAAATCACCCATCTTGCAGAAGTTCAGGAAGTTCAGAAGTGAAGGAATTGTCAGCTTAAATCCAGTTTTTCTCCCGTTATCACATGTTGAGCCCTTTATTCCTCTTGACCCTTCATATTTTGGGGTCACCTCCAGACTCCAGCCCTGCTCTGACCGGTGTGTTTTGGGCCAAGGTGAACAAAGCACTGAAGTTCTTCTGCTTTGCTTGTAGCTTTGTGGTGTTAATGCTGATTTCCTCTGTAATTAATAACCACCATTTTCCTCTGCTGGAGAATAAAAGGAAGTTGTGTTTTTTTTTCCCCCAGTGTGTTACAGCAATAAGCTGGAAAATAGCAATTTCTTTGTGATCTCTGGCACAGAATGAGGATTCTCACGTCCTGCCTGTTCGCAGTTCCTGTCAATGGCTGCTGGTAGTTAGAGGAGCAAAAAATTGTGCTTTTCCCTGCCAGGCTGCTCGAGTGTGAGTGTGTGTGGGATCAGAAGGACACCAGTTGGCCCTTTTGTCAGTCTGAAGCCATTCCCTGTGTCCTGTCCCTCCATGCCTTGTCCCCAGTCCCTCTCCAGCTCTCCTGGAGCCCCTTTAGGCCCTGCAAGGGGCTCTCAGGTCTCCCTGGATCCTTCTCTTCTCCAGTGAACCCCCCCCCAGCTCTCCCAGCCTGTCTAAATACTTCTGGAACCCAAAGACTGTCCAGCTCTGAGTTGTATTTTCACACTGGGTCCAGCTTTCTAACCCCACTCATCACTTTCCCACAGCAAACAGGGCTTGCTTGGAGTTGTCTCCTTTTCCACTCTAATATTCCATGTGAGAAGTTTTGGGCAATGAACAGTATTTTTATTTGAAGCTGTTTTCAAGCCCTGTATTTCAGATGTTACCACGTGAAATAAATAAGAAGTGATGTTTTCATCCCACTGTTCCCTATTGATGGCCTGCAGCAAAATCTCTTTCAATCAGGACAGAATTCCTAGTTATTAAGGAAGGAATTGCTGGCTGGGAGGGTTGGGAGCTGAAAGCCCATCCAGTGCCGTGGGCAGGGACACCTTCCACTAGCCCAGGTTAATTGTTAAAATTATATTTTATTTGGCTGCTATAAAGTTGACTTTTCAGCTTTAAAATATATGATAATTATGTATTATAGATAATTATCTATAGAAAATTATCTATAATATGTATTATATATATTATATTTTCACAAATTAGCTATTTGTTTCAATTGCCTCACTTTCTTCTAAAAATACATATATTTTAAACCTGGAAAGGCTGCTTTTGTTGGCAGCCAAATGCCATCCTGTAAAAAATCCTTATAATAAAGAGAAGATAAATAGGTTATTATTTATTCAGATAGCATCTTAAAATTAATAAATTTTAATACATTAATAAATGCCAATTAATATATTTATATTAGTATATTTTGTTAATAATAATATATTTTATAGTATAATTTGTAATCTATTATATGAAATACAGAAATATAAAAATAATATAAAATAGATATAACTCTTGGCATTATCTGAATCAACTCTGCTATATTTTTGTGTCAATTATATAACATCACCAGTTCCATAGATACTGACAATACTTATACCATGGTATTTAATTTATATATTCCTTGGATAGGGCAGCCTGTTTCCAATGGAAACTTTTTGTGGGAGAGGAAGGGGAGGAGGAAAATGCCAGACTATTCCTTTATTCCTTTTATAAAAAAAGAAAATCAAAGCTGGTTTTACAGTTGTGAAATAAAACACACAGGAGGTTCTGGGACCATCTTAAATAAATCTTAAATTGCTTTTCAAGCGGCTGAAATGGAGAGGATGAAACTGGGGGATCCAAAATTACCCGGCAGCACATTTCTAGGGATGAGGGCAAAAAAACCCCGGAGCCAAGAGTTTGGAATAGAATTCCAGACAGATTGGGACTGGTAAATATAGCAGTGCCAACGGTGCTGCCGCCTCCCAGGGAGCCCAAACGTTGGAGATGTGGGATTTGGTGGAGCTGCTCATCCCAGAGCAGCAGAATCAACTCGGCTTTATGGATCTCACAGGCCAGAAAAAAGGGGAATGTCTGTCTTTGGGAAGTGTTGTTTGCTGGGATTCGGCCTCTGAAGGCCAAACCTGGGGAATTCACATGGGTTTTTCATCTCAGAGCCTTCTGTAGGTGATCCCTCTTGGCCAGGAGAAGTTCCTGAGGAGAGGAAGGTTGGCCCCTTGTGGTTTTGTGTGGGTTTTGGGATCTGGGCTCCACTCAGGACCCAGAACTGGTGGAATTTCAGGTTGTGGACTCCCCATCCCTGTTCCAGGCCAGGTTGGATGGGGCTTGGAGCAACCTGGGCTTGTGAAAGGTGTCTCTGCCCATGGGACAACGAGATGGGCTTTAAGGTCCTTTCCAACCTAAACAATTCCACAATGAGTTTTAAGGTCCTTTCCAACCTAAACAATTCCATGATGACTCCAGTGTCTCTTTACCCTGGGGGATGATCCCCCTCCAGCCAAGCCAACCCTTAGGGCCACCTTGGTGGCCACCAAGAGTCACCCTGCTCAGCCATGGGACATTCCTTCCCACGGGAGAAGGTTGGGAGCAGAGCATGTCCAGCTCAGGCTTGTCTGGGCATGGAGACAGAGACTTGTGCTGTGGTGGGAGTGGTGGAATCACCACCCTTGGTTGGTGAGGTGTAATTTCGGGTCTGTGGTTGGACTGGATGATCTTGGAGGTCTTTTCCCACCTTAATGATTCCGAGATTGGAAAAGCTTTGACGTGGAAATGAACGTCCCTTGTCCTGGTCATTGAATTAATGTTGACTTAAAGAGGAGGAGGAACCTGGGAAGTCTCTGGGGCATTTTGTGAGATGGTTTAGTCCACAGAGTCCTGCAGGAGTGTTATCCATGGGCATGGCCACCTCTCTGGGTCACGGTGAAGGCTGTTACTGGCGTTTTTATGGGTTTGGAATTAAAAATCTCCCTTTAAAAGGTCTTGGGAAAATATTTACCAGTGTGAAGGGAACTGTGATCGCTGTAAATGACATTAAAAAACCTCAAGTCATGTGTTTCAAGCAAGGCCTGTTCATAGTTTGGTGCAGTTTCAAGCAACTGAGTATTTGACCCCTTAAAATTTGTATTTTCTGAGGTGTTTCCATCAAAAGTGTTTTTAAGAGAGGGTGGGAGTGGAGCAGGCTGCCCACAGAAGCTGTGGCTGCCCCTGGATCCCTGGGAGCGTCTCCAAGGCCAGGCTGGATGGGGCTTGGAGCAACTCCGGCTAGTGGGAGATGTTGGGGTTGGAACTGGACGGTCTTTGGGTTCTGTGAGTCTGGGAAACTCCAGATTACTCTCGGGGAGCTCTGGGGTGAAGTGTGTGATGGCAAATGGGAGCTCTCAAGTTCTGGAGACGTTCCCCGAGTCCCCCAGCAGGAACTCCCGGCTGTCACACCCGCTGTTCCCACTTTCCTGGAGAGATCCATGAGATCCCCCCACCCTCCTCCCTCCTCCAGACCTCGGGTAACGCTGTTTTTCGGTGCTTGCTCAGATCAGGTGGACCAAAACAGCAGGAAGTGCCTCTGACAGATTCCAAGATTCGAGTGTCTTCAACGAAACCCTGAGGATTTCCAACATCCAGAGACACCAGGGGGGACGTTACTACTGCAAGGCCGAGAACGGCCTGGGCTCTCCCGCCATCAAATCCATCCGGGTGGACGTGTACTGTGAGTAAAACCTTGGCAATTCCTGCTTCCCTCTTTTATCTGTTGTTTCACTTGACCCGAGGAGTCCAATTTCCGGCATTTTTAGGGTGGATTCTGCAGCTTTCGGGAATATTTGAGGAGTTTGGTGGGGCGGCTCCTGCAGGGAAATGTCTTTAAATAAATGGCAATGTTTGTCTTGTCAACCTGCTGAGAAATCAGAGGAAGAGCTGTGGCAGGGGGAGGATCTAACGTGGAGTGTTGGGTTGCAGTGGAAAATGGGGAGGGTTGGGATCGCAGTGGAAAAATATGGAATAGTGGGATCACAGTGGAAAATATGGAATGTTGGGATCACAGTGGAAAATATGGAATGTTGGAATTGTGGTGAAAAATATACAGTGTTGGAATTGTGGTGAAAAATATGGAGGATTGGGATTGTGGTGAAAAATGTGGAGGACTGGGATCACAGTGAAAAATATGGAGTGTTGGGAATATGGTGAAAAATAGGGAGGGTTGGGATTGTATTGGGATCGCAGTGGAAAAATATGGAATATTGGGATCACAGTGGAAAATATGGAATGTCGGGATCACAGTGGAAAATATGGAATGTTGGGATCACAGTGGAAAATATGGAGTGTTGGAATTGTGGTGAAAAATATACAGTGTTGGAATTGTGGTGAAAAATATGGAGGGTTGGAATTGTGGTGAAAAATATGGAGGTTTGGAATTGTGGTGAAAAATATGGAGTGTTGGAATTGTGGTGAAAAATATGGAGTGTTGGGATCACAGTGAAAAATATGGAGTGTTGGGAATATGGTGAAAAATTTGAAGGATTGGGATTGTGGTAAAAAATATGAAGGATTGGGATTGTATTGGGATCACAGTGAAAAATATGGAGTAATGGGATTGTGGTTAAAAATGTGGAGTATTGGGATTGTGGTGAAAAACATGGAGGATTGGGAAAATGTGGAGGATTGGGATTGCAGTAAAAAATATGGAGTAATGGGATTGTGATAAAAAATGTGAAGTATTGGGATCACAGTGAAAAATATGGAGTATTGGGTTGCAGTGAAAAATATGAGAGATTGGGATTGCAGTGACAAATATGGAATATTTGGATTGTGATGAAAAATATGGGGGATTGGGATTGCAGTGAAAAATGTGGGGTATTGGATTGCAGTGAAAAATAGGAAGTATTAGGATTGTAGTGAAAAATAGGAAGAATTTGGATTGCAGCTAAAAATATGGAGTATTTGGATTGTGGTGAAAAATATGGAGGATTGGGATTGCAGGGAAAATATGGAGGATTGGGATTGTGATGAAAAATGTGAAGTATTGGGATCACAGTGAAAAATATGGAGTATTGGGTTGCAGTGAAAAATATGGAATATTTGTCTAGTGATGAAAAATATGGGGGATTGGGATTGCAGTGACAAATAGGAAGTATTAGGATTGTAGAGAAAAATTGGAAGAATTTGGATTGCAGCTAAAATATGGAGTATTTGGATTGTGGTGAAAAATATGGAGGATTGGGATTGCAGGGAAAATATGGAGGATTGGGATTGTGATGAAAAATATGAAGGATTGGGATTGTGGTGAAAAATATATGTTGTGTGTCCATGACAAGAACTCTCAGCAGGAATATTGGGAGGGTTTTGGAGTCTCTTTTGCTCAGAGACTCCAAAACAAAAAACATCCAAAGAATTAAACCAACATTTTGTCTCTAATTGTGGTTTGTTTGTTTTACTGAATATTTATTCAATGAAATTCCCTAGAAAAAGGCAGTTTTCCTCCAGAATTAGGTAACTGTCAAAAACAAATCTGTGGCAAACAGATGATGTTCCCTTTTGAAATTAAAACTATCATTAGAGCAAGGAGGAAATGGTTTAATTTCTTTGGAGGAAACTCTCAACTGTGTTTTTAGAAACAAGCAAAATGTTTCTGTTTCTTAAAACATATATTTAAAAAAAAATCAATTTGGAAGCGTCTTGGCTCGTAAAGCTACAGAGAAAAATACAATATCAAAGTTGTTTTCCGTGTTAGGTTTGGATCCAGAGCACTTCCTAAGGCCTAGTGGAAAAATTTCAGCTTCCAATTTAAAATTTGAAAATGAATTATTGAAAGGAAAAATCCACAGAAAATCTTTTTTTTTTTTTTTTTTTTTTTTGTTTATTTTTTTTTTTGTTTTTTTTTATTTTCCCCCCTTTATTCATCCCCATTATTGACTTCCTGGCTGGCTGGGACGATTTAATAGCAACACATGGCCGGGAAATCTCCCTCTCCAGCAGTTTCCTGTTTTTCATTCTCCACTTAGCTCTGGCTTTTGGCACCTGGAGCCGCATTTGCTGCTTCTGCAATAATTAATTTTACAAACACGGGTAGGAAACGAGCCAGAGAGTTGGGCTGTGAGGGGAGAGGGGGCACTTACATCATTTTTAAGGACTTTCTGCAGTTCCTGAAAAGGCTTTTAAGGCTGTTTTTGCAGGAAGGAACCTGGCTGGGGTAGGACAGCTGCTCTGACGGGGGTGTTTTGGGCCTTGCCCTTGGTCTGGTTGGGACATTAAAGAGAGAACTTCAGTCCTGTGAAAATCCCCTCCCTGTTTTACACCCAGTGCTCGTTTCTGGTTGGAGCCATCCACAGAAGGTGGGTGTTGGGTCTCAGATTGCACAGCAAGATCCTGATGGAATCTTCCTTCAGCGTTTGGGAGTAAATTATATCCGTGTTCGTCGACAGATGCATCTTATTCCTTCAACTCTGCAAGTTCAACTTGGTGCTATTTTCATGCACCCTGTAACTCTGATTAACCACTTCCCTAAAACTACCCGGGTTTAGTCTGATTTATATGTTACTTGTGTTTTTTTTCCTGCTCTAAGAAGTTGTTGTTGCCAAAGGTCTTGTTCCATCTACAGCTGCTCCTGGAAAGGTTCTTGTGGAAAGATTCCTATGGAATCAGGGAGTGGTTTGGGTTGGAAGGGACCTTAAAGCCCACTGAGTTCCAACCACTGCTGTGGGCAGGGACACCTTCCACTGTCCCAGGTTGCTCCAACCTGGCCTTGGACACTTGCAGGGATCCAGGGGCAGCCACAGCTTCTCTGGGAATTCCATCCCAGCCCCTCCCCACCCTCCCAGCCAGGAATTCCTTCCCAATATCCCACCCAAATCTCCCCTTTTCCAGTGGGAAGCCATTCCCTGTGTCCTGTCCCTCCATCCCCTGGATCTTTTCACCTCATCTCTTTGCTTTCTTTTTCTCATTTCTTTTGGAAAGATCTTTTTTGTTCTCAGGGGAGTTGGGACTGTGGTAAATGAATTAGCGATGATTTTTTTAGCAGACAACTTTCTGTCCTTATTTCCTGTGCCTAAAACCTGTTCTGCTCTCCCAGCTCTGGCTGACAGTCCTTGTTTCTCACATCAGGTTCAAACAAACGCCCTCATTTCCCTTGGAATCCTGTTCCCAGGGGGGAGGGTTCCATCCTCCCTGAGCCACCAGGAGAAGAAACTGCTTCATAAATCCGAGCTGAATTCATCCCAGACTTGAACTCTGCTTCTTTTCTCTGGAAGTGTCTCTTTAAAGTCCATCTCATCTTTCTCCTTTGAAGAAAAAGCTTTTATACTTGACTCCTAGAAATTTTTTTTTTTACTTGACTTCTGGAGGACACTTTCTCCTTTTATAAGGAAGGAAAATAAAGTAGAAATGAAGTATTTTCGTTTAAAGAAGCCGAGTTCTTACAAGAAAGCCTTTTCTGCTCATTCCCAAAGGACAATTTAGCATGTTTTAGCAAGAAGAAGTCCTAATTCTTTCAGTGAAAATGTATTTTTTGTATTCCTCTTGCTTTCCCACATCCTTATGGACACAAGGGCAGGCTGCACAGCTTGAGGAGAAGAAGGTGGGGCAAAAGGTCAGGTTGATGTTGAAAGAATTCTGAAAATAATGTAGAAGTCAAGGAGAGAAAAAGTTTGATCCAACAGATTTAGTGCATAGAGAAGTTGAAGATTTTATTTTATTTATTATACATTTTTATTGTATTTTTTTATCGTGTGGTAGAAATGAGACAAAAGCTGTGCAGGAAACACTGTTTGCTGAGAAAATCTCTCATTCCAGGATTAAAAGGTTGGTTTGGGGGTTATGGGTAAACAACCATTCCTTTTGCTCAGAGATCCACTTAAATCTTGGTTTGCAGCTCCATTTCCAGGAAATGTCCCTGGATTTTGGCTGCTCTTCCATTGCAGCAGTTTTAGGGCGAGGGGGAGGCAGTTGGGTCACAGCACCCGGTTTATCCTGTGCTGGGAATATTCCATGGCCCAATTCCAGTCCTCTGTATGACACAAGTCCAGTTCTAGGGGGGAAAAGGCTCCTGCAGCCCCAAGATCTTCCTCCCAGATCCCTGTTGATGTCCCTGTAGGTAATGTGTGATATTTGTGGAGGTCAGAGTTGTTTTATGTCTCAGTTCACCTCCTGTTGAGTTTCCTTAATTCTTTCACAGCCAGGTTGAAATCGTGGAATCCCAGAATGGTTTGGGTTGGGAGGGACCTTAAAAAACATCCAGTTCCACCCCTGCCATGGGCAGGGACACCTTCCACTAGCCCAG
This sequence comes from Platyrinchus mystaceus, assembly GCA_035041135.1. Taxonomy (NCBI): domain Eukaryota; kingdom Metazoa; phylum Chordata; class Aves; order Passeriformes; family Tyrannidae; genus Platyrinchus; species Platyrinchus mystaceus. Next base: position 62,817,006 of record JAWWLV010000179.1, read on the forward strand.
GTTGCTCCAACCTGGCCTTGGACACTTC
>JAWWLV010000179.1:62849542-62864327 GCA_035041135.1 Platyrinchus mystaceus
GCTGTTGGTGCTCCCTGTGTCTCTGGGTGAGCTCAGAGCAGCCCATGGGCCCAGCTGGGCTCTCCCAGCCCGAGGCTTCTGTTGTGCTGCAGCACCAATTAATGAGCAGCAGTTAATTAAGGACACCAGGCTGTGGGGGCTGATGGAGATGACGTTGGACCAGGGGTTTTGGGATGTCCTGGGCAGGGCCAGGAGTTGGACTGGATGATCCTTGGGGGTTCTTTCCACCTCAGGGTATTCCATGATTCTATTAATGGTTCTGTGATTCCATAAATGACTGGGGAAGCTGAAACCAAAGTGATTTGAGGGATCTGAGAGGTTTCTGGAGACCCCAGGGGTCACTTCTGCAACTGGTTCACATCCTTGGCATTGCTTTGAACCCATATTGTCACTCCCTGGATCACCAAGTGAAGCTCCTCTCCTTGGCTGTTTTTCACCTTTTATATTGTTGTGTTTAAAGGCTTCAGCATAAAATAAATGGAAAGCCATGAAGCTCTGCCCAAATATAACAAATAAATGTCAGAGTGCTCGGAACCTTAAATTACGTTTTTGAGCAGCTCTTGCATCGAGCAAACTTTATTTTCCATTTAGGAGTCTAAGTAGGAAAGAATATAAACCTCCCAGTTAAATTTAAGGAGAGGGAATTGAAGTGAATCTTTGCAGTAAAACAGTAAACTGACATGGAAATTAAAACTTTTTATAGGTTAATTTATAGGGGTAAAAGATTTTATACCTTCTCAGTCCCTGTGATAAAGAACAAAGCTTCTGTCATGAGGAACTGGGAGGACTGCAGTGCTTTGAATCACAAAATGATTGCATAAATCTATCTCAGATATTCACTTTTTGAGTGTTTTTGAGGAATGAACACCACAAATAAGGAGAGCATAGGAAGGGGGCAGTTTTGGTTCAGAGCTGAGCAGTAGGATATGGAGGTTATGTGGATGATTGTGATTGGATTTATTGCTGACACGGTCTCTAAATACTGCCAATAATAACTCATATTATGAGTTACATAGAATATAATTATTTTTATATAATTAGATAATAATTATATTGCTTTATATATATATATAATTACACATTATTATGGTGTCATCAGATCAGGGTCCCTCCTGGTCAGTCCTAGTGTGTGTCCCAAGGTTTATCTCAGCAGGCTGGGCTGGGAACGTCCCAATTTCCAGTGCTGGGCCTTGCAGGATTCACAGCCCCAAAGCACCAAAGACTCAGGCACAGGGTGGGAGTGTTGGGGTGTCCTGGGCAGGGCCAGGGCTTGGACTCCATGGTCCTGGTGGGTCCCTTCCCACTCAGGGTATTCCATGAGCTGTGGAGCTACTTTAGGATTTTATGTCTGTGTTTGTCCTGATCTGAACACTTTTTGCTCACCCATCCCAAAGTGAGTGTTCCCCACCTTCAGGCTGGATGTCCCTGAGGTGTCCCTGAGGATCCACCCAACAGCTGCCTGGAACCTCTGGCAGACCAGTTTGCCCAGTTACCCCAGTCTCCAGCAGTGTTTTGAACCCCTTTGCGGGTCACTGAGCCCCAAAGTCAGTCGAAAGCTCTCAGCTCCCCATCTCTGGATGCATTAATGATGTGAGACCCCAGACAGCTCCTCCTGCAACACCCACCTGGTGTGACAACCCACAGGGCCCAGCAGGGCAAGGGAGAAGGGCTGGGAGGGAGGGGAGCACACAAGGGAAGACCCAACTACGTTTTGTGTCATCACAGAAGCTCCTCTACTTCATGTTTGGAGCCTGGCCTGGAAGGTAAAGATCTGTCTGAAGTCCTGTGGAAGAATCGTGGAATCACGGAATGGTTTGGGTTGGAAGGGACCTTAAAAACCACCTTGTTGCACCCCCTGCCATGGGCAGGGACACCTTCCACTAGCCCAGGTTGCTCCAAGCCCTGTCCAGCCTGGCCTTGGACACTCTCAGGAAAGAAGCACAAGCTGAATCCCACAGGGACACTCAGGACAGGCCTTATAGGGTCGTATTTCCATCCCCCTGTTCAGTCTTTGTGCCCCTGAGCCCCTCTACTCTCCAGCTCAAGGCAGTATTTTTAACAGCTTTGTAAAGCCACAGACATGCAGATAATGGTTTTTTTGGGGGGGATATTGATACAGGATTCTGATCATCTGGCAGCTCCTGCTCCGTGCTGTGCCAACACTCCTCTGCCTGATTTGTTCTGAGTGTGTGGCCAGGCTGGCTGATGGCAGCCATAAACCATCTCTGAGGGCCATAAACCACGCTGCCAAATGCAGAGCTTAATTAAATGCTGCCTGCTGTCTTTGTAGAGAGTCCTTTTGTCTGGAAACAGTGGTTTCCATTGTCAGGGAAAATTTTACTTTTAACCCCATTGGCTGGGGCTGTGCCTGCTGCCAAGGAGCAGGAAAGGGAGATGTACTTGTGGGGGGGGGAAGAGAACTTTCTTCTTGAGCTGGAAACTTCCCTCTGGAGCTGGAAACTTCCCATCATCAGTGGCAGAGTCGAAAAATTTTCAGAGGGATAATTACTTGAGACACTGTTTTCAGACAGCAGGGTAAATTGTGGAAAATCTTGCTGTTTTCCCCATTGTTCCCTGTTGCATTAATATACCCCTTGCTTTAGTAATTAACCTGCAGCATCTCACAGTAATAAAATACTGCTCCAAATGCAGGATCCTTATGGTTGTTTGGTGCTCCCAGCACAGACCTGTCACCTGGCTCAGGACACCCCAGGGAGGCTGCAAATACACACCTTTTATCACAGCTTATCCTTGCAGGGTCAGGGGATGCTCAGCTCGGGGTCAAACTTCTAGACATGAGGATGAGCCAGTGAAAGATCACATGTTGGGCAAAGTATATCCCAGCATGGAATTTACTTCCCTGATATGAAAGTAGGTGACTTACAGGTGCCTTCATTTAAAGAAAAGTGCTTTTTGTTCCGGTTGGTTGAAGTGGTTTTTTCACCACAGGAAGTGGTTGGAAATCACTCCAAGCCCCTCCAGGTGGTTCAGTGCTGTGGCAAACACACCTGAAGGTTTTCCACTCATCACCCTCTGATCTTCTTCTTCTTCTTCTTCATTGCTCTGCAGCTCATCTTTGAAGGGATCCGTGGCCCTGGCATCGAAGGGGACATTGCTATTGATGATGTGTCCATTGTGGAAGGGGAGTGCATGAAATCAGACCAGCCGGCCAACAGTAAGTGGTTCTTCTCCACGTGAGGGGGAGCCAGGTCCTTCTGGTGTTTGTTTGTCTGAGACAACTTCCAAAGTGGATTTTTTTTCCAGGAGAACGATATCTGGTTTGGTTGGAGAGGCTTAAATTGGAATGTTTTCCTTGGCAATGGCTTTGTTCAGGTAGTGGTTGAGCAGAGGGGCCTGTGAAAGACTGATGGGTGGTGGGCAGAGAGAGCAGTGGGCAACTCCACGCTGGGCTGGGCTGGGCTGGGCTGGGCAACCACAATTTTTTCCAGGAGAACAATACATGGTTTGGTTGGAGAGGCTTGAATTGGAATGTTTTCCTTGGAAATGGCTTTGTTCAGGTAGTGGTTGAGCAGAGATGCCAGGTGAGGGTGTTGGACAGAGGTGAGAACAGTGAGCGACTCTCCACAGTGGGTTGGGCTGTGCAGCCACGACTTGAGATAGTCGGACACATAAAGCAACATTAAAAACGCATTCAGAGGATCCAAACAGTATAAAAATCATGAAAATCACTGTTGTGATTCCCTGTGGACCTTCTTTCATCCCTCCACCCCCACGTGGGCATTGCACAGACTGGAACTGTGCAGCCATGTGGGCTTCCATCCCAATGTCTCTGCCCTGTCTAGTGGTGAGGTGGATTTTCATCCCAGTATCTCTGCCCTACCTAGTTGTGAGGGTTGTTCTCATCCCCTGTTAGCAGAGGTGACCTTGCAGAGCACTGTCCCTGCAGGGGAGGTTGGTGGCACTCGGTGTGACATGTGGAGACATCCCAAGTGAGCCCCGTCCCGCTGCCTCCCCGTGGTTGTGCAGGACAGCTCATGGTGGTTGAGCCCTCGGTCTTCTAAGCCTTGTACAGTTCTGAGTGTGTCTGGGCAGCTCTTTAATTGTCCTTTTTCCCCCCTTTCTGTAGATTTACGATCAGGTGCTGTTGGGACATTATCACATATACGACTTCTCCCACTTCTCATCCTCATGTCTGTCTTAAGTCATCAGAGGTGACCTTATCCTGGCAGAGGCTACAAAAGATTCACCAGGCACTGGCATGAAGAAAAGAGTCTTTGTAAAATGGACATTTAAAAACAAACTACCAAAGATTCCTCCACTGACTGACTCGAAAGTTAAATAAATACGTAAATAAATAATTAAAAAAAAATAAACAAACGAACAAAAAAAAGGTAATTAAGAAAGCACTGGGGACATAAAAGGCATCATGGGAGTGTAACTCACCACGAGCCACGTGTGAGGACGGGATCTGGCCTAAGGAAGGAAGAGACCTTCAGGTGCTTTTGTGGTCAATAATGAATTCAGCATCATCTGGTTGAACTCTCGGCAAAGAGCTATAGAAACCCTTGTCAAAGCACAAAGTCATGGCTGGTTTTGTTTCAAATGAATAGTTTGCTTGTTACCATGGAAACCTAATGGCCTGCCAAAAAAAAAAAAAAAACAAACAAAAAAGGAGAGAGGAAATAAAGAACAAAAAAAGAGAGAGAAACACCTCACTGTAAACAGGGTATGTGAAGAGCTGGCATTCATTTCCCCTTGCAGAAGGTTTTTAGTGTAGAGCTAAACAAATGTAGGCCCTTCCTACTCTGGCTGTCACCTCCCCTAGGGAATAACCCGGGATCAGAGCTGGTTTAAGACATTCCTGTTTCATTTCTCATGGCTCTGCTTGAGAACGGTGTGCTGTCTCCTCTTTGCATGCATTTCCCAGCCAGGACGTGCCCCCTGGGCTCACACCTTACACGGGCTTCTCGGAGTTTGCTTGCGGCCACCTCGCCCCCCTCTCCCCTCCCCTGCCCGAGTCATCCGTCCCGACGACGAGGGGAAGAAACCAAACCACCGTCTTTTATAAATTGCCATGGAAACCAAGTGCCTTCAATGAAACAAGCCTGATTTAAAATAAAAATAAAAAAAAAATAAAAAACAGAAACGAAGTATAGTTAAAAATGTTAAAAAAAAAAAAAAAATGTCAGAAGGATAATGATTTCAGAAGGAAGTTGCACTGCTGAAAACGTGGGTTGTGCAAACTCTTTTCTAAACAAACTACGGAGCCTGGGTGTGCAGGGCAAGGAGAGACGGAGCCGCTCCCGGGGATGGATGGGCGGACGGATGGATGGATGGGATGGACCTCAAAGCTGCTGCCTGAGCCCTCTTTGGGATGAGGGATTGGTTGGTGTGACCCTCCAGAAGGCCACGGCCTTTCAGCTTCTTTCCCGTTGGCCAACCGCTCCCGTCGGGCCCGGCAGCGGGAGCGGCGCTTTTCCGTCCGCGGCGTTCCGGGATCTCCGGTGGGTCAACCAGAGGCAGAGGCTGCTGAGACACATGTGGGGAGACACGGGAGGGATTTCCTCGCTCCCACCCTCCACGGGAGGAGGGGGAGTCGTTTTTTTGGGGAGGGGGGAGGTTCCCAGACCACCCTCCCCCCCCGAGGAGCCGCCGAGCTCGACGCGCCGAGGGGGCTGTGCCTCCCCTGCCCCACCCTCGGGGCCGCACTCGGCGCGGAGCACGAGAGGTTATTTTTTTTGTTATTGTAGCAAAATTTAAAAAAAAAAAAATTAAAAAAAAAATCCCACTTTTACAAGGAAAAAATAAAGAACAACAACAACAGCAACGTGGGTTCGAGCCGCCCCGACACGTGCCGTTAGCCAGCCGGTTTTCCACTGCGTTGTGAAGTTCCCTTCCAGTTGGTTATGACGATTTGAAGACCTTTTTCCTTAAATTATCTCAGCTTTTAACTTCATTTAAAAAAAAAAAAAAGAAAAAAAAAAAAGAGGAGGACTTTTGTCTAAGGGAGAGTGTTATTATTATAATTATTATAATATTATTATTATTCTGTGTTCTCTCGACACCCTAGGATTGAAAAAAAAGAAAAACAAAACACCTGATATGCAAATAAATTGGAGTAAAAACGTGAAAACAAACAAACAAACGAGAATATTTGCAAATATGAGTATAAAAAGCACAACAAGATGCAGTAAAACAATGACAAGGCTTGATTTTTTTTTATTCTGTAGAGAAATGTTTGTGCAAATTCAGTAATTCAACTGAAGAGATAATTTTACAGCTGTTCAATAAAGCCTCTTTCCAGGTAAGGTACGACAAGTGGTGTGTGTGTTTGTTGAGCAGTGAGCCCCAAAATGGCCTGGCCTGGGCTGTCCCTTCATAAACTGGTGGTGTCTGAAGGTGTAATGGTCCATACTGGTGGTGCTGGGGGGCTGCAGCTTTCCCAGGATTTTGGCTCCCTGGTTTGTACGCACTTTGTGGTGTCTGGAAGATGGTGGGAGCTCTGGTTTGGATGGACTGTGGGGTCTGGAAGGCAGTGGGAGCTCTGAGTCTTGAAGGACTGTGGGGTCTGGAAAACAATGGGAGCTCTGAGTCTGGATAGACTATGGGATTTGACACCCTTAAAAACCCAAACCACCAAATTTGCCATTGGAAGCGCTGGATTTTGCTGGTGGATGGCTGGCTGGAGGACCAGGTCAGGTATGGTGAGACCCTGCTGCAGACTTCTGAGTTGTTGGCTCATTACTCAGGATGTGTGGAATCCAAACCTGGCTGTGTCTCCTCCTGCTGATGTCTTGGGAAAGCCACAGAACCGATGGATGGTCCAGGAGGCTCCTCTGGAGGCACTTTGGGCGTCACTGCCTTTGGAAGGGTCTGGCTTTGCCCGAGGCCGCTGGGAGCCCTGACAGAAGTGGATTCATTCCCTCCTTGCATTTCCCATCCTGTCTCTGCCCCTTTTTCCCTCGTTTTCTGGTTGGAGCAGCACTGCAGGGATGCTCCAGGCTGGAGCCTCAGCAGGCCCTGCACCCGCAGCCCGGGTGGGGACAGACACGTGTGCTCTCGCTTGGCCACACTGAGCTCGTGGCAGCCCCGGTCCTGCTGTGTTCTGTGATGCACAACTTCACTGTCCTGAGCCTGGAATACTCCTGGACTATGGAAAAAAAAAAAAAAAAAAAAGAGTGGCAACCTGTCAGTCATTTTCAAGGAATCCCAGATTCCCAGAGTGGTTTGGGTCGGAGGAGACCTTACAGCTCATCTCGTTCCTCCCCCCTCCACGGGAGGGATGCTGTCCATGAAACCAGGTTGAAGGAGCACGTGAAGCATCCCATTTCCTTTGAAATGTTTTCCTGGCTTTCCAGAAATGGACTCCAAACGAACTGAACCTCGGATGCCCATTGCTCAGCAGGGACCTGGAGAAGAGTTTTCCGAGCACCGGGCAGAGCTGGTGGTGAGGGTGTGACTCCATGGGAAGGGAGGTTTGGGAAGTGCCCTGGAATGTCCTCAGCTGTGGCAGAGACAGCCTGAAGATAAGGGAATGGAGATCCTGGTTGCTTGTGCAGATCCCAAGCCGAGACTCCAGACTGAAATCCCCGTTTCCTCTTCCTGTGCTGATTTTTCTTTCCCTCACTCACGTTGTGTTGGATAAAGGGTTTTGATTGACAGCCAAAGGCCACAAACATCTTCTTCCAGGGCAGGATAATCTGTTTGTCCTGAAAAGCCCAGGTCTTTGTGTGAAAGGGAATTTATTTCCCATCCTTATTCCACTTTTACTCTGCCTGGGGGCAGAGGGTGCAAAGAAAAGCTGCTTTTCTCTCTCCAGTGTTGACTTAGGAGCAGCATTATCTTCCTTCACATTCCCAATATAAACCACTGGAAAGGGCAGTGGGATTTTACTCCAGGCCATGAATAAGAAGAACAACTGGAGATATGCATTTCCTAGTCCTGATTTTTATTTTATTTGTTGATTTTTTGGTGAAAATGGATGCGGTATTTGTAAGGGTTTTGGACCAGCAATCAGACAAAGGGAGTTGGAACTGGCAAGTGTCCTGGGAGATTTGAACACCCTCTGACTCAGTTCTGGGTTATCCCCTCTAATAATGTCCCTGATGTGGTTTTAAATTGGACATCAAGTACTGAATTGTGCAAATGTGGACTGTGCAGCAACTCCAGCACTGGGCTGTTGGGAACAGCAACTGGTTGTGATGGGATGGCTGGGGGAGTTTGCTGGGTGTTCCCAAAGCACAGGGAGAGGTGGAGGTTTGAATGGGAAATCATGGAATTACAGAATAGGCTGGGCTGGAAGGGACCTTAAAGCTCATCTGGTTCCACCCAGGGACACCTTCCACTAGCCCAGGTTGCTCCAAGTCCCGTCCAGCCTGGCCTTGGACACTTCCAGGGATGGGGAATCCACCCCCTCTCTGGGCAACCTGTGTCCCACATGCAGCTATGGAACACTTGGATGTGCTGCCAACCCACCTCTCCTCCAGCCTGGCCTGGATCCTGGATGGGACACAAGGAGGGATGAAGGAGCACAGACTGAAAGGGAGCAGAGACATTACAAACCACACTAAAATGCCCAACTGTGGTTTGAAAGCAGGAGCAGCTCTTTGAGAGCCCATCAGAGTGGAGGTGGCCTATGTGATGAACATGTGGAGAACAAGGTCTTCACCCTGAGCCCATCTCGTATCATCAGCCAGTTTTTGGGGACTGTCACCTGAGGGTGTGCTGCTCTCAGCCCCACAGAAATCCTCTGACATGTGGGATTTCCCCTTACTTTGGGAGAGGAGCTGCTGGTTCACCCAAAAGAGATGGAGCTGCATCTTCCAGCCCCACACAAGGCCTGCCCTCCACTGATGCCAGAGCTTTCCTTCTTGACATCCAGCACTGGAACCTCTGCTCCATTCAAAGAATCACCTTTTGGGGGTGATTGGGATCCCCAAACTTTAAAACAAAGTTGATCAGTTAAAGCATCAGCTTCTTGTTTATGATTTTTTTCTCTTTTCCCTGTAAGGGCAGTGAAATCCCTTCATACTGAGGAGTTAAGGCAGAAGGATTGGAAGTTTTTTTTCCCATGGAAAAAGTGGAAGAGGCTTCCCTGGGTTTATTTTTGGAGGGTTTGCTCACTGGTGATTTTTTTTTATGTATTGAAGGGTAATTGAAGCTCTCTTCCTCCCCAAGAAGAGCTGTGATCCATCAGGAAAACGGCTCTTTAGAGCAGTTCAATAAAAATAAGATACAGTTTGGTATTTTAAGCACTCTCTGCCTCTCTGTGCTAATAAAGAGATTGGGTGCCATCTGGATTAATTCTTGGATTTTCCCATAAAACTATAAAAAGCTATAAAGAGGTTATTTTTACATTTCAAATTCTTTTTTTTTTTCCTTCTTCTTAATTTTTGCAAAAAAAAAAGCAGCGCTGCAGGAGCGTTTAGAGCTCCACAATGCCAGAGACAGGCAGGAAAGAGGGAATTAAACCACTTCATTCTCCTTTGGGCAAAGGAATTTAGGGACCTACAGCACGTGCAATCCTGCAGTCATGGGGCTTTCAGAGTTCTCAAGTTTTATGTCACCTTTCCCTAAACCCCTGACTGGTGTCACCCCATAAATCCCATGGGAATGTGCCTTAGTGTAGGTGCTTGTGGGATTTGGGATGGGGAGGGATGTGCTGCTGGCAGCACCCACCGAGCTCACTAATTAATCCAGCTTAAAACCAATTTAAAGGCACAACAGGGGGGATGTGTTTGGGTTTTGCTCTCTACACTGGCTGTAAGGCTGTTGCAAGATATTGCTGTGGGGATATTTGTCATAAAAACCCATTCTTGGTACCTGTTTAGCATCATTTATTCCTGTTTATCCCTTTCTGGTATTAAACTCCTCTCCCTCTGTACCCCCAGACCGCTCCAGGTCCCCCTTTTTGGCTGTTTCTTCTCACAGTATTTGTATCATCTCTGGGTTAGAAAAGTTAAATAATACACAAATTAAAGCTGTCATTAACCCAAATACAGGGAACTGGGATTGTACATCCTGCTGTGACTTATTAAAATACTGCTTAGTTTTCCTTTTTTATCTGTCAGATTGGAGAGCTTGGACTACAAGGTTTATATTATGGGAACCTTGTTGCATTTCCTCCCAAAAACATCAGGTCCAAAGTCTGGGAAGGTGTCACCCCACTTACCCCTGTGAGTCTCTGGAGAGCAAAGTTCAGAGGTTTCAGTGAGGACACGAAGATTTCTTTGGATAAAACCATCTTTCCCACGGAATTTTTGAATGGTTTGGGTGGGAAGGGACCTCAAAGCCCATCCAGTGCCACCCCTGCCATGGGCAGGGACACTTTCCACTAGCCCAGGTTGCTCCAAGGCCTGTCCAGCCTGGCCTTGGGCACTTTACAGCTGTGTTATAATGGAAGTGCTCGAATGAGGAGAAGCTGAGAGAGTCCCTGGAGAACACAGTGACTCGGGACACGTGGGCAGCAATTCCCTCCTCAACACCCAAACCCATCCAAGTTCAATGATCCCCCAGTCTTGTGACTTACTGAGAGCACCCTAATCATCCTGGAATCATTTAGGTTGGGAATTACCTCAGAGAGTAAGAGGTAACTCTTTCCAGCCATCCCCCAGCACTGCCAAGGCCACCACTGGTCCATGTGCCCGAGTGCCACATCCACAGGGCTTTTAGACCCTTCCAGGAATGGGGATTCCACCCCTGCCCTGGGCAGCCCCTTCCAATGCCTGACCATTATAAAATCCATCTCAGGTGCCTGACAAGGAACTGAGACATAAACAGGAGCACTGTGTTTGCATTCCCTCTGCATCCTGCCGGGGTCTCTCCTGCCTGGTCCTTGTGTGACACGGTTGAATGTCACCTCATGGGAGCCTTCCAAGGACCTGTGACAGGTGATTTACAACCAATTCCCTTCCATTCCTACTCTCTATATGTTTTTTATTTCCATTGAGAAAGAGACTTGAATGTTGGACGAGTGGATATTAAAGCAGCTTTGCTCCCAGTTAAGGTCATGGCTGAGAGCTGGAGGAATCTCCACATCAATCCCTCGGGATCTGGGATCTTTGCATGGAACAAGCCCTCTCCTTTTACAGGCTGGAGGTTTGCAGAAGGGAAAAACAAAAGGATCACTGCAACAACTGCACATCTCTTGACTTGTTTTTGGTGGATCTGACCACAAAAGAGATTGAAGAAATTCAGAATTAAGAATTAACAGCCTCAGCACCTTCTCAGGAAAGATCAGATGAGCTGCTTGCACACAACCAACTGCAAAAGGGGGAAACAATGTGTTTGTGTCTGTAAATATGATATAAATAGCTGTAATTGTATGTATTTAATGTATATAAGCTGAGGATTACATTTTAACAATCTCAAGTATTGTACATAGCCCAAACCTGCTCTCTTATTTTACTAGCACACCCACTGTAGATTTATTTTTTGTCATTGTTGTTTCTGTATCTGGTTGAATTACAAACTGGTCTCACTTTTACCTCAAAGGGTTTATGTTCTTTATGTACATTTTATAAAGAAAAAAAAAAAGAAAAAAAGAAAGCACTCTGGAATTTTGGGTGCCTTTTCAATTGCCAGCAGCATTTTCTGTCTTTTCCTCCTCGGTTGCCTTTTTGCTCCGCTGGGGTGAGGAGTGGAGGTCAGCTGGGAGGGACTGGGTCTGATGGGGATATTTCTCTCTGGATGTGTCCCTGCCTTCCTGAGAGATGTAAAAAAGGAGGAATTTGTCCCCTCATCCCTCCACATCTTGCTAAGTAGGGTGAGGTTTTAATCAGGCCTTGCCACCCTCTTACCCACTGGGGCAATTCCTTCCTTTGAGCGCTCCCAGCAGCCTAACGAGGTTTTATCCAGCCCCACAAACTGAGGGTCAAAATCCATTTCTTTGCCTTTCCATAATGCCCTTTTGATCCCTGGGAAGCCAACCAGGAGAAAGCTGGGTGGAGATGGGCGTGCCAAGGCCGAGCAGGCTGTGTGGGTGTGGATGGGACGGGCACACGGAGCTCTGCGGGTACCTCTGTGTGTCCTGCTGTGGTGCAGCACAGACCCTGCAGATCCCACCTATCCCTTGCTGCCTGATGAGCCCAGATTAGCCAAGGGTATCTCCTACATGATCCAGTGTGGAGGTTGCCCAGCTGGACCTCAGGAATCGGGGGGTTGATGCCAACTCTCTGCTGCAGGTACAGCACAAGGGTTTCTGTTTCTTGTCCAGCTCTTTACTGAGACTGAATCTTAAAATCATGGGATGGTTGAGGAGGTTGGAGAAACCCTCCAAAATCACCAGGTCCAACCATCCCCCAGCACTGCCAAGGCCACCACTGCCCCATGTCCTCAGGTGCCACATCCACACAGCCTTGAAATCCCTCCAGGGATGGGGACTCCGTCCCTGCCCCCAGCACTGGAGGTGCCACCCCAGCAGTGCCAGCACCGGGACAGTCCCTGCCCTGGGGCTCTGCCCACCCTGCTGTTGGCACAATCCACATGCCATTGGCCTCATTGGTCTGTGTGGGGCTAAAACCCTTCCCACAACCCTTCAGAATTTAAATCTATTTTTACTGTAGCTGAAATGAGACCACAACCTATGTAAATAAAAGCTCGCTTTGTATCTCGCCGTGTTTTGCAAACGCTGACATTTCTCTGCCCTTTCCCATTCCAGTGGTTTCCTCCATCATCCCCCTGATTAGGTTTGTGACTGTCAGCTGTCAGCTGCTGAGCACACCTTCCAATTCAGCCAGGAGATGAAACTCGAGAGTTCCCAAGACAGGCCTTGCTCTCCGGTGGCCTCCAACGCAGATGGTGACAAACAGCAACACTGGAATTCACTGCTTAAAAAATAAAAAAAAAAAAAAAAAAGGGAAAGGTCTCTTAAAAAGAAATGGTCTCTTATTTTTCAGCTGAAAAAAATCCCGCTGTGCCACTGGATCTCAAAACCTGAAATCATTCCACATGCCCTTGTCTTATCCTTAGGGTGTTCAGGGATGGGGTGAAGCACTTTCTTCCTTGCACCTTGAGCTTCTCCCCCTTCTCTGGTGGGAATTAGATCCTGGCTCCACACTGGGCCAAGAAGAGCCCCAGGAGCTTATTTCTGGTAGAACCATAGAATCCCACACTGCTTTGGGTTGGAAGGGACTTAAAGCTCCTCTTGCTCTGCCCCTGCCATGGGCAGAGACACCTCCCACTGTCCCAGATTGCTCCAAGCCCTGTCCAACCTGATCTCAGAGCACAATATTTACATCCCATATAATTTACCTGTATTTACACCCCAGAGATGCTCTGCAGCATCCCCTGCAGTTCCCACTCTGTCTCCCATCTCCCTCAGGCACCAAGATTTGAACCTCACTGTCCCCACCCCATAAAGATCTGTGCAAGTTGCTGGACACGTCTATGCAAAAATGTTTGATTTTTGCATTGTTTTCCTGAAAACGCCTGTTGGATTGATTTTAACTGATCTTTGGAAACTTTACCCGTGGGAACAGGACCATTTCAGACTGACACGAGCTGGGACCAAGCCTAACCTGTAGGATGGACTGAACAGACAATGCCTGATCCTAATCAGCTGCTTATTTTTGGGGAGCTGGTGTATTATTGCTCTCTGTGGCACAACATGTCAAGCTGCCAGGACTGTCAGATTTGTCTCCCTAGGGAATGCTTTTTATTCATGTTGGAGTGGGGTTTTTTTTGGCATGTTGCCTCATTTTTTTTAATGCCAGGAGGACAGGGGTGTATTTGCAGGGATTAAAGTATTACTGGAGTGGCTCCAGGCCTTTCATAATCCCCATTATTTGCTCTAATCCCACCAGAGCACAATGGCTTCTCTCATATTCCTTAATTAGGCTGTGAAAATTATAAAAAATAGCTCAAAAATGACATTCTGATGAGGGATCTAAATCCCAATTTATTTGGGGGGCAGCAGAAATGTGTATTTTAGCTGTGCTCAGTAAAACTTCACATTTTCAGCCTAATTCCTCAGGGAACAAGGATTACACAACCCTTCTGGGAGTCGTTTTTACCTCTCAGTCCTCTCATTTTAATAACTCCTGAAATGTGTGTCCCATTTAAAGGGGCTTGAAGGGCAGTGGAGATCACAATAAAAATTGGTTTATTTAAAGGTGGTGGGATTTTCTGGGGAATGAGGCACCAGAAAAGGACATTTTGTTCCTGCTCCCCTGGGAGGGGCAGTCTGGAGTGAGCATTTCTTGAGTGTGGGGGAGATTTAGTGGCCACCAAAAACTGCAGCCAGGAAAAATGCTTGGAGAGGAAGTTGGGCTCATGGTTCAGGTTTTGCCCCATCCCTGGAAGTGTCCAAGGCCAGGCTGGACAGGGCTTGGAGCAACCTGGGAGAGTGGAAGGTGTCAGCATTTTCCCACCTTTTTCCTATGAGATCCCACAGGCAGGGGGAAGAAAGAATGGAATGGAATGGAATGGAATGGAATGGAATGGAATGGAATGGAATGGAATGGAATGGAGTGGAATGGAATGGAATGGAATGGAATGGAGTGGAATGGAATGGAATGGAGTGGAATGGAATGGAATGGAGTGGAATGGAATGGAATGGAATAGAATGGAATGGAATGGAGTGGAATGGAGTGGAGTGGAGTGGAATGGAATGGAATGGAATGGAATGGAATGGAATGGAATGAAGTGGAATGGAGTGGAATGGAATGGTTTAGGTGGGAAGGGACCTCAAATCCCATCCAGTGCCACCCCTGCCACAGGCAGGGACACCTTCCACCAGCCCAGGTTGGTCCAAGCCCCATCCAACCTGGCCTTGGACACTTCCAGGGATCCAGGGGCAGCCACAGCTTCCCTGGGCAACCTGTGC
>JAWWLV010000179.1:62869152-62886355 GCA_035041135.1 Platyrinchus mystaceus
TGGATCCCTGGAAGTGTCCAAGGCCAGGTTGGAGCAACCTGGGCTAGTGGAAGGTGTCCCTGCCCATGGCAGGGGTGACACTGGATGGACTTTGAGGTCCCTTCCAACCCAAACCACTCTGGGATTCCATGAATGGTAAATGCAGGGTCCCACCCCTGGGGAGGGACAGCCCCAGGCACCAGTACAGACTGGGGACTGCTCAGCTGGAGAGAAGGACCTGGGAGTCCTGCTGGAGAAGGTGTTGGGGTTGAACAGTGGTCGGATGAGCCGCAGCAGACACAGATTCCAAGAAGGGAAGTGCTAATCAGATATTAGGAGAATAAAATGTACCATGGCAGTGGACAGGCTAAGCAGCGGCTCTGAGGGGATGTTTGATCATCTCAGAGATCAGAACTCCCCTGGACCAGGCCCTGAGCTGCCCAACCTTGTTTCCAAATTAGATCCAGCTTCAAAGCTGGCCTTGCTTTGAGTGAGACCTCCATGAGTCCCTTCTGACCTGAATCTCATGATTCTGTGGGATGGATGGAAACCTTTCCCACGCTGAGGGCTCACAGTGTGTGTGTTTGTTAAGTTTCACTGTGAGATGGATGAGTGTTTCCTTACAGAAAAATGTATAATGACCACATATCAAAGATGACAGTGCAGTTGTGTGAGATTCAGTGTCACCTCTCACCTTCTCCTGCCCTCTTGTTGGCATCTGTGACCTGAGGGAGCTGTTTGTCCAGCAGTGAGATCTGTCAGCTCCTACACTTGGTTTCCTCAGTGTTGGCACAGTTTAAATACTTGTGATGATCCTTAGGGACTCATTACCCTTGAATTTTGGGACTCTTGTCTCTGTTCTGTATGGAAGAGTTGGAGGTGAAGGTGTTCTGTTTGTTGTCCTGCACCTTTCCTGCCATCCCTGAGGAGCAGCAAGGGCACTGGAAGGAGTGTGGGAGTTCTCTGAGAAAGCTGGGAGAAGGGAAGATGTTGCATGGAAATAATACGTGTCTTGAGTTGTCTTTGATTTAATTTATTTTTGTGTGTTTTAATTTCTTTCTGTGCCTTATATGTTCTATAAGATTGGCTCAAGTATTCTGGGAATTCAGCACTGGGATGAGCAGGACATCCTTTTATTCCTCTGGCTATGGAATATGTGTGTGTGTGGATATGCATATTTTCCATCGTTGTGATTAGTGCAAACTGTAGGAAAAGAAGGAACAGCCTCAGGATCCCAGGCAAAAAATAAAATTAAATAACTTATTAGGTATTGTGATTTATGGGATCTTTCTGAAAGTGAAGAAGCCTTTATGAACCAAATATAATCCCATAGTTATTAGGGGATGTTTTAGAACTTAATTTTTAGGAAGGAGGATAAATAGCTTTGTAAGGACAAGGCTTGGGTGGATGGAGCTGGTCTCCAGAGTTCTTCCAAAATTCAATCCCCAGTGTGTTCTCAGTGGAATTAACTTCTTCAGCCCTTGGGTTTTCTGTTCAGGTGTGTTTGACAGACCCTGGACAGTTTGCTGGATGTGGAACCTTCTGAAAGGGAAAGTGGCAACGGGCAAAGACAAAAAAATCGAAGCCCAGAAGTTTCTTCTCAGCACAATTCCTGGGTCTTCCCTCCTCTGCTGTGGGCTTTCCTGGGCCATCAAACACTAAAGCACAGGAGGAGCTGTACCCAGGGGGGAGTGGCACACTTGGAGGAGATGGGGTGGGCAAGGAGTGAGGGGGAAAGAATTTGGAAGCTAAAAGTGTGTGATCACAGAACCAGGGAATTGTTTAGGCTGGAAAAACCTTCATCCAGTCCAGCCATCCCCCAGCACTGCCAAGGCCACCCAGACCATGTCCCCAGTGCCACATCCACATTTGAAATCCCCCCAGGGATGGGGGCTCCACAGCCCTTTCCAGGAGGGAATTTTCCCACTATCCAACCTGAACATCCCTTGGCACAGCTTGAGGTGATTTGCTCTCCTGTCCCTTATTCCCTGGAAGAACAGACCCCCTCCTGTGAGGGAGTTGCAGGGCCAGAAGGTCCCCCCTGAGCCTCCTTTCCTCCAGGCTGAGCTGCTGATGCCCCTTGTCCGTGTATCCCAGGGACTGGACACGATTCCTGCATGGAGCAGGTTCAGGGAAGCTGCTCCTCGTGCATCTCTGGCACAAGATGTGTGTGAGCTCAGTTTAAGAGCTCAGGGTGGTGCTGAGCTTCCTGTGCTCCCCGTGAATTTTCCCAGTGCTGAAGGTGCACTGGCTCCAGGTGCTGGTGGTGAGAAGGCCCAATATGTGTTCACACACTCTGAGCAGCCACTGCCCATTAAAGTGCAGATAAAAGGGGAGGAAATGCAATATCTGGGGCTTGGGGACAGCAAAGGCAATGCCATCTTTACAATTCTCTTTCCTGCTCTGTTTTTCCCTCAGTGCCGTCCTGAGGGTTGTAATTGCCCTGTTTAATTTTGGAAGTTGGATTTTTCGGGGAGGTTCCATAAACCTAATGCAGTTACCAAACTCTGCGTGCATCAAAGCTCGTTAATATTGAATTAATTACATAATATGCTCTCTTTTGGAAGATGGAAGCTTCCATTCTGCTCGCCTGAGGAAGAGCCTTGCACGGATTTGGGATTGTTTGTTTGCAGCAGAAATTAAGATGTAGGTGCTGCTGGAGTTTGTTTGCACGGAATTGGCCGCAGGGAAGGGGGGGCTTCTTCCAGAAAACACCTGGAAGATTAGGAGGAGTGAATTCCAAAGCAGTTTTGTTGGAAGTGACTGACAGGAGGCAAACACAACGTTTTGGGGATTTAGCAGATGGTTTGCCTTGGGATAATCTTACAAGGTCTGTTGGAAAGGGAGGGAGGGAGGGAGGATGTTGGGTTTGGGAGCAGCAGAGCTGTGGTGGTGATTTATTTACTGCAAGTGCTACAGAGCCCTATGAAAGCACAGGAATGTTGGGCTCCTGCTGGGGGGAAACATCCATAGAGATTCCCAGGGAACAAAGTGCCTGGGCAGGAGGGCAGTTGCTGCACCAACACCTCAACTGCCCCCCTTGATCCTTTTAACAGTCTCTTTTTTGTCTCTTTTTCTGGAATTACCTGCAATGAAATCGAAAGAGTTCAGGTTTTTTCTCTCTGTACTGAATAAACCTCCTTTAGTCATTATGACCCAGCTCCTAATTTAATTAGGAAATGCAGTAATTGAATTTTCTGGTGGCACAGTTGCAGGTGCTGCTCTGCCTTTTCCAGCTGGGAGAGGAACCGGACAAACTTTTTCTTTGGAAAGGGATTGATTTGAGCTTCATTTTTGATCAGAGGAGAGGCTCAGGTCATATCAAAGCATTACCACATCTATTTTTAACCAGCTGGGGGCCACATTCCTGCCTTGGTTACAGGCAGGTTACTCAATGTGAATTCAGATTTGGCGTCATTATGGAATCATGGAATGGTTTGGGTTGGAATATATATATTTATATATATGGTGGAAGGAGAAGTGATGGTAACTCTTAACCAGGGGTGTGGGAGAGGCAGAACTTGCTGCAGTGATAAACTGTTATTTTTGAAGGATGTTGCCAAGATCTTAATTTAAAATCTAGAGGAGAAGTTCTCTTCTTGGAATTCAGGGGGATTTCATGCACTGGAAGTAAGAGCAGAATTGGAATGTAATGTCCTCAAGGGGGATAAAGATGATCTGGGTTTGTTTTTCCACATGTGAGATGGGCACTGAAAAGAAAAGCAGGAGGAGTGGAAGGAAAAATGGAACTTAGCAGACAAGTAGGTGGGTCTGTGCTTTCCATGCAGGGAAGGAGAGGAGTTTGTCACGTGCACTGAGACACCTGCAGTGCCCTGACTGGTCTGTGGTCCTTGCAGGACTCTCCAGCCCTGGGGGGGAGTTTCAGTCACCTGGATGTTTCAGGAGTTTGGGGACAGCTGGCACTGGCTGACAGGGTGGGATGGGATCCTTGGATTTGTTTACTCTGAATCGTGGAATGAGTTGGGTGGGAAGGAACCTTCAAGATTTCCTTTAATGCCATGGGCAGGGACACCTTCCACTAGCCCAGCTTGCTCCAACCTGGCCTTGGACACTTCCAGGGATCCAGGGGCAGCCACAGCTTCTCTGGGCAACCTGTGCCAGGGCCTCCCCACCCTCCCAGCCAGCAATTCCATCCCAATATCCCACCCAAATCTCTCCCCTTTCAGTTTAAACCCTTTCCCCCTTGTCCCATTGCTGTCTGTCCATGTAAAATCACGTTTGAGCAGTGTCTGCCCTTGGCTGCCCAGACTGACCTTCAGCTCCTGTTCCAGCTCCTGTGTGGGAGTTCTCTGGGTGCAATCAATGAATGTTCTTCTGGGTTTAAGGTCAAGATCTGTGCTCATGTTTTTGGTGAATGATGCAGAGCCTGGAGAGTCTGGCACTCCCAGCACTCCTTTCCCAAGCCCAGGAAGGTTTCAGGTAGTGTCTCAAATCTTGGGGCTGCTCCAGTGTGGTGGGAATGAAAATGTTCTGAGAGGGCAACGCTTGTGGAAGGTGGCAATCAGCTCAGGAGAAGCTGGCTGAGCTCCTTGGTGGGTTTTCTCTCTGGGCAGCCCATTTCCCTGCTGACATCCATCACTGGGCACTGCTCAGCTCCTCTCATTTTGACTTCTGCTGCATTGAGCACAGCTCATCTTTCACCCCTGACAGCTCCATCCTTTCCCCAGCCTCAGCCTGGCCTGTGGACATGTGGGAGCAGTGCTGGCCTCTCCATCTGAGCCAGGAGAACCCGGGGTTGGTGCAGAGAAAGCCTTGATCCTTCATTGTGACGTTTCCTTGCCATGTGGAATTAATGAGCTTCAGCCTAGAGGTGGAGCAGGACAGAGGCAGAAATACTTCTCCTGGTGATTATTGGAATGAATTGCTAATATTTCTAAGGCTGATAGACTGAAAAGCAGGCAGGAGCTGTTAGATTAATAAGTCAGACTTTCTTCTACACTCCTCTTGCTGCTGTTGGGCTCATAGAAAAGTTGGAAATAATTTATTCACTGCAGTCACCCCGTGGGG
Organism: Platyrinchus mystaceus; assembly: GCA_035041135.1. Taxonomy (NCBI): domain Eukaryota; kingdom Metazoa; phylum Chordata; class Aves; order Passeriformes; family Tyrannidae; genus Platyrinchus; species Platyrinchus mystaceus. The sequence goes on from JAWWLV010000179.1 coordinate 62,874,160, forward strand.
TTTGCAAGAGTGGCCAAGGCCCTATCTGATATCATGACCCTTAAACACGGCAGCAGAGGCACCTTTAACTCATATATTCAAAATATATTTGTTGTTGAGGAAAGTGGCTTAGCTGTTTCCAGCAGGTTTTTGTGGTTTATAAATAACAAAGGTTATATATCCAGGGGGTGGGGGATGAGGAATGTCTGTGTCTGTCAGGCTTTGTTATTGATGTGTTTATGCCACAGGACAGAACAGACTCCTCAGTTTATTAATCTTGTTTCACAAAGGTACAAAGAGATGAGATGGATCTTAGAGAATCCCACAACTACTGAGGTTGGAAAAGCCCTCCCAAAGTCCACCCTGTGCCCAGTCCCCACCTTGCCAAGGCTGTGCTGACCTCCTTCTATTTAAAAAGAAAAAAAAAAAGTATTTCTGAACCTTGACTAAACTTTTTGTCTCCAACTTTTTAATTCCTGGGTGAAAACACGGCTCCAGCTTTTATTCCTTAGCACTGGAGAATTCCACAGTCATTCAAAAGGAACCATCTTCCACTGAAACTCCAGTGCCTTGATGTGGCACATATTCTAAACACAGAGAAAAACAACAGAGTGGGTTTTTTTTTATCTTCTAAACATCCCTGACATCTTACAGGGGTTTATTTATTAATGACTGTTACGAGCACACAGACAACAACAAGCAGGGCATTCTTCCATATTTTATAGAACAAGGGAAAAACAGGCATTGCAGAGGAAGCTGCCATTAATTCTGCCTAAAAGGGAACCCAAAAATGTCTGACAGCTTTAAGAAGTAAGGAAATGCCAGTCTGTGCAGTAGTGAAGTACATGGTGCCTGCTCATCCCCCTCCTTCTGGAGCAGACACAGTCTTTATTCCTGAAGAGATGACAATGAAAAAACTCCTCTTTTGGATTTTGTTCAATCACTTTGACACTTCTCCATTAATTTCTAGGACTTCTCAGCTCCTGGTTTTTCCACATAACCATCCCCACTGCATCCCAGGATGTGGATTTGCACCCAAACCCATCCCTTTAGGGATCCCCTTTGCCTGGGCTCTGCTGCAGGAGCCTGAGCTCATCACTTGTTCCCATTTCCAGCCTTTCCCAGAGCTTCACCCCGAGCACAGGGAGAAAACTTGGGATGTCAAATTACCAAAAATACCAGGAGCTCTTAGAGCAGAGTTGGCCTCTTTCCTTTTCCAGGATTTCCCTCTTCCTGGATCATCCCCTGCTCCTGTCTTTTCTCCCTGGTGCTGCTGTTTGTCCTTTGCAGGAGATTCTCAGGAGGTGTCCAAGCAACATCACAGCTGGGGGACTTTCTCCTCCAAGGGTTGTGCTCCTTGGATGAGGAGCAGGAGCTCTGACCACCACAAAAGAGGTGGTTATTCATTTCATCCACCCCCAGAAACCACATGGCCCTGAAGAGTAAGTGGCCTGTTGCTGGTCCCTAAATTACAGCTGCTTCACAGCTACTCCTCACTTTGCTTTTAGGTGGAAAGTAGGTGGGAAAATGTCACTGGAGATGCTGAGCAAGGTGATGAAAGGGAGGAAAGTGATGGAGCTGGTGATCCCAGAGGGCAGATTGGGACACAGTGTTGGCAAGGACTGTGCCAGGGATAACGAGGAGGGTCTGCAAGAGAAATCAAGGAACTTTTGTTTAAAACAGCAAGAGAAGATGATGGGAAGGGAGGTGGAAGACAGTGAGTGGCTGGAGCAGGGAGCCTGGAATGGGAATGAAAACACAGAGCTGTTCAAAAGCAAAGGAGAAGGGAAAGTGGAGAGAAAGAGGATCCAAGAGGGAGAGGAGAGAGGGAAGAGCTGCAAGGAGAACAATGGACTCAGTGGTGGGATGAGTGTGGGAAACACAGAGAGGGGCACTGGGATGTTTGGAGGGTGGAACCTGGATTGTCAGTGATTGAGGAGAGTGGAAAAATCAGATTAAAGTGGGCAGAAGGGGTGTGTGGAGCTGATGGGAACCATCCCAAGGGAAGGACAACCCTGCTGAGGAGCTGCCCCACATGCATGGCCAGAGGGAAGGAAGAACACAGAAAGAACAGAGTCTTTGGGTGAAGGAAAGAATGATGTTGAGGTGGTGATACCACCTCAATGCAAAATACATCAATAATCCCCCAAACACGCTCTCTCACTCTGCTTTTAGGCAGTTTTTAGGATCCCGAGTGTTTTTGGGCTCAGGCAGCCGAGGTCTCTCTGTTGGCTTCAAGCTTGAGTAGTGTGAGGCACATCTCTGATGTGGCTGAACAGGCTGAACTCTGTGACTCAGCAAGTCTCTTCTGATCCTATTCCTGCTCCTGTTCCCTGTTTCCTTTGAACATTTCCCTCCTGGACCCTTGATTGTCACATCTCTGAACTCGCCAGGACTCGGCGCCTTCTGTGCCTCTGGGCTTATTTTCTCTCCTTTCAGCACCTCCAAACTAAACATGAAAAATTAACTGAGATGAGGAAATTATGCCAAGCCTGACTTGAAGAGACCTCTATTTCACAAGGAGGCTGGAATTAAAGTCCTCTCAGCATTTGTTTGCAGGAGATAGGCATTAATGCTGGGCAGGGTGCCAGCAACACTGCGATGTTCTGAAACAGTAAAACCTTCTCTGTTTCTTGTGAATCACATTTTAAACATCTAAATTTTATGTCTCAGACATCACTGGCAGACGTTAAATCATTCCAGACACCACAATTAAAAACAGATTAATACTCACTCAAGATGAGTCTCCTTTGAATAAGCAACAAACTGAGGGAACACCATCAGGACCAGAATGAAAACCCAGTTGGAGGGAGCACAGCAAACATTTAAATACATCTCCTTTCTAAGGGCTGGTGTTTCTGCCTGCAGGGATCCAACCCCTGGGACACACTGGAGTGTTCAAATGAGCAGGCAGGGAAAAAACAAAACCAAATCCAGTTGCTCAGTGTTCACTCTAAGGACTAAGTCTATTAATAACTCCAATATTCTGGGAGAAACACTGTGAGCTCTCAACCTCCCCACCACCAGCAGAGTTAAACATCTCTTCCAGTGCAAGAGCTGGGCTGGAAATGGGGCAGCAATTAACTCAGATTTGTTAGAAAGAGGGATCCTTCACTCTCGCTTTGAGATTAATTCCTGTGCTTTAAACCCTTCCCCATTTATCCCTCATGTATCCCATTGTTCTCAAGGGGGGGGCTTTGTACAAACACTATTTTAATCACTTTTATAATTAGTCAGCAGCAAAATCTGGGATGAAACGCTTCTCATGCTTCCTGCAATCCTTGCTGCTTTTTTTTTCATGTATTATACACAACTTCTCATCAACTTTCTCAAGTCTAATTAAATTTCTCTCATCACTCCTGCATTGCCCCCTCCAGTACCAGTCCTTGCTAATTCTTCTTGTGCCATTAGTCTGGATGACATCATTAAATCTCACGTGGTTTAGAGGAGAAAAAGGCAGTTTGGAAAATGGAGACTTGGGAGCAGCTTTTATTTTATTGTTATTTTTAAAGGAGGCTTCTTTCTGCTTTGCTAAAAGTTAGTTAAACAGAAATTGGTAATGACTGGAAATGCAAATTTCCCACGACTGAAAGACTTTAAACAAAGCTGAAATGTTATTGCTGCGGATTCTGAATTTTATAAGAATTTTAGAAGCAAAGTAAGGTTTTTAAAATAACATTTTAAATAGAAAAAGGAGATGTCCTGACTCCTGAACTTTTGTTATAAGGACCTGTTAGAAAACATCATTTTCACTCCATGATCTTGTATCTTAATTATCTTCCTGGTGGCCTCTCACTGACCTTAATGAGGCATTTCCAAGGAGTCTGTAATTAATGGTACCTCTTTAACAATCCCTAACTTGTATTTTCTGAATTCACTTCCGGGGAAGGTGTTTTTAGTCCTTATTTGGGAACAGCACTTAGTCACTCACACCTTTCTCTGCCTCTTCCCAACTTGCCACTGCTTTGTCCCTTCCTGCTTCCCTCTGGAATGGCCTGCAGGGATTTAGTGGTGGATTTTAGTTCAATAGGAACTGCACAGATAAATCCTTTGGAAATGAATCCCACTCCCTGTGGATTTACTGGGAGACAGAACTGGATGAAATAACACTTGGACACGTTTCAGTTTATCTTTGAAAAGTTGCTGTTTGTTCTCGTTGTCCCTTCCCACCTGGACACTTATGGGAATTGCCAGTGCTGCTTTATCCATGTGCTTCCAGAGCTTTTGATTTTCCTTTACTGGATTTCCTGCCTGTCCTTGGAGCTGGGGGCACTTGGTTTCCACCTCCCCTTCAGCCCTAAAGCAGAGGTGAGACTGGAGTGCAGAGAGGAGCTGATGTGGACAGGAATATTCCCAGCCCTGGACCAAATCATCCCTGGTTTTCCTTTGGCTCTTTGAACTCCTTGGATAAATGTGTCGGAAGTTTCAAAGAGCTTGCACGGGATTTCATGGAATCTCAGAGCTGTTCAGGTTGGAAAAGAGCTCCAAGATCACCAAATCCAACCATCAACCGGCACCACCGTGGTCACCACTAAACCCTGTCCCCAAGTGCCACATCCATGTTTTCTGAACACTTCCAAGGATAATGACTCCACTGCTTCCCTGAGCACCCCGTTCCAATGATTTACAACTTTTCTGTGAAGAAATTATTCCTAATTTCCAACCTAAATGTCTGCTGATGCAATTCGAGGCCGTTTTCTCTCATTCTGTCTTTGCCTCCTGTCCTTTTCCCACCTTATCCCAACTTTCCCATATAAAAGTCCCATCCTGCTGCTGGTGGGACTGACCCAGCCCAGCTCATTGCTGGTGGCAGCTCCCCAAAAAGGGGCCTGAACTTGGAAAACACTTTTTGTTCATCTTTTTACCCTCTTGTTTTTCCTCCATCTGATCCTGCGTGTCCTCCTGTAACAATTCCCGCACCTTGGAGCACGCTCCAGGTTTTTAGAGGAATGTCCCAAAATAACCATATTAACAAATCCACTCTTTGGGATGTTTTCCTAAAGGATGCACTTAATATTTAGAGCCATTTTGGCATTTCCCCTCCTGAAGACCATCCCTTCCTGCTCTCCTGCCCCTCTGGAGTTGCTCCTCCAAACCCACCGTGTGGAGGGACAGGGTTTGCTGCCCTCAGGGTCTGAGCTGTTGCTTTTTGTGGGAAAGAAGAATTCCAGTGATTAATAGTCCATTCCAGTGATTAGTATTCTTTCTTTGGGGAAAAAAAGAAATCCTTTTTCCAGCTTTAATTTCCCTGGGTTTAGCTTCCAACTGCTCCTTCTTCCCGTGCCTTTCTTCAGGAGATTAAAGCATTTTCACTCTTCATGAAAGTGCTTTACATGTTTATAACATTCCCTCTCAGTTGTTTTTTTTTTCCTTTTGATGAACAAACCCAGTGATTTCTTTAAGTATCTTCAAATGAGAGGTTTTCTTTAACCTGTTGGGGGCTCTTCTCTGCCTCTTCTCCAGTTTTTCTCCCACAAAAATAGGAGAGAATCAGTGGCACACACCTCTCCAGGCATCTATCTGCAGGAATTTCTCCACTGCAGCTTGCAGAGGTTAAACATCTCCATTTAATCACAGTCTCCTGGTAAATCCACGTGGTTTTTAGGCATATTATTATTCTGGGAGCTGTTCTACTTGCTCACCATGACACAGAAGGTCGTGTAGCACCACAGTTCTGTGGAAACAAGGAGGATTCAGTAAAGAATGGATTTATTTTGTGGCCTGTAGTTCAGACCTTCTTATCAGAACATTTTCTGGTTGCTTTCCAGGGTTATTTTTTTAATATCAGTTGCAGCAGGAGTGGGAAAACTCTGTCCTGGCAGCACTGCAGTGTCAGAAAACCACAGAATGCTTCCGGTTGGAAGGGACCTCAAAGCCCATCTAGTTCCAAAAGCCGGGCTTTGAGGTCCCTTCCAACCCAAAAACAAGCAGCAAACAGCAAAGGATTGTTAAAGAGGTGCCATTAATTACAGACCCTTTGGAAATGGCTCATTAAAGGTCAGTGAGAGGCCACCAGGAAGGTAATTTAGATATGAGATCACTGAGTGACAGTGATGTTTTCTAACAGGTCCTTATCACACAAGTTCAAGGGCCAAGACATCTTATTTTTCAATTTACAGTGTGAATTTAAATGAGCTGATGGTGTGGTCACAGGTTTCTGTTGGTGGTGTGTCACAGCAGGACTTGCAAATTGATTTGCTGAGTCACTGTGAGAAGTTCTCTGCATCCAACGAGCCTGAAACGCTCATTTATGGTTGGAGTGCAGCCTCTCTAGGATTTTACTCTGATTAACATGGTGAATCTGGTGTCTGTCTGACAAAGTTTGATCCCTGGCTCACATCAATGGGGAGATTTGGGGCTCATCCCAGTTCATCCTGTTTTTGGGACCTTCCTGACCCTTGTGCTCAGCTCACTGTTGATGCTGACCCAGGAGGTGACACTGTGGCACCTACAGGCTTCTGGCCTGGGCTTCCTCCTCCTCTGCCCTCGAGTTTCTGTGCTGTCTGAACTAATTCAGGATGAATTCCCCTCTTGGAGAGGAGTTCAGTCATTCACAATCCTGGGATTCTGTGAACTCTGGAATTGTGGTGCAAAAGGCTGCAAAACTGTGACCTTGGCAACCATTTCCAACTTGCTCTGCTTTGACACGACCCGTGCTGGAAAGAGGGAAGAAGGGCTGGAAAGAGGGAAGAAGGGCTGGAAAGAGGGAAGAAGGGCTGGAAAGAGGGAAGAAGGGCTGGAAAGAGGGAAGAAGGGCTGGAAAGAGGGAAAGAGGGAATGGCTGGAAAGAGGGAAGGGCTGGACTCACCATCCCTGGGAGTGCTCCAAAAACATGTGGATGTGGCACTTGGGGACATGGGTTAGTGGTGGCACGGTGGTGGTTTAATGGTTGTGCTTAAAGATCTTGAAGGTCTTTTCCAGCTTTAAAATGCCATGATTTTTTTTTCCTATAACAAGACAAGTGCCAACACCATCTCCTGCTATTTTCCATGTATTCTGTTGGCATCTTTATGGATTCTTTTGGGTTTTTTATGATCTTGGTGTGTTGGTTTTTTTAATTTGTGTTTGCTTTTGGAAGTTTGAGGCTGAGAAGATGTTCTGGGGGAGGAAGGGAATGTGCTGAGTGATGGTGAGATGGGTAAACAAGGGACTGTGTGAATTATGCACATTTTTGAGCGTTCACCTTCAGGAAACAGCTGGATTTGGGCAGTGGATGACTGGCAGAGAAGACCCTGAAGAGCAGCTCTGTGGGACTTACTTATTTTTCTTTATCAGCACAGTTCTCCAGGAAGATTAATCATCCCACAGAAAAGCCTTGAGGGATATTTTTTTTGTTCTCACTGTACAAGTTTTAGGACCAATAAAATAACTCTCTTCCCCAGTCCTGCTGCTGAGCTGTACAACAGGTTCCTAAGGCACCCCAGTGATCAGGATTATTCCCTCCAAGAGGAGTTGGGTTACACATTTAACCTGCTGAGCTTGGAACTCTCTTCTTGCAAAGTGGACATCTCAAAATGATGGAATAAGAGATCTCTGGGGGTCTCTAGCCCACCTGCTCAGAGACAGACTCATATTTGCCACCAGCATCTTCATCTTATCACTTTATACTTTGTTCATGATTGATCTGGATTCCAATAAAAACCTGTGAAGTTCCCAAAACACCAGGTTTTGGAGGAACCACTGAAAATGGGATGTTTGCTGTCCATGCCTGACTCCAAGGCACCCACCCCTCTGCTGGGCTTTGAGGGGGAGCTCAGTGGGCCACATTTCCCCTTGCCATGGATAAATTGATCCCTGTTCCTTAACTGCCACTCCCCCTGAACTCTGACAGCTCCTACAAGGCTGAGAAGCAGAACACAACGAGCTGTCTGAATCACAAAGGCTTTTTTAATGCTTCCTTCTTATATTTTCCTATTAATTTTTGCAATCCCCCACTCAACTGTTGGGGCACTGCAGGTATTGGACACCCTGACCTTCACAGCTATTCATTTTTGACCAAAATATAACATTCACAGCAATCTCTGCTCTTTCACAGAGGGGAAACCTGCCCAGTTAATTGTGAGGAAATTATTCTCTTGGAATAACTTGGCTGCAGGTGCTTGTTACAGGGAGGACATTAGAAAATACTAATTTCTTTTCAAAGGGGTACAGAATTATAATTTCTGAGGGTGGCATTCTTTTAACGAGCTGCAGTGATGAAGTGTTGTGTCCCCAGGATGATGAGATGCCTCAAGGAGCTCTTCCAATTAGGAACAGATTATGTGTGAAGCATTAGGGCAACACCACTTTATCTGGAGTGATGGGAGATCAAATACAGGCTATCAGTGCCTTCCAAATACAAACCAGAGGCTGGAAGTGTTGAGGGCTGATGATTAATCAGAGTCTAAGCTGGAATTTGCAATTATGAGTCTCTAATACAACAAGGGAAATTATAAACCTTTAAAGAAAACTGGTGGAATCGTCCCAGGGGAGGCTCAGGTGGGCCAGGAGGAGGAATTTCTCCCTAGAAAGGGTGCTCAGGCACTGGCAGGGGCTGCCCAGGGAGGTTTGGAGTGCCCAGCCCTGGAGGTGCCCAAGGAAGGCCTGGAGTGGCACTCAGTGCTCTGGGCTGGGGGACAAGGTGGGCATCGGGCACAGGAGGATCCATGGGCTGGGAGGGCTTTTCCAGCCTCAGGGATCCTGGGATGCTTCAGGAGTGTTGAATTGCAGCTCAGCTGCTACCCCAGAGGCAGGGGCTGTCACCAGGGACTCAGAGACAAACACCCCCCTGGCCTTCCCTGTGTCATGGGCACAATCTTTCCAAAGAATTAATTTATTCCTTGGAAGGAATAACCTGTTTCATGGGCACCATCCTTTCCAAAGAATTAATTTATGTTTTTGGCAGAGCTCATATCAATGTAACTTTTATTATTTTTATATGTTGAGGTTATTTCTTGTATCTTGGGACACTGGTGGTATATTAATGGTGAGAGAGATTCCAGAACTGTCTGGACACAATCCTGTGCCACGTGCTCTGGGATGGCCCTGCTGGAGCAGGGAGGTGGCACCAGGTGAACCACTGCTCACTTCTTATGATCTTCATTGAAAACATTGATTAAGTGGTGGTGATCAATAAGCAGCTGTAAGAGCACCAATGAGTAGATGGAACTCCTGCTGATCCATTATAACCAAATGGTGCCACAGGAATGTTTTGGGAGCCTGGGAGGGGATTTCAGAGCTCACAGTGCTGAGTCTGGTCCGAACGAACTCAAGGAACATCAGGACATCTCTATTCCATAACATCACACAGGGAGATATCCAATATATCCCCAGATTACTCCCACATCCTTCTGTGTGCTGTTGCTCTCACAGGCAGCGTTATCCTGGTTTTATTTCACCTCCATGGCTTTCCATCCTCATGGTCCTGCCTTCCACTCATGTTTGATGGTGTCACTTCACTTTGTGCTTCCTTCATGTTGGTGCCAGTGGTTATTGGGCTGTTGTTTCCCTGCTCTTCCCCTTTCACTTCCCTGGTTCCTCGTGCACTGTGTTACATCCACTGAGACGCTTCTGACCTCGAGATCAGTGCAGGATTATTTTTGAAGGGTCAGAAAATTAAGGCTTTTAAATTATATGGAAAAGAGGAAACAGCCTCGATTTGCACCAGGGTTGGACATGTGGAAAGATTTCTTTGTGGAAAGGGTTGTCAAGCACTGGAATAGACTTCCCAGGGCAGTGGTGGAGTCCCCATCCCTGGAAGTCTTCAGAAACCACGTGGATGTGGCACTCGAGGACACGGTTCAGTGGTTGGACTCCACGACCCAGGAGGTGTTTTCCAAACTTAATGATTCTGTGATTTCATTCGTTTCATTTTCACTGCTCCCCAGGAAAAGTTTTAAAAAGGGTGCATTTTTGCAGTTTTGTGTGCAGCTTGTCCAGAGGAATCTCACAGGCAGTGAAAATCACTGGCTGAGCCCCAATTCCAACAAGGAAACGGGATGGAAGAGCCTGTGAGAGTAAACAGGGCCCTTGTGCACTGAACTACAAGAGGGTTCAGGAGCTGTGGAGCACCAGGGGATAGCAGAGAGTGTTTAAGAAAATAGTGTAAATTTTCCTTTCATACCTTGGAATAACTTTGTTTTACTCAGCAGAACAAATAAGGCAGAGCCTTTGCCGGAGGGGAGGGAGCCACGGGAGATATTCCACAGTAAATCAACATTTACTTCCCTGAGCTACACTGAGAATTTTGTGGCCCTGAGGCCCTTTGAACAAATAGATGGGGAGGAGCACAAAGGGGCTGGAAGGAGTTTGACAGACCTTCTTGTTGCTTTTGATGTCTCTGTACAGGAAACCAAGAGGAACAGGAGGGACATTCCAGGGGGGAATGTGTGTTTTTGCTGATAATTTTGGTGTTAAATAGCTCAGGGTGGTGGAAAGTCCTACAGGTTGTTGTGGTGGATTTTGTCCGTCAGGGCCTTTGTTAAATCCTTTCCTGGATCCTTTTATGGCCAGATATTTCAGGACACTGAGTGAGGACGAATGGTGGGGCTCTGAGCAACCTGGGCTAGTGAAAAGTGTCCCCCACAGCAGGGGATTGCAACAAGATGAGCTTTGAGGTCCCTTCCAACCCAAACCAGTCTGGGATTTTATCATTAACTAATAGGATAAGTAAAAAAATAGTTTGCAATACTGGATAAATTTTAAAGCCTGATCAAGGTTTAATATGCAAGTAAACAAAGGGTCATGAGTGGGTCACCTGCAAAAATAATGATAAAATCTGGTAAAATGAGTGACTTCTGTGCCGAAGAGCCCGTGAGTGTGTGCTGGAGTCAGAACTTGGGCTCTCTGCAGGAGTGCAGGATAAATTTAACGTATTGTGCTCCAGAACTGCTCAGAATGGATGATCTACTGTCTTTCCTGGGCTTCAAATTGGTCTGTAATTCTTTGGCCAGTGGCTGTGGCAAAGTGACACGACAATGAGCAGGACCTGCCATGAATCTCACTTGGAGAAAGAGCTCCCAGGTCGTTCATCTTCCACTTGCCAGTGCTGTGACAGGTCCGTGGCAGGCCCTGGCAATAGTTATGTGCTTTTAATTAGAGTGCTGCAAGATTTACATCACTGCTCGAGCCCTTGCCCCACGCTGTCCCACTGCAGTGAAACATTTCTGCCTGCCCAGCTGGCAGGGAAGAGAGATTTTCCAGGGAATAACTGATTCTCAGGAACACCTCAAGGACAAGGGCTTGAATCCAGCCCAGAGGAGTGGGGTGGGAAGTCCCAACTCTAATTCCTTCTGGGTAACAGTCAGTCCGTGGTCCCTGAACAAAAATCGACTTTCAAGAGTACTTTTCCATTATTTTGTGGAGGAGTAGGGATATTTTTTATTTTCAGGAGCAGCAGCATCTGCCCATCAGAAATTCTTCAGTGAATACATGACATTAAAATGCTGCATCTTAAAACTATGGAAGGCTGAAGGTATTTTTTTAAAAACAGTGGCTAAAAATAGAGATGGACAAGCCACCAAATATTAAAAGGTACAATGTGCCCTTTGCATCAGGATCCATGAGGGAAAATTAACTGAGTTCCTGGTTTTTAACAAAATTTTTAACAAATTAAGCAGTCACAGAAATATGAACACAGACAGCAGAGTCTGGAAAGGTCAGGAACCTTGGCTGGATTTAAAGACTGGTCTTTATGGAAATTTTTCCCTCCTGTTGCACAGAATTCCACTGCCCAGCTGCTGTGCCTGCAAACACCTGTGACACTGTGCTGGATGCCTTGTGGGGCTTCATTTATTTATGTGTTTATTTATTTGCTTCTACCTGAACTTCCACCGTGTTCAGGAGCTTCTTTTCTGCTCTGCAATGCAAAATAAATCTGGGTTAATGTGTCTGCAATGGGGTTATAAATTAAAATCAGTTTAAATGACCTCCAAACCTTGATGCAGTGCCAGGGGTTTTATGTGGGTCTGTGTGGGTGGCTGGGTTGAACTTGGTCCTTTTGTTCTTAAAGAGCTGTAATAGGAAAACCATGGAAATGAGTTTAAACCATGCAGATTTAAATGAGTTTAAAACAGGTAGATGGGGTGTGTTGAGCTGTTTTTGGCTTTGTGCACTGTGTGATGTAATTATATAATTACTTGATGCTTCAAAAATAATTAGAGATTGTATTGACTAGTGAGGACTAGGCTGGTGTTTATCACTCAGGCCCTAATTCCCATTTTTAACTCACAGAATTCCA
>JAWWLV010000179.1:62887310-62898244 GCA_035041135.1 Platyrinchus mystaceus
CTTCCACTAGCCCAGGTTGCTCCAACCTGGCCTTGGACACTTCCAGGGATCCAGGGGCAGCCACAGCTTCTCTGGAACCTGTGCCAGGGCCTCCCCACCCTCCCAGCCAGGAATTCCATCCCAATATCCCTTCTAAGTTCGGTGATGGCTTTAGTTTAGTTGATGGGTGAGAGCTGGTGGCTTTAGTTAATCACCCTTCTAGATAATCCACAGTAGCAGCTCCTGATTTGTGTCTCTGGTGACTCAAAGCAGGATGTTCCTGGCTGGCACTGGGGAAAAAGCAGCCTCATTAATGCACAAATGTGTGTGTTGTGCTGAGCCCTGGAGGTGCCTCCCTAAGGAAAACATCCAGGGAGCTTTCTGCTGCTCCCTCAGCCAGGGGCTGTTGTAGGTCATGGACCTGAGCAGCCTTCACGTGGAATTTCACAGTATCATGGGAGGTTGGGGTGGGAGGGACCCCTGGAGATCCCGGGCTGCTCCCTGGGCAGCTTGTTCCATGCTCTGTCACCCCCAAGAAATTCCTGTTCCTCCCGTGCCAGGCACGAAGCCAACGTGAAGAACTGAGCTAATTTCCTGACATTCCTAATTATTGCTCTGCTCTTGGGCTCATCTGAACAATATTGCCTGGTTTTGGTAGTGCTGGGGGGCACAGGGGGTTCTGACACCCTTCTGGAAGAAGTCAGGACATGCAGATCGTGGAACATTTCCCACTTGGTACCTTGTGGGATTGGCTTTTTTATGTGGTTGTTTCAGCAGAGAACAATAACCCTGGTATCAGGTGTGAAATGTGGAGTTTGTTGATTGTTGTTATTATCATATTATTGTGTGCTGTGTGGGACACAGGAGTTCAGCTGTTGGGCTTGAGGTCTGATTTTATTTAGTTCTGTGTTTCCAAATCCAGTGCTGCTTGACAGGCTTTTCAGATGCTCTGCAACAGTCTCAGATCATTGCAGTCAATCCCCCAAAAGCCTTTGATAGCCCAGGCTGAAGAGTTAAAGTAAGAACTGTGTGGGATTCGAGTGTTTCTGATGTTCACACCATTCCAGACACAAGCACAGCCACAAGATTTATTTCCACAACCCAAATGACACAGTGAAGTGTCCCTTCACCACCAGTTCACCCTGGAGTTTATTTATTGGAGGATTCCATGGTGCCAGGAAGCTCCTCTGTTCCCCATTCCTGTGCCACCTCAGCTTTGCTGCTTCCTCCTGGGATTTTGGCTCTCCTTGACTCGTGCAGGCAGCAGAACTGCTGCCATGGACTGGGTTTTTCCACCAGCATTGGCTGGTTCACACTCCTGGCACTCTGGGAATGCTCATGAAATCCCACTGGAGGCCAAAACAACCTCCAGGGCCGGTGCTGAGCCCGGAGGGCACTGGGCAGAGCCCTCAAATACCTCAAACTGAACATCTGCTTTGTCCTCTGTGGGGTGGAACTGGGCCCCCAACCCAAACCCTCCCAGGTTTCCATGGTTTTCCAAGTTTTTCCAAGCTTTAACCCTCTCAGGTTTTTGGGGATGTCTGGCCAGCAGGCTCCTTTGGCTGAGGAGGTGAAGACACCAAACAGTTACCCCATGAATCTGCTGCTGGTGGGAAATCCTTCAACTGGAGGGAAACAAACCCATCCTAGGAAAATCAATGTCCCCTTGTCCTGAAAATGCCTCTCTTTTGTTCTCCTGTGAGTTCCCACAAAAACAGCCCTGCAGTTGGTGCTCTTTTTGTGGTCTGTGACATGAATTAATCCTAATACATGTGGCCTTGGCACTTTGCACCTCCAATCCCTGCATCCACAGGCTTAGTTATGACTTCTGCCTGGGATTTCAGTGACTGATTTAAAACATTCATGGCAAAGGATTCTTGGGGAAGATCCAATCCTGACTAACTGTATATCTTTAGAGACATCAAAGAGGAAACATTGCTCACTTCAGTGGAGCAACACCAGCTTTATTCTGACCCTGGTGGCTCTGTCACCGTTTTAGGGCTTTTTGATTGAAAAATACATATATTCTGTCTCAGCACTAAAAAGGTTTCACTCGCTTTCCTGGGAAGGTTTTCTTCTTAGCACGATTTTCTGGGGAATTTGACAGCTGAAGATTTTTTGGAAGCCAATTCAAACCCTTGTGCTGTGTTGCTGGGAATAACCCCCTGAAGTGCTGGGAACAGCAGGGGGAATTATGAATCCCCTCCCATCCTGCCCTTCTGGGGGCTGCAGCCACACTGGTTTGGTGCTTTGGCATCACAGCAGAACCTGAGAGAGCTTCCCCACTTTGTGCAGCATGAACTGGTTCCTACTCTGCCATGGGGGAGGGAGCAGAGAATCCCAGGAAGTGCCTGGGAATAAATCCCCCTCCTCAGAGCACTGCTGGGATGTGCTCAGCCCCCTGGGAGCTCTGTGGGCTGTGTTGTGTTCCCTCCGGGCACAGGGTGGACTCCATGGGCTGGGAGGGCGTTTCCAGCCCCAGGGATTCTGGGATTTCATGCCAAAGCAGCAGTTTGAAGGTCTGTCCTCCTTCACAGAGTGTTTCAAAATGGTATTTTGGAAAAAAAACCAAGGGAAAAGTCTGGAGCATGTGGGTGGCAGACACTGCTGGTGGGAGAACCCTGTGTTAGACTTGTTTATATTTTCAGTCACCGTGTGGATTTCATTCCCACATCTTTGTTCCCTCTCTCTGGGCTGGAGCTGGGATTGCATGTGATCCACAGACTGTGGCAGGTGCAGGAGGCAGGGCTGAATTCCACAGAGCTGGAACAGCAGGTTCCCTTTGTGAAGGGAACAGCCACCTCCAGCAGAGCTGTACACACTCTGCTCTGGCAGAAAACACCTACAGACAGGAATCTTTGGGATCACTGGCAGTTAAACTCCAGGTGTCATTCCTGGCACGGTTAAAAGAGGGGCTGCTGTGAAATCCAAGGGCACTGGATGTGTCACTGAACAGCTCCTGGGATAGATTTTGGGAATTCAGTGCTAGGTCTTTCTGTAGTCCCGTGTTACCCACCTAGAAATGTGTCACAGGGATAAAATACCCTCTGGCAAAGGATTCCTTGGGTTGGATCTGCCTCAAGAGGGAGTTTGGTGATGGAGGAGCAGCCCAGCACAAAGAGATGGGAAAGGAAACCTGCAGACTGGATATACACTGGACACAATTCCTGCTGGCAATCCAGCAAAGGTGGTTTTGCAGGAACTGGGCCAAAAAGTGGGCAAAGCATCATCCAGAGTTGGCTTACCCAGGAGTCAGGAGTGCTGAGGGCTCCTATTCCCAGCAAGGCTTTTCCTTGTATTTCCCAGCTCAACAGAAGCTACTGGAGTTGCACCTTATGTTAATTTTCTGCAAATCTCCACCACCATGGAATAAATGAGGCAGATTTTGGAATAATTGGTTCAGCTGCTGTGATTTTTAGGTTTCCAGTTTTGTTCCCTGAACAAATCCTTCATTATCCCCGGGCCATTGAAACGCTCCACAAACCTTGGTGCTGCCGGGGTTGTTCCTGGGAATAATGCACAGCCCTGGCTCCTGGGAGGACCTTTGGATTCCAAAGGGCTGCCAGTGGCTCACCTGTTTCCTGCTGGTTCTGTGAGGAGGTGGAGAGGCAGAGAGGAGGGGGGTGTTGGGTGTCCAGCTCTCCTGTGGGTGGTGGCTCAGAGCAGCTCACCCACGGCCGGGGCTGGGAGGGGCACAGAGAGCTCTGGGTGCTCCAGGTGGGCTCAGTGAAGGCAGAAGGAGTTTGGTTTTTTTCTTGTCAGAAAGAAAAGTTGTGCAAGGCTTCCCTACTCACCTTGTACAAAGGGATGAGTCTGATCATGGAATCATTCAGGATGGAAAAGCCCTCTGAGCCCATGGAGTCCAACCATCCCCCAGCTCTGCCCAGGCCACCGCTGTCCCGTGTCCCCAAGTGCCACATCCACATGGGTTTGAATCCCCCCAGGGATGGGGACTCCCCCCTGCCCTGGGCAGCTGTGCCAGGGCTGGGCAGCCTCTTCCAGGAAGGAGTTGTTCCCAGTATCCAACCTGACCCTCCCTGTTTCTGTACTTCCACACCTGGCCAGTGCTGCAGACGGGTTCCCTCCTTATCAGCCCTCTGGGAGCAGGAACTGGCAGGTCTGCTCTCTGGGAGTCTCAGGAAGTCTCTATTTTATGGGTCACTGCTGGTACCAGTGCCCACAGATCTGGCTTTGTTGTGAAAGTGTCTCCATCTTGTAGCCATTTCCTCCTTTAATTGAGGAGCAAGAAGGAAATGAAATGGGCTGATTAAGAGTCCAGTCACTCCCAGCTCCATCCCCTCTCTCCATGTCGGGTACAGAGCTCATTATTTCCTGAGAGGAGGCTCCTGTTCACTCTGATCCAGAGCAATTCCAGGGATCTGAGCGTGATTTGGGTACCGTGGCACTGCCACTGTGTGTGAGTGGGGCTCTCCATCACCCTGCTGGCCTCCATCCCACATGGATCCTGTGCTAAACAGGGTGTGCCTGCTCTGTCAGGCACAGCTCATGGATTGCTCCCTCCTGATTCCATTCATTTCTTCAGCTCCTGTTTCCTGTCCCACCATCCTGCCAGGCTCTGGGAAACACACAGCTTTAATCCACCTTTATTGGCTTTGCACAAGGTTGTGAGATTTTGGGCTGCTGCTGGTGGAGACAAGAATTTGCACAGTTGTGTGAGTGGTATTTGTTAGAATTAAAGGTGTTATGTCAGAGCTGCACAGAACTGCATTAGGAGTCCAGTGATATTACACAATTCAGGCTCAGAGGAGCCAGAATTAAATCAAATTCTAGCAAGAATAAACAATAAATGGCCAGACTTGAACCAATCCTGTAAAAACCCTGATTTCACCTGTAGGTTTTTCTGAGAGCTGAGTGATTCTTGGAGCAACCTGGGCTAGTGGAAGCTGTCCCTGCCCATGGCAGGTGGAACTGGATGGGCTTTCAGGTCCCTTCCCACCCAAACCATTCCAGGACTCCATGAATGGTGCAAGTGAATTAAGAGGGCAAAAAGCACTGTTTGATTGTTTTCTGTGAGTAGGACATTGCACTGCATGGAAAGTGAGCCCACAGTTCCCTTAAAGCTGTAATTCCAGCCTGGAATCCCCTTGCAGGTTGGGAGGTTACTCAAAGTCATAGAAGCATAACAGGGGCTCAGCAATAAAATAGGAAAAAAACATGCATGTTGTTATAACACCAAAAAAAGTGCAATTATGTCTTGATCACAGCTCAGGGATTACATGTTTTTAATGAAGTGAACACTGTCAGTGTGGGAAGCAATAAAAATGAAAAAAAAGCTACAGAGCTGAAAATTCAATATATATGATAATACACATAAATCTATTAGAAAAAAAAAGTACAGCAGAATTAATTACATTGCAGCACCCGGAGGGTGAATAAAAACGGTAAAGAATTAAGAAATAAAAAATTCATACTGTAATTAGAACTTTGCATACTAAAATTAGAGAAGGTGTTTTCTGATACCATCCAGAACCTTCTTGCAGAGCCCCCCACGAAGGGAGCAGGGCATGGTAATTATGCAGCAGGCCCTGAAGGGATGGAACCCATACCCAGGCCTGCAGAGAGGATTAAACACCCAGTTAGGCTGCAAAACTTCTTAATTTTTCAACTTTTCATATCCAAATTATGAGGGGGGGGGGAAAGACTCCAGAGAAGCACAGCAGGGCATTATTTATTTAGACATTTAATGAATAACAAAGTAGTGTTTCTGTACGAGCTGCAGAAGCCAAGGAACACTTTCCCTACAGCCTCACACAGCCATAAATTTAGGTGACAAACAGGGATTTGCTGAGGGAATATCTGGGTAACCTGGGCTGCTGGAGGTGTCCTACCCATGGCAGGGCTGGAAATGATCCTCACGGGCTTTAAGGTCCCTTCCAACCCAAATCACTCTGGGATTCTGTGAAAATTCCATGATTTCCTCAATTCCCAAAGAGCCAGACTGTTCAGAGACTCCCAGGATCCCACACTGGTTTGGGTTGGGAGGGACATTAAAGATCATCCCATCCCACCCCTGCCATGGGCAGGGACACCTTCCACCTTCTCTGCCCAACCTGTGCCAGGGCCTCCCCACCCTCCCAGGGAAGAGGAGCAACCAAAGATGCACCAAAACACTCAGAATTCTGGCACAACAGGGAGCCTGGAGAGGAACGTGGAAGATGAGTGTCCAGGGAAATTTGTTCCACTTTTTGATGTGTAGGACCAACTCCTTCCCTGTGCACACTGCAGTGTTACTGCAGGAAGGGGTGTCCCAGCCATGGGTTTCCCAACCATTTTGTTATGAAAGGGAATAGACTGTCTGAAATTAATTCTAATTTAATTTCATTACTCACACCTGGGAATGGGGATAGGAGATCCTGCACCAACAAATCCTTCCAAAATAAATGCTGAGGAGACATCCAGTAGTTTTCAGACCAGTAAAGGAATTCACTCCTTTTTTTCCCTGCTTTCCACATGGGTGATATCAGATTTTGCTGAGTCTTTCAGTAAGACCACAGTGTGTCTGGAGAACACTAAAATAGAAAACAAGATACTATACTCTTGTGGCACAAACAGGCAGCGATTGCAAACAGGAACAGGCAGTTTCTGTTCTGGGTTTCCAGCAGTTTCCCTGCCCAGCTGTGGCTGTTTTGGGCTGTCGGAGATGGAAACAAGGCAGCTCAGTGAGGTGGGAGAGCAGTTCATCCTTGATCTCTCAATCCCAGTCCTCGGGGAATTCCTTCCCAATATCCCATCCAACCCGGCCCTCTGGCAGTGCGAAGCCATTCCCTCTTGTCCTGTTCTTCCATCCCCTGTTCAAGGTGGGATATTGGGAAATCCTTCCCTGGGAGGGTGGGCAGGCCCTGGCACAGGTTGGGCAGAGAAGCTGTGGCTGCCCCTGGATCCCTGGAAGTGTCCAAGGCCAGGTTGGAGGAGGCTTGGAGCAACCTGGGCTAGTGGAAGGTGTCCCTGCCCGTGGCAGGGGGTGGAATGGGATGATCTTTAATGTCCCTTCCAATCCAAACCAGTCTCTGATTCCATGAAGTCCCTGGAGGGAGGCAGAGAGCCAAGAAGGCAATTTTTTTTCAGAAAATATGGATCAAAAGGAGATTCTGGAGGTGCAGCTGTGGCACAGGGCAGAGGGACACGCTCCAAGTTGGCTCTCCAGAGGAAATGGGTTTATGGAAGTGAAGGCCACCAGTAGGTGACAACAGGAACATCTGTGCATTGGGATTCCCTCCTGAGTCCCAGGACTGGTGATTTCTGGGGCCTGGCACCCCTTGGGCCCCTGTGACAGCACAATTCCATGATAAATAACCAGCAGGGAAGGGCTGGAACCAGCACAGCTCCATGACAAGTGAACACCAGGAGGGAAAGGCTGGAACCAGTGTCCTCCCTCTGACGTTCAGTGCCACGATTTCCATTGCAGAGGGAGGTTTTGCTCCCCAAGGTTGGACCTCAGGGAATACTCAGCCCTTCCCAGGGAGCAGAGTGGGTTCACCAGAGGATGGGCAGACCCAGAGGTTGTGCTGAGCCAGCTGTGTGCCGAGGGGGCTGTTTGTGCCCGGTGTCCGTTTGCCAGGCCCGGCACAGCAAACACCTGAACGGGGCTCTGTCCTCCAGGGAGCCACCGAGACCCCTCTCACCCTGAGGAGGATCCCCCATCCCCTGGCCCATCTGCTCCTCAGTGGGTGCAGCTCTGAGGAAGCAGAGGAGAGTGTGGGAGAAGATAAAAGAGAAAAATTAAACCCTTCCTGAAAGTTTCATCAAAGGGCTGTTTGTGGTGCCGAGGGGGAAGCTGCAATGCTGCAATGCTGCCTCACCTTCACTCAAACTTCATTCATAAACCCCTCCTCATTACTTCCCAGCATCATCCCTGGCTTTGGCAGCTCAGAGGGACGAGCTCATGATTTGCTGATCATGACTGATCAAAACACCAAACATGGGTGTCTATGTCCCTCACATCACCCTGAGTCTTTGTGCTGGAAATTTAACTTTGCTTGAGAGGGAAGAATAGTAATAAATAGTAATATTGGTCCTGTGATCCCTTCCCTATTTGGGACATGAAGCTTCTCAGGCATTTCAGAGTCTCTGAAAACGCTGAATGAACAGCCTGAGATCAAAGAACTCCAACAGAAGCCCTTTGGATGTTCTGAAAGCTGCACATGGCTTCTGCCATCATTAAATTGAGCCAGGATTTGATTAATGTCTCAGGAACAGGGATCCACTCCCCATCCTTTCACTCAGTTTGAAAAGACTGGGGTTACCTTTGGATTTTTAGGAAGAAGTAATTTTGTTTACTCACAGGGAGTAAAATGGCAGAACCTTATTCCACCTGGGGCCGTTTCTGTGACATCCATGGCTGGGACCTGATGGCCAGGCACCCAAACCCATGGCCAGGCACCCCAAAACCATGGCCAGACATCCCAAACAGCCTGAGAGAGTTACAGATGTATCCACAAATCATGGAATCATGGAATGGTTTGAGTTGGAAGGGACCTTAAAGCCCATCCAGTGCCACCCCCTGCCGTGGGCAGGGACACCTTCCAGCAGCCCAGGTTGCTCCAGCCTGGCCTTGGACACTCCCAGGGATGGGAAGCCTCTGGGCTCTCTGGCTTTGCTGACTGTCATTCCTGCTGGCATTCCAAGCCTGCAATGGGCAGTGGTTCCCAAACTCTGTGCTCTGAACATTTGTTCCTCCTCAAACTTTTGATTTCCTCTCTGGAAGAGCAGATGTCAGGCCGGGCTTGTTTTGGTTTCCAAAAGCTGATGCCAGAAGAACTTTCCCATCCTGTTTGATTGGAGTATAAATATGGATGTGTTCTGTCCTAAATATTTCATGGGCAAAAGCTGCATTTTCTTAATCCTCACATTAGTGGCACAGCAGTTCTTCTCCCACTCCCACTTCCCTGCCCAGGGGGGGTTTGTGCTGCTGGAAGTGCTAAAAGCCTTTGCTGAGCCCCTTTTCCCATGGGACAGGATCTTCCTCAGGGAAACATCCCTGGGACAACTGGAGAGGGAAGGTGAGAATGGATTTTTTATAAGCCAAGTCCCTGCTTTCTTCCTTCCTGCCCTCACCCTGCAAAGTCTCTCCTTTCTCCAGGGTGATGAGTGTTCCTGGTGAACAGCAGCTGGATGAAACCTCCAGCTTCCATGTTCATTCCACGGGGCAGGACCTTGAATCACCCGGCTCATGCTCTCCCTGGATGCCAGAACAGCTGTCAGTGAGGTCCAGAATCCCTGTATGTTATCCCTGAGTGAAAAAAAAGGGAAATCATGGATTTGGATGGCACTTTGGAAGCAAAAGATGCCAAGGAAAGCCCCTGGGACCTGGATTGATCCCTGTCCTTCCATGGGAGCAGTGGGCACCTCGGAGGCTGCACTTCCCCAGGAATTTCTCACTCAGCCTCCTTGTGGAGCTTCCCAAAGCTGCCTGAGGAGAATCCAGGCCTGGGGATTCTCATCCCAACACCCTTCCTACCTGTGTTAACCCGGCCTGTGGTCTGTGTGCCTGGAATGGAGCTGGGGAGTGGGATGGGCTGGATCCCCCTTTTCCCTGGGGCTGGGCTCTCTCCCCTGCTGGCCTGGCTTGTTCCACATGGATTGATGGTGTACCTGGAATGCTCACAGGAGGACAACCCCCCTGGGGAAGCAGCATCCACGTCCTGTGGTGCTCCAGGAGGATGCACAGACACCCAGGCTTGGTGAGACCTTCCCACCACAACAGGGATCCAGACAGTGGATTCTGGGAAAACTGTTTCTACTGGGGAAAACATGGACTTTGGGATAGAGCTGGGTTTGTTTTTTCCTTCCCAGCAGCTGCTCAGAAGTATCTTGAGCAGCTCCACAGATGGTGTTTACAGCTCCAGATGCTCCACATGAGGAGGACTCAATCCTGCCCAGGCTGAGCCCAGAGACATGGAACCTGGGCCAGGGTGTCATTCCAAGGCTGCATTTCACAGTGCCCTGACAATCCAGGGACACTGAAAGGCAGGGATGTGGTTTCAGTGCTGCTGGAAACCTGCAGACATTTCTCTCAGTTCTGCAGGGCCGGACACTTTGATCATTTGTGCTTTCAGATTCCCACATGAAGGCTCATTCCAGCTCGAGGAAGAGCAAAAAATTGTTCCTTAAAGAAGAAAGGATGAGGGAAGATAAAGAACCTCAAAGCAGGAGCCACTGCTCGAGATCTAGAGAGGAACATGAAACTCCGAGGCAGAATCTGCTCTTAAAACCTCCGAAGGTTTTCCAAGGAGAGCTCATTTATCTCGTGGACAATGGGGCTCCACAATTCCCCACCCCATGCCAGTGAAATACCCATCAAAAGCCACGGGCTTTAACAGGCTGACTTGTTGCTTGATGGTTTCAGATCTCTCCATGGGACCAGCAGGGAAATGGGGTCTATTGTAAGATCTCTGACACGGAAAGTTTCAGTCACCTCAGGAAACTTTTTCAAAGACTTTTTGTCTTCAAAGGGGACCTGGAAGTTCAGTGGGAGTTTGCAGATGACACATTAGGAACTGGCCTCAAAGTCTTTTCTCCATCAGTGGGTTTTAAGATTAATACAAACCCGTTAATAAATTCCTGTCTGTGCACTGGAGTGGGAGGGAATAAGGGAATGAATCCAATCCCTAATCAAAGGCCCTGGGGGGGTGTGAAAGGACACCATGAGCATGACTACAAAGCTTTTTGTGTCTCTCTGATCATCCTTGGATTTGAATTGCTCCAAGAGTCACAAAGCTGTCCCTTGGCTGAGCAGGAGGTGCCACCAGAGTAGAACCACAGGCTGGTGTGTCACCTGGTGCTGCAGGAGCCAGGTATTTCTGGGGCAGCCTTTTCCTCAGGCATTTCTTCCTGGAAAGGCTGGTCAGGCACTGGAAGGGGCAGGGTTAGATGGGATATTGGGAAGGAATTGCTGGCTGGGAGGGTGGGGAGGCCCTGGCACAGGTTGCCCAGAG
>JAWWLV010000179.1:62966461-62992025 GCA_035041135.1 Platyrinchus mystaceus
CGGCCCTGAGCTGCTGCTGCTCCCTGGCACCCACAGCACCACGAGATCTGGTTCCTGCAGCGGCCCTGAGCTGCTGCTGCTCCCTGGCACCCACAGCACCACGAGATCTGGTTCCTGCAGCGGCCCTGAGCTGCTGCCCTGTCACCCTGTCACAGCCCTGGCCCAGCACGCACCGGTGCCCAGCCCCTGCCTTCCTGTAGGGAGGCAATCCCCCAGCTCAGCCACCACACCCAGGTCACCCCAAACACAGTCCCCTGAGTCAGCTTGGACAGTCTCTACACAATTTTAATGAGGGTTTTAGCACTTTATAAGTTAGTTCACCTTATCTTTTGTTTATAAGATAAGGCAGGCAGAGACCTCTCCCCTCAACTGCTAAATGGCATCCCTACACCGCTTGTGCTTGGGATGGTCCTGCTCTGGGCACCCGGTGCTGCACAAAGACCCCACTGGGGCTTTCAGTGGGAACACACCAAACCCACCTCAACATGCAGAAAAAGAATGTCCAGGTTGTAGTTCCTGAAGAGAACTCCCAGATTTAACCCCCTGGGATTGACCCAAGGAGTCAGAATAGGCCAATGCCGACTGCTCTGGATGTCCTCATCCACGACACAAATTCCTAATGCTTACCTCACAAAGCACCCAACCAAAGGACTTTTAGTCTGGAGAAGAGACCAAAAAGGCACCACAGTCCTAATGCTCATTGAGGTTTTGATAGCAAAAGTTACAGTTACCTTAATCCCACACTCCCAGGAATCCCATGGCTGTCTCTGGCATCCCTAAACAGCCGCTGGTTATTTCTAACTCCAGTTTCCTGAACACTTTTTTTCTCACCACTTTGCTGGATGTCAAAACACTGCAGTGAAGTAATTAATTTGTTCAGTCCTTTTGCCACACCATTAATGTAACAAATGACAAATATTCCCAGAATCCCACTAAAAAGCCCAGGCAGAAGTGAGCTCTGGCTGTCACCTCTGCAGAGGGAAGGGCCAGGCAGCGCTGGCTGCTCTGGCTCTCACATGGCTGGAGTTGGAGCAGCTCCAGGGAGGAGGAGGAGGCCACAGCCCCTCTGGGCCCTGCTGCAGTTTGACCACCCTCACTGTGAGATTTTTTTTCTTCCTGATTTGCAGTTTCTGGTTTCTCTTGCCCTTCACCCACAGGATAATGCTGCAGGCAGACAGCTGCCTGCCTGGCAGAAGGGCTGAGAGCAGCATTCCCACCATTTCACACAGTCTGAGAGCACCTACTGTACTTGAGAACCGGGGTAGCAAACAGTTCTGCTCTCAAAAAATCCCTCCTGAATGTCTCCCCCTACTGATACGATGGTAGAGTTTATGCTTAATAGAAGTAAGTGTCTTTTTATATAAAATTTATGGAGTACATCACCAGCATTATTTATTGATTGCAGGGTTTAGGGTTTAAACAGAGCTCTTGTGCTCTTTAATCACAACCCACAGACCAGCAACCAGAGGCAGTGGCTGCTAACTCCCAGCAGAGTGAAAAACCCCAGGCATGGATTTATGGAGCACTTCTGGAAGAACCTGAAGCCTCCTGGTCCCACTGGCTTTAAGCTTAACCCAAAGCCTCTCCCTGAGCAGCATCAGAGTGCAGCTGGCCCTGGCTTAAGTGGGACCAAGGTGTCCTCTGGTGCTTGCTGGGCATGGAGATTCCTTGGGACACAGCAAGGACAGGGGAAAAATGGAAAAAGAAAATAAAAAGAGAGAGAAAAGCCTTAGTTTTAACACAAACAAACCAATAGTCCTCGTGGGGAGGAAAGAAAAACCCAGACCAACCAAAATGCAATGAAGGATCTCAGCCTGGGAAAAGGAAAATTAAAAAATGCCAGCCAGTATTAAACTAGAAGCTCTTAGTTAAAAGAAAACAATAAAAAGCTTTTAAAAATTCAGTTGAACAGAGGGCCCAGGGAGGAAGGTTTTGTCCTCAACCCTCCCCACCTCTCCCAAGACTTTTAAAAGAGCAAATACAAATAATTTTCTCCTTTGGCAAGATTTGATGCCAAATTAAAGAGGTTTCTGCAATCTGATTGCTTTTGCCAGTTAGAGAAATGATCCCAATGCTTTGACACAACAGATGCTGAGCAGTCCTTGGAAGCAGTGAAATCCTCCCACCACACAGCAGCAGTTTGTACATAGTTTACATTTCCACCCTCTGCTGCAAAAAGCACTTGCTGTGTGTGCTGTCCCTCCCCACAGGCAGCCCCAGCTCCTGGGACACCCCTGTCCCTGGGACAGCTCTCTGTGCTGATCCCCCTGCAGCCCAGCCTTCCCCGCTGTTTCTGCCAGTAGTATTTATTTATTTTGACTGTGTTAGACGGCTTCTGCTGCTGAGACAAAGCCACTCAACCTCCCGTTTGAAGATACACTTTATGGCTGTGAACAGGGCTGTAAGTGGCCCTCCCGAGCACAGGGACCAAGAATTCCAGCTTTTAACTGGCACACTACAAGGTTTAGTGAGTTGTTACACCAGGGAATGCCAAGCACACGTTACTGTGACTCAAATTTCAAAACATCATGTCAAGAGGGATCACCTGGGAACAGGTATCTTACTATCCATCCGTGGCTCTCATGGATTTTCATTTTTAATTTGAAGCTATTAGATTTCCACTGTTCAAAGGAGGTAATAAAACAGTGTTCACCCCCATTTCTGGAAGATTAAATGATGTAGCCTTAACAGATGAGTGTTGTCCTGCATACTGTGTATTTCCCAAACAAGCATTAGTGCCTAAAATGTTTATTCCAGCTATTGTGATACTCAGGGCCTTGCTTATTGTATGTAAACACACATAAACAGAGTTTCTCTGGCGCTGGTTTGCTGTGCTGTTTGACACTGCCCTTCCTCTCCACTGACACGTCCTGTTTGCTGGTGCTGTTTGTCAGCATCAGACACTGATCCCTGTGCAGAGCAGCCCTGGCTCTCACCCCTGCAGCAGACACTCCCTGTGGGTGGGAGCAGCAGGAGGCACAACCTGCGCTGGGATTTTACCAGAGCCATCTGAGCCCACATTAGAAATGGTCACTTGGAGAACTGAGGTCCAGGAGCCACTTCCCAAATGCTGAGGCCTCCAAGACCAAGGCTTGGCCTGTCCAGACAATACAAACCATCCTTTCCCACCCTCTGCCTTGTTACAAATTGTATTTTCTAAGAAAATCAGTAGCAATTCAAATGCAAATAGCAGATCAAAGCAAGGAAACAGTAACCACTGAAGCCACAAGGCAAGGTTTGTGCAGCCAAACACCTCAAAATAAATCCCTGCACCCACCAGAGCACTCAGAGGCACCTGCAGCGATGCAAAACCATCCTTAAAGATTCTCTTTAAAGATTATGAGTGGAACTTCCTCATTTAAACAGCTCTCAGGTCACTGGTTTGGAAACAGCTGATGCACTTACAAGTTTGCCTTCCAGTGGTCTCCACATAACTACACCAAAATCACTGAAGTTTAAGCAAAACCACACCCTGAGGCCAACAGTCTCATACTAAATTAATCCTAGGGGTTTTATGCCTCTTACAAACACAGAGCACACATTTTGAACTTTTCAAAGCTGTATCTTAGGTAATACCATTTGCCTGAAAATCTCTTCCATATTTGAACATTACAGATTGGTAAAAAAAAGGCAAGAAAAAAGAAAAAGCTCTCAGAATAATAAGAAAATCAACCAACCAAAACACCAAACAAAACCAAAACAAAAATATCAAATATAATCAAGGCAACTAATTACACTTACAGATGACTTAAAGCCCTAAAAAATACTCTCCAACAGAGAAAATGTTTCAGGCAATCCACAGACAGATTTCATAAGGCATTCCCAACATCTGAATACTTTACTACTACTAAATTCAGCCAAACACAGAAACCCCCAGTTTAAGTCTTAAAGATGAGGAAATTAATTCCATTCTCAGTTTTTCACCTGAGCCATTTAAGTTGCTGCAAGGTCACAGGTGGAGTTGGAACCATGGAGTTTTCTCTTTGCCTTATGCTCAAACTGAATTGCACAGGCAGGGGTTGCTTTTATCAGCCCGTGCAAGTCTAGGCAGAGATATTCTTGTATTTCCTGTCACTGGCCACTGACCAAGGAAGAGAAAACAAACTCACCTGGATGTAAGTGTTCTGAATTCCTAGCAGCTCCTCCCCAAGGGGAACCACAATTTTTTCCACGTGTCTCTCGTGAGAATAAGGCTGGATTTCCGGGGAGTCCTCGGCACACACCTCTATGCGAGCGATCAGCAAGTTGGAGATGACCTGCTGCACAGCCTGGCACAGAGGCAGGGAAAACATCACTGATTCAGAGTTCAGCAGGGCTGGAAAACATCTGTAAGGAAAGGCACCCACTGCCCATGGTGCAAAACCAAAGACCCTCCACTCAGAGACCTCAAGCCAAGAGCCAAGACTGTAAATATATTCAGTTTTGATGTGGAACTTTAACATTCTCCAGTACCTTGCACAGTGTTCAAACTTGGTATTAAACACAGTTTCTACTCCCCTTTGATTATCTGAACCACACAAGTGCAGCTGGCTCACCTTTGTGTCACTGCCTGGTGTGGCACTCAGGGCCAGGACCCGAAACTGGCTGGTGTATTTGCTCAGCTCCCTCACAACCTGCCAACAGGGAAGTTTCTGTTAATACTTTAAAGGAGATTATTTCCTTACACAAACTGTATCAAGGAAAATACCCACTAAGAAGGAAAAGCTTAACAAAACACTCTGAAAATATTCAATCATAGAATCATGGTACGGTTTGGGTTGGAAGGGACATTAAAGATCACCTCATTCCACCCCCTGTCCTGGGCAGGGACACCTTCCACTATCCCAACTATCCCTCTCCAACCTGGACTGGAGCATTTCCAGGGATGGGACATCCTGGAAGTGTACCAAGAACAACCTTGGTAAATTATGGAATGATTTCTCACTTGATTTAACAGAAAGATTAACAGCACACTAACTGAGGAGAGCTGCCAAGAAGTAAGTCTGAAGAACAACCCTAAAAAAAGTAAATCATGGATAATAAGTCCAATGAAATCTGAACTCCACATGTATTAATACACATATTCCAGCCAATTCCTCCAGTATATAAAATTTATTTTTGAGATCACCCATTGCTATGAGATTAACCCACGACAACCCAACAAAGTCTTTGCTGATCAACACAAACCTCGATTTTAAAAACAAAACTTGAACTGATTTTAGTTAAAGAACCTTACAAAAAAAGCCCACCCTTTTTTTTTTAATTGCCTCAGTCAAAAAGATATTTTGAAGCAGAAATAACAATTCAGACATGAAAAAAATTCCTTAAAGGTATTACTTAAAACTTGACAATGTACAGGAGTGTTTGATCTCTTTAAAGTTAAAGACCTCAAGAACAACCTCCTTGCAGCAGTGACAGTGACACTTTATGGAGATCCTGAAGTGATTTGGGGGAGGGTTTTTGTCACTAGGAGAGAAAAAGGAAGGACTCCAGCATTACCTGGCAGTAGGCATGATTCCCCAGGGCTTTGTGGGCTTCATCAATAACCAAACATTTAATGTCCACAGCGGGGCAGGTGCCACGAGACAGATCATTGACCATTATCTGAGGGGTAAGGAAAAGCACCCTCTTGGTATTCCACAGTTCCCGGCGGCCCAGAGCTTGGGTTCCTCCTGGAAATAAAGGAAATAACATCAGGGAGCTGCTCTGCTGAGAGCAAAACACAGCCCACGATCTGAGAGTGAGAGCAGAAGCCAGCAGGGCTGGCAGACACAGGGAATGCCAGGATGGGTTGGGTGGGAAGGGACATCAAAGCCCATCAGTGCCACCCCTGCCACGGGCAGGGACACCTTCCACTGTCCCAGGGTGCTCCAGCCTGGCCTTGGACACTTCCAGGGATCCAGGGGCAGCCACAGCTTCTCTGGGCAACCTGTGCC
Organism: Platyrinchus mystaceus; assembly: GCA_035041135.1. Classification (NCBI taxonomy): domain Eukaryota; kingdom Metazoa; phylum Chordata; class Aves; order Passeriformes; family Tyrannidae; genus Platyrinchus; species Platyrinchus mystaceus. Next base: position 62,972,377 of record JAWWLV010000179.1, read on the forward strand.
AGGGCCTGCCCACCCTCACTGAATACAACAACGAGGAAGAGTTTTTTGCGTTAAAACACTAAATCCAGAACCACGGAAATCAAGGCTGGGAAGCTCAAGATGCTCCATAGCTGCCCACAGCTCTAAACCTCATCTACAACATCTCTGGGAAACGCTTGTGCCTAAAAACAGCTTATGGATTCGGTCAGTAAGGCTATTGGTGCAGTGAGCTGTAGCTGGGGGGGGGCTGTAAAAACTTAATAAAAAGGGGGCAAAAAGGAAAAAGGGGGAAAGAGGGAGGGGAGAGGGGAATGTGGAAAGGAGAGGGGAAAATTAGGGTAGGAAAGGAAAAAAGGGAGGGGGAAAGGGGAGGAAAAAAGAAAAAAAAAAAGAAAATGAAACAAGAGGCATTATTCTTTAGCTTAAGCTTCACGTAGAGCACATTGTGTGTGAGGACCCACAGGGCTGCACCGCAGCGCTCCGCCACCCTTTTAACCCAGCTGACCCGGGGCTTTAACCACTGCCAAAACAACGGCTAACCCTCTTTATTTTCCAACACCTCCTTATTCTCCCCCCTCTCCGCCTCTTCACACCCTGCCCCTCCGAGCCCTCCCGGCCGCCCGGGCAGCCCGTACCCGTCATCTCCGCCATGTGCCGCGCCGGGATGCCCATGACGCGGGCACACGCCTCCATCTGCTGAGCCACCAGCGGCTTGGTCGGGGCGAGGAACAGCACCTTGCCGGAGGGGAACCAGCGGTAGAAGTTATACATGACCACGGCGGCCACGAAGGTCTTGCCCAGCCCCGTGGGCAGGCACACGAGGGTGTTGGCCAGCAGCGCGGCGCCCGCCATGCGCTCCTGGTACGGCCGCACCGGCAGGTTGGTGGGGTAGATCCATATGGATCCCGCCGCCTCGCTGAAGCCCTCCACGGGGACGGGGTCCGCCGCGGCGGCGGCTGCCAACAGCAGGTCATCGTCGCTGTCGTTGCCTGCGCCCCCCTCCCCGGTTTTGCCCCCCGGCGCCCGCCAGACCTGAGGCAAAGTGCGCTGCCGCCCGCCGCTCATCCTCCCTCAGGGAGCGGCGCGCCCGCCGCCATTTTGTGGCTCCCTCAGCGCCGCCGCTTGAAAACGCCGCCGAGGGTGAAGGGGAGGGACGGGAGGCGGCTTGGCCGCCTCCCGGCCCTCCCCTTCTCCCTCGGCGGGTGCCCGGCCCGCCCTTTCCCCCTCGGGTGGCCGCCAAGCCCGAGGTAAATCCCGCTGCTCCTCCCGCCTCTCCCTCAGGGCCTTCCCCGCCCGCCCTGAGGCGGCGCCATTTTGTCCCTCCCTCAGGAGCCTCCGCCCCGAGGGGCCACGGGGAGGGTCGGGAGGCGCCTCCCGGCCCTCCCCTTTTCTCCCTGGGCGTTTTCCCTGGCCCTTCCCCTCCTCCTTGCCGGGCGGTTTCCCAGCCCTTCTCTCTTCGGAGGAGGAGGAGAAGGAGGAGGAGGAAGGAGGCGGGCGGGGAAAATGGCGGCGGCCGCGGGTCCGGCGCAGCCCTGGAGCGCCGAGGAGCTGCGGAGCGAGGCGCTGGCCAAGAAGGAGATCATCAAGTTCCTGCAGGAGCACGCGGCGCAGGCGGTGAGTTTGTGAGGGGGAAAAACTTGGCGTTTCGGAGCGCGTGGTTTTGGAGGGGTGTTTTCACGGCTCGCCCCGCGTGTGTCCCGGCAGTTCCTGGCGGAGCACAAGCTGCTGGGGCAGGTGAAGAACGTGGCGAAGACGGCGAATAAGGAGCAGCTCATCGCGGCTTACACGCAGCTTTTCCACACGCAGGTGAGGGGACGAGGAGGTGGGAATAGAGATTGGAGGGGGGGGGATGGTGTCTTGTGGGGGTTGATGGTTGATGGATGCGTCTCTTCATCCTCCCCCTCAGCGATTCAAGGGCACGGACGGCGCGGAGAAGGCGGCGGAGAAGGCGAAGCCGGCCAAAGCGGAGGAGGCCAAGGGGAAGGCGGTGAAGGCTGAGGAGGCTGTGGAGGAGGTTTGTGCGACACTCCCACCTCGTGTTTGCCGTGTGGGAAACCGAATTAACCGCGTCCCCTATCTCAGGACGAGGGTTAGGTTGGGTATCAGGGAACGGCTCTTCCCCCAGAGGGTGGTTGGCACTGCCCAGGCTCCCCAGGGCAGTGGGCACAGCCCCAAGGCTGCCAGAGCTCCAGGAGGGTTTGGATGATCCTCTCAGGCACATGGGGTGACTCTTGGGGTGTCCAGGGGTTGGACTGGATGATCTTTGTGGGTCTCTTTCAACCCAGGATTCTCCAAAAACATGGTTACAGCAAGAACTCTTGTGTTTGCACCCTGCCTTAACCTTCATCTGCTGCATTTTCCCCACACATCCCAGCCCTGCAGTAATACATGAACACGCCCTTTGCATGTCTTTGATGCCTTAAACTAAGTGCTTATTCCATCTTAAATGTAATTGATGTGCATCTATTTAACCCACCAGTCCCTAACTCTTATTTTTACAACCTCAGGGGCCACCAAAGTACACAAAATCCATTTTAAAGAAGGGTGATAAAACCAACTTCCCTAAGAAGGGAGACACTGTGCATTGCTGGTACACGGGGAAGCTGCAGGACGGGACAGTCTTCGATACCAATGTTCAATCAAGTAAGGTCATGCATGGATGGAGACACAGAGGAGCTGTTTGGGGTTTGTTGCAGACACTGTAGAGTGCATTAACTGGGCTCCTTAAGCAGCTTTGGGCAGATGTTTGTCTCTGGAAGCATCCTGTGGGATTCCTGACAAACTGCTTTGTTGTTGAGCTGCTGGGATGTCCCTGAGCCCCCTCCCGGGCCCTGATTTTCCATGAGGTAAGGCAGGGCAGTATTTTAGGACTGGCTGGTGTCAAGTGACACTGCTGCATCCTGCCAGCACTCCCTTCTGGCATTCTCCAGGCCTGGGAATGTGAAATGCAGGGAGTTAATCAGGGCTGAAAATACTTGAGGGGAGAGACAGAGCTTCCCTTTCCTATGGTACTCAAGCACCAGCAGTGTCCCAAGTTCTCTAAATAAACATCTTGGTGTTCTTCTAATAAATCCTAAAACATGGAATGAGAGGGCTTTGAGTACTCTGGTATTTTTGTGGCAGATCAGAGGATTTAGGGGTATGAAATCCTGCAATATCAGACAGGCTTTTCCAGAGGCTGTCCCACACTCAGAGGGTTATTCCAGAGTCACTGGAATGCTGTCTGGGACTCCTCATACTTGTTATATGCTCCCTGTTGACTTCTTCTGGTTCCTTAATGTGTTTGTGACTTGTTCTGTCAGCTTTATGAATTCAGAGATGAGTCTTTGGGGCTTGAACGATGCTCATCAGCTTCAGCTCTCGGTGGAAGCCTGAACAGTGACTGATGGCTTTGGTGCCCAGCACTGAATATTAAAGTAATATTATAATAAAACTACAAGAAAATATTTACTTACCACATATATTTACATACTGGTAACTGTAGCCAGCAGTGTGGTGTGTGCTGGACTGATGCTAAAGCAACACAAAACTCTCTTCCAGGCTCAAAGAAGAAAAAAGCAGCCAAGCCCTTGAGTTTCAAGGTTGGCGTAGGAAAAGTGATCCGAGGTGTAAGTACAGCATTGACAGCTCCCTCAGAATTCCAGAGGAGTTCCCTTCCCTGTGATTTATGACTGGGGTGCAGTTTTTGAGCTGCTGTTCTGTTCCTCAGAGGTAAAAATGCAGGATGTGCCGTTCATTATCCTGTGTCATTCCCCTGGTTAGCAGTGTGTGGAAAACAGAGCGTGTTCCTTGGGACAAGCCCAGCCTCCTGCTCCTGTCAGTCTCCTGCTCTGAGGATTCCTCTCCTCCTGTCCCTGTTCCCTGGGAGCAGAGCCCGACCCCCCCCGGCTCCCCCCTCCTGGCAGGGAGTTGCAGAGCCAGAAGGTCCCCCCTGAGCCTCCTTTTCTCCAGGCTGAGCAGGGAAAGGCCTTTCTGAGGGCCAGGACTGGCACTGGGAAGGGGCCATGTCCTGCCCCGTGTCCAGCCCCGTGTCCAGCACTGCAGGAGCCGCTGGAGGGGACACTGGGCAGGGAGTGGGTCCTGGGGAGGGACAGGCACGGAGTGAATCCGGGTTTGGAACAGCCTGGATCCGCTGATCCAGGGGGGCTGGGCTGCCCCATCCCTGGCACTGCACGAGGCCAGGCTGGACGGGCCTTGGAGCGGCCTGGAATAGTGGAGGTGTGGGATTGCTGGGAATCCCAGGAGCACGTGGAAAGGCTGGGAAATGCAGCGGTTGTGACACTCTGCTTGCTGTCGTTGCAGTGGGATGAAGCCCTGCTGACCATGAGCAAAGGAGAGAAGGCCCAGCTGGAAATCGAGCCCGAGTGGGCCTACGGCAAGAAGGGGCAGCCCGATGCCAAGTATCCTTGTACAGAAACCTGGGAATGCTGGGTGAGGTGGAGTGCTGGGACAGGGATGGAATGGGGGGGTCACTCATTACAGCAGGCTCAGAATATTCCCACTCTGAGGAAATTCAGTGCACTTGGAGTGGGTAGGATTGTCCTTTTGTTTGGAAGTATACCTTGTGCAGGGAGAACTTGCCACTGTTTTCCACCTGCATTTTTAGTCCAGCTGCTTCCAAATACCTATTACTGAGGAGGGAAGCAGGAGGAGTTACCAGTAGGGTAACAGCAGTTAAATCTGGTTCTGGTTCTGGGATACCACTGGGGTATGGGATGGAGGAGGGATCCTGGCAGTGTTTTACACAGCCATGTTCCTTTTTCCCAGTGCTTCGGGAGGAAGGGATTGTTCTCTGGTGCTGGAATCCAGTAATCCCAAGGGCTGTGACTCCCTGCCCAGGGAAGGGTGTGGGAACTGGGGGATTTGGGATGTTTTAGGCTTCCTTAATGTGCCCCCCAGAATTCCCCCGAACGCAAAGCTCTTCTTTGAAGTGGAGCTGGTGGACATCGAGTGAGCAGTGAATTCCCTTCGCTGCTGGGAACGCAGGGACTGGCAGTGGCACTGCGGGCTGCAGTTCCAGCCTGGCCTGTGGGAATGGAGCTGTCCCTGCCCCTCTGTACAGTGACACCCCACTAAACAGTTTGTACCCGCAGTGCCGTCCCTTCTTTGTGTCCCAGCTCCCCCACCCCCCCTGGCAGGGCTGCAGGGATCCAGCAGTACCTCCTGTGGAATTCCACGGCATTCCCACTTCTCTTCAGAGGTATCCACACCAGTGTCAGGCACTCTCCTCCCAGAGATCCAGGAGTTCCCAAGGCATCCGTGTGCCACAGCCCTTCCTCGGAACACCGCGTGTTCCCATTCCTGGCTCGATCGAGCAATCCAAGAAGGCTCAGAGCACTGCTGAATTCCTTGTTTTTATTACAAAAATGGGAATGATCACTTTGATCAAAATGAAAAAAGTTTTGCTCACACCGTGTACATGAAAAACTCCAAATACAAAAATCATCCCAAACACAGTTTGTGCTTTTTAGAAAAGAACCAAGGGGGTTTTGCCCCACGGGGAATTCCTGACCCCACAGCTCGGCCAAGGCTCCAGCCCCGCTCCGGGGTCAATCCCAGCACAGTGCCCGCCTTGGGAGAGCTGTGGTGGCAGTTGGGGTGGGAGCAGGACGGCCTTGGCTCCAGCTCTGGGGCAAAACCAACCCAAACAGCCCCAGCTTCACCCACCCAATCTATGGAATCGTAGGACTGACGGGAATTCCTCCAAAAGCTCCATAAATTAGTGCAGGGAATTAAAAAAATGCATTTATGGTAAATGAGAATTGTACAGAGACCATTTATCGGTTACCAGCACACAACTCTTCACACGTACCCGTGAGCAGCAGCTCGGGTCACATGCAGAGGACCCGCAGCAGGTGGCACAACAGTTCTTTCACAGCCCAAAGTTAGAAAAATATATTTTTTTTAAATTTCATCCCAGTCGAATGTGCAGCACAGCGACCTCTGGCTCAGGTGGTGTGGTAATACTGTCCGTAATTCCAGGCGTTCTGGTAGTTGTACTGCAAACACAGCGGGATGAGCTCAGCCTCGGTGTCCCTGAGCCACACACAGCACCCCACACAGCCCCCCCTGCTCCCAGCTGGGCACGGCACCCTCGGGAACGAGGAACAACTGCCCCGTTCCCTCAGGAGGGCTTGGTCTGCTTCCTGCAGCAGGATGGGGAAGGCAGGCAGGGATCTGTGATCATGGAACAGCCTGAGCTGGAAGGACCCCCAAGGACCATCCAGTCCAACCCCTGCCCTGCACAGACACCCCAAGAATCCCCCCTGTCCCTCAGGGGATCATCCAAACCCTCCTGGAGCTCTGGCAGCCTTGGGGCTGTGCCCACTGCCCTGGGGAGCCTGGGCAGTGCCAACCACCCTCTGGGGGAAGAACCTTGTCCTGAGATCCAACCTGAGCCTGCCCTGGCACAGCTCCAAGTCTGCCATTCCTGCCGTTCTGTGTGAACATCTGGGACATTTTTCCTGCCTAGTGCTGGACAGTTTCCAGGCTGGATGAGACTCTGGGAAGAGCACTGGACCTGGATGGGATTTAGGCATCCGATCCACTCCCAAACCACGGCTGCCCCAGGGCTGGTGGTTTGTGCCTCAGCTCCATCCCTGCTCTGCACATCTAAACATCAGCTTTCACTACACCGCTCCAGTGAAACTTCCTCAGATATTAAAGACATGTGGATGTGGCACGTGGGGACACGGGTTAGCGTGGCCTTGGCAGTGCTGGGGGTGGTTGGTCCAACCTCAGCCGTTCTATTCCACACTGAAATGCCATGGAGAACAGTGAGCTCCACCTTCCCCGGGGCCTCCCTGCCCCGGCAGCCCCTCCCGAGCCGGCCCCGCTCGTACCTGGTACCAGGCGTTGTAGTTGTAGGCCTGGTTCACCTGCATGTCCCCGTCCAGCAGCTGCGCCGACGCCAGCGCCGCCTCCTCCGTCAGCATCTTCTTCTCGTCTGGCTCCTCGGAGCTGGGGGGAACAACAGCTTGGAATTGGCACCCTGGATACACTGGGGAATTCTTGGGGTGGGAAGTGTTAGATCACGTCAAACAGCATTGCCCAGCTGGGTGCCCTGTCCCACAGGGAGAGGGGATTGTTTAGGGAAGGGCAGCGGTGCCTCAGAACAGCCTGGGCTTAAATCGTTCTGCTCCCCACACTGAGACAGGTTTCTGCTCAGAGATGAGTTATTTACCGGCCCTGGTTGGCTCTGCGGTCAAATACAACTCAAAAAGTTATTTTCCAATAAATGTTTCCATCCTGGAAGTGTCCCAGGCCAGGCTGGACAGGGCTTGGAGCAACCTGGGCTAGTGGAAGGTGTCCCTGCCCATGGCAGGGGTGGCACTGGATGGACTTTACGGTTCCTTCCACCCCAAACCATTCCATGATCCTGTGAATAGTTAATCCAGCAGTACAGTTCTATTTTGTGCACACTTTAAAGGATTTTTGTTCTTGCACCAGTGGGGTTAAAGCCCCAAAATACCTGTATATCCATTCAGAGACTGAATAACCCCCAGTGTCTGAGGCTCTTCCCTGGACTCTTCCAGAGCACTCCCACACTGCTGTGTCCCAGCTGCAGCCCCAGGCAGGTGTGTGTGTGTGTCCCCAGGGGTGTCCCAGTGTGTGTGTGTCCCCAGGGGTGTCCCAAAGTGTGTGAGTGTCCCCAGAGCTGTCCCAGTGTGTGTGTCCCCAGGGCTGTCCCAGTGTGTGTGTGTCCCCAGAGCTGTCCCAGTGTGTGTGTGTCCCCAGGGCTGTCCCCAAGGCTGTCCCAGTGTGTACTGTCCCCAGGGCTGTCCCCAGGAGTGTCCCCAGGGCTGTCCCCCCTACCCGTTCTCTGCCCGTCTCTTCAGCGTCTCCTGCTCCTTCAGCAGTGCCTGGTGTTCATCATAGGCGTCCAGGAGCCTGGGGGGACAGGGGGATCAAACCCTGCTCACCAGTGGCACCAAAACATTTCCCACCCCTGAGCACTCAGCCTAAAATCTCTGCTTGAAACTGTGAAAGTACAACATTCTAAACCAAACCCCACCATAAATTTCAACGAGTGATCCACCACGAGATGGGAAAGCCAAAAGGCTCAGTTTGATTCCACAGCAGCTCAGATTCCCAACTTGCTCAACGTTCCTCACACTTGGTGCAGTTTTTATGAAGTTCCTTTATAGAGAAGTTTTCCAGATTGTGATTCTGCTGCTGCTTCAGTGCCTGCTCACGATCCACAGCAGGACTGAGATTTGGGAAGCAACATTTCAATACCAGAAATTAGTATTATGCAAAATTATTCCAATCCCAAAGTAGCACCTCCAGCCTTCTCTCATCCGGCATGGGAAGAACAAGTATGTTCAATGCTGCACAAAACAGTCCTGGCTAAAATTCCCACAAATAGATACCCTTTCCTCTGCTGCATCCGGATTGTCACACAAAGCCTGCTGCTTCTGTCAATAGTGCTCTGGGTGAAACCAGTGCCTTGTGCTCAGTCTGTGCTCTGGGGTTATTTGGGAGCTGCAAAGCTCACTGGGGCTGGTCTGTCCAGGATCCCAAACCTGCAGTGACTGGTGCCATGCAGAGGCAGCAGGATTTAGGGACAGCTGCTGTTAAAAACATACAGAGCAGAAGAACTTAACTCACTGTTAGTCCTGATGAGTTACTGAGCTAAAAATGTAAATAAAAACAGGAGCTTGTTTTACAACAGAGAATGGAGAGGAAAAAGTCCATGTAGTATTGAATTAAAAACATGCATTGCTCTGTATCCTGCCATGTAAGTGTAAATAGGGCTGAACTGGAAAAACCCCACCAGTGCAGTTCTGGAAACCTCAAGCAGCAGCTCCCAGGGAACAGTCTCAAATGACTCCTGTGTCACAGACATGTCACCTCCCCTTGGGGAGCACCTGCTTTTACAGCCTTAGCAAGGGGAAACTACAGGAAGGCCTGGCAGGCAGGAAGACTTTGCTCTATTTCAGGAAAGAAAGGATAATATTCTGAAAAGAGATTCCTGTTTAAAGATCCATTCCTATTCAAAAATCTATTCCTATTTAAAACCTGGAATTTGGTTTAGAAAAGCAGCTGTTCCTTAGCCAGGAGCACAAAGGAAACCATTTACCAGATGGCACCAACCCACCCCTGCCCATCTCCTCCCAGCACTGCCTCAGTGACCCCACTGCACCCAGCAAATCTTACTTGTTCACGTCAGACCCAAAATCTTCCAGGAACTCCACTTTTCTCTGGGAGAAGGTGATCCTCATTTTGATAGACAAGGCTCCATGGACAGCCTTGTCAAAGCAGCTCAGGATGTTCTCCTCATTCTGCTTCAGGTCCCCACTGTACTCCATCTCCAGCAGGTTCAGGTACAGTTTGGTGTTTTCCTGTGCAAAAGGTGTGTCAGGAGGTGCACACCTGGCCCAGCAGGTACTGCACACTCTGTGTGTGTTACCACTCACACACACAACATCCACACCACAGACACAACCACAGGCAGTAAGAGCTCTCCCCTTCCCCCGGGCTGGTTGGTGTCACAGACACCCAGAAGTGACCTGCAGCACAAGCCCAGGGGTGGCACTTTGCTCACAGGACCTGCAGTGCCAGGTTTATGCTCACACAAACCCACCCCCAAGTACTGCCCCCCCCAGTTCTGTTCACCCTGAGAGGTGAACACACTGATAACATCTAAGATTCTAAGAAGGAAGACGAAGGGATGAAGCACATTGTGCTTCTGATGGGAGAAAAGAGTGCAAACTTCAGATTTGGGAACGTGGCAACATCAGTTTAGAGGGACTGTTGTCTCCATGCAGTAATGGGACATTACATACAGTTACAACTCCTGTCATCACCGTTGCCATGGTTTTAAAACACGGTTCAGAGAGAGAGAAAAGCAGCAGGGTGGGTTGGGTTTTTGGTAAGACAGCAAGAGGGAACACATACTTTGTCGAGTTCTATGGCTTCTGACAGCACTTTTCTTGCCTTTGGCAGGTTCTTCTGCACTTTGAAGAGGTGCCTGGCCAGCTTGATGGCATAGAAGGAGGCCTCGCTGATGGACTTGGCGTTCCTGACAGCGTCCTCCAGCAGGAGCTCGGCCTCCTCCATGTTGCCGTGCCTGCGCTCCAGGCTCACCCTGCGCAGCCGGATCATGGCCAGCCCCAGGATACACTCCTCAAACGTCTTCAGGATCCTCCTGGCCTCCTCAATGTTGCCTGCAACACCAGTGGACATGGTTTCACACGTGAGAGACCCAAGAGGCTGCCAAAAGCAGCCCCCCCACCCCACCCCAGGCTGAGGCTGCCCTTACCCTGCTGCTCCTCGAAGGCTGCCCACAGCATGTGCACCATGGGCTTCTTGGGCAGGTGGATGGTGCAGGCCCTGCTGTACACGTGCCTCACGCCCTCAATGCTGTGGTTCTCCATGTATTTGGCATACTAGAGTTGGAAACAGAGCAGAGACAGCCCAATTTAAAGCTTCCATTTGCCTCTAAAAACATGCCAGAACGATAAAATTCTTTTGTTTAAACCCATTCAGCACCTTTATGGAACCACTAGACTAGTTTCTGTAAGGAAGGACGTAGAGAGGCAACGCAGTTGGCAAATGCAGCAGTCAAATCTGGTTGCAAGCAGACCATCTCCTAATGCAACAGATATAGTTATAGATGAACAACGTTCCACAGGGTACAAGGGTTAGTCACCAGGTCAGGTGTGCACTCAGGACAGCTGTGAGCTGCTTCCCTTACCTTGATCCAGAAGTCCTCATAGAGGGCACATGAAATGACACATCTCTCAAAGAGGACCACGACTCGCTCGTGAGTGCCATTCTCTATCTCAAACTCTAAGTACTCTTTCCAGTTTTTCAGCTGAATTTTCTCCAGAGGTTTTACATGAAAGTAAGGCCTCTTGATCTGCAAGAGTCACAGGACCAACAGGTGACTTAGGGACACACACCCAGGGCACTCACAGCACCAACAGCCACACAGCACTCACTCAGCACCGGTAATGCTCAGGGCTCTGGTGACGCCCCGTCAGCTGCTCACAGCAGGGACACCCAGTGTGGACCCCGGGATCTACTGACAGGGACATCCCACTGGAACACTGCCTTTCTAGACAGCTTTTGGAGTGACAGCGTTTACAGGTGCTGGGGAAGAACCCCATGTGGGTAATCCCTGTAACAGTGACATTATTAACAACAGTGTCCACCCATAAAGGTAAAGCACTGGCTGTTGTACAGCCAGCCCGCAAATCAAACTCAAAACCAGGCTCAAAATCCTGACAAGAAATGACAGAGCACTGAACTGAACTTCCCATTCAACATTTACATCAAGCTGGTTATGCCAAGTCCATGAGTTTGGCAAGATCATGTTCTCATTGATGGCTGCAATGGTGGGACAGAGCCCAGCACAGACAATTTAAACATTGCTCTGCTTAAATTTAAATGGCTTTGTCTGGCACCCTGCCAGGAATCCTTGGCCCTTCCTCACCATCTTTAATTCCATCTGATTATGTCTCTCCTGTACTGCAATTCCCTCCCTCCAAACCCACACAAATGGATGAAGGACTTACAATAATCAAGGAGAAACATGGAGTTCTTCAAGGCCACCTGAAATTTAAAGCCAGTCCTCCCTTCCTGCTCCTCACTACAGAACCCAACCCTTTCTTGCCATTTTGACCAGCTCACAGGCACCTTGTTCCTGCTACATAAGACAGGTCTAAGCTGTCCCCAAACCTTTGGTGACATCTCTGCTCACCCACCTCATTTCTGTCCTTCACAAAGACACGCTGACCTTTCCATTCCCAACTCCCCCCAGACCCAGCACGCTGGTGCTACAGAGCAGCTGCTCTCCTGGTAGGACAGCACTGCTCGTGGCCAGGAGCAAGAGCACACCCAGCTTCTCACACCTTTCCTGCCCAAAGCCCACAGCTGGAGCTCTTTTCCAAGCTCCACAAATCTGTAGCTTAAGGTTCCCAAGGCAGGAATGTCAGGACAGCTGTGCCTGCTCTGCTCCCTCTGCCACAGGGAACTGGCACACAGGTCACTGGTGATGGGATCCCTACTGTGCTCTTGAGTTCCTGGGGCTGAGGAGGCATCTGGCCCAGTCCAACCAAGAGCAATAACCCACCCACCAGTTCTCACATCACCTGCCCCATTAAGGACTCTGTAAATCTGTCCCAACTGGGTAATACAATGTAGTCTTTAAAAGAGAAAGTAAATTTAAAACAAGAACAATTTTTGTCAGGAAGAACATAAAGACTGAGGATGAAAACCTCAGGTTGTTTTTTTCCAATGTAATCCAGCTTAAATATAAAAAGTTGTATATTTGCTGTGATGAAATGATTAGTTTAATTAATTACTTTTAATACATCAGGAGTAGGAGGTACATGTTGAGATGGCTACTGCTGGAAAAAAAAAAGTTGCCTGATTTCTGTGTGTAATGTTAAAACACAAACCAGTACAAATCCCATTCTCCTTTTAGCACAGGCTTACCTTTCACTGGGAATCCCTTCATCCCCTTATGACTGTGCAACACCCCAGAAGAAGGAGGCAGCACTAACTCACAGGACTTACTGGCTCAGTAAACAATACTCCACATTGCCTCTTTCAAACACCACTTTAAATCAGCTGACAGCTGCCTCTTCACAGGAGAAATGGCAGAGCAGTAAACCCTGTTCAAACTCTGAATGTCTGCTCAAGGCCCCCCAGCAGTTTAAGGCCCAGCTGTTGCACCCAGTTCCCATCTCGTGTCCAACCCCTTGCCCACGTTGGCTCACACAAACCCAACTTACCGCTTCCTCAAACGTCCACCTCTTACTGACTTCATGTTCGTTGTGGTTAAAGATCTCCTGATGGATCTCAATGATTCTGTGCCTCATGTTCTCTATCTCAGTGACCAGCTAGAACAGAATTTTAAAGAATGTAACACAGGTAGACACAGTATCCCCTTTGTAACTGCACTGTATGTCGGTGGTGTGCAGGAATCCTCCCAGACCCATGAAATGCTGCCCTGAGCAGCCAGGGAAGGGCAGGGATAATGCCTGGTGGAGCCTTGGCCCTCAGCACACACAGCTAAATTGGTTTTCTATCTAATGCTAAAGCTGATCTGAGATTACAGACGAATTTGGATGCAAGTCAATCTTGGATTCAGCATGTCTGTGTTTCCCCCATCAGCAATTCCTTCAGGCAGCTCCCCGTGCCTGTGCCGGCCCTGAACCTGCCCAGAACACTGCTGAGCTGCTCAGCCCCCAGATCCCAATGTGTCAACAATTAATGTGTTAACAATCAATACTCGTTCCTACGCTCTGTGCACGGCTCCTCTCCTCTCCCGTGTCCCTGGCACACCCTGGTGCTGGTGGCAGTGGCGCCGGGGCTGCCCGGGCAGTGCCGGTCCCTTGGCAGCGCGGGTACCTTGGCGGGGTCGGTGATGTCCTCGGTGCCGCAGGGCAGCTCCGGGCCGGGCTGCGCCTCCTCCCCGCTGTGCCCGTGGGCCGCCAGCTCCCGCCGCAGCTGCACAAACTGCTCCGTGGTCAGGAAGTCCCGGGGCAGGTTGTTCTGGATGTGCTCCTTAAACCTAAGGGCAGGCACAAACCAGTCAGCAGAACCTGGAGTTCGTGGTGCCACACGCTCTGCCCGACCAGGGCACAGCAATAAACCCCGGGGGGTTCTGCTTTATGGTCCAGAGCAACACCAGCAGTGCCCCTGCTGCCAACTCACACAGCAAACACAACTGCCACCCCCCGCCATCCACAAAGGGGTCAGGCTTCAGAGACACACAGCAGCGTGGGGCACTTGGAAAGCCCCTGCCACGGAAAACAGACGGCAAAGGACAAGATCAGTTATAAGGGAAATACTATATTCCCAAACCAAAAGATCTGTAGAAATCGCAGGTAAAGCTGTGTGTAGTTAACTGAGGTTGCTGGTTCCCTGCTCACCTCTCCCTACTAAAGCACAATTCCACCATCTCAAACTTCACCAGTATTTCTCTTTGGTCAATGTAATTAGTGTTTCACCACATGTGGGCACTGCATGAGGAATTAAAAGCTCAAAACCATTCACTCTGATTTCTCAAAGACTTCCTCTCTTCCTCCTCACCATTCCGAGGCCTGTCTTTATTCCACAGCAGAACCTGTCAATTTACCCAAAACCAAATTCCTAAAAGGTGCATCAGTACTTTAAACCAACCAGTCCCACTGAGTACACAAGTAACTAACTACAGGAAGCTGAGTGAACATTCCCACCTCTCAGAGTTAGGTTAGGGTGTGCTTAGGAAATCCATGGCATTAACCAAGTCTTTGCTTTCCCTTTCTTTACCTCTGGAAGTGGTGACTGTAGAGCTGCGTGGGGATTCCCAGGATGCGGTCATAGATGGAGGTAACTTCCCTTAGGTTTCCCTGGTCATTTTCCCAGTTTATATACATTTCCCAGAGTCTGTCAGAACGGAAATCTGTCCCAGCAGCCAGGACTGCATGTTCATAGGCTCTGGAAAAGGAAATCACTTGTTTCTGGATGTAGTGACAGAATAAAGAAGGAAAGTTCTGGCTCTTACTAAAGACAATGAGCATCCTCATTTACTGGAAACTACACTTGTGTTAATAATTTAAGTTCTTCCAAGTATTTTCCAGCTATCTGTAGCAAAGTCTCTAAAGAGTCAGAAAGCTCACACTCATTTTTTTCCCCTCCAGCACTACCACAACAGCACAAATAAAGGCAACTGCAAAAGCCACTTGCAGGAACACAGAGTATTAGGAAAATCCACAATCTTCACCACTTCTATCTTGTGCAGACTCTAAACCCACTACTGCAGCAGTTTAACACCCAAAAGCTGTGCAGAAACTCTGCAGCTTGGTTCAGTTCCAGTTCAAGGCAGGTTTCTGATCAAACCTTAGTCCAGACTCTTACTTTAACCAGCACCACTGCCAGCCACAGCACTCAGACACATGCTAGCCACTGAAAACCTCCCAGGAATCAAAATCCAAAAATTCCAGTGCTGCACCAAGTATTTCTGGACATCTAGTCTGAAGCTCTCAAGCCACAGCTTTTGCCCCTTGTACCACACTGTACTGTCTCCCCCTTCTTACGGAATTGGGCTCCATCATCTCCTGGAAGTCCTTAAGGCACCACCAGGCTGTTATTAGTTTTCCCCTTATCTGAACACATTAATCTGCTCCCACTGCTGTGTCACTGCGTGGATCTCAGCCCGCTCCCAACTCACCCCCGGATGGTACTGTTAGTTTCAGGATCAGCAGGGTCCAAAGTCTCCTTTAGGAAATTTATATAATGTATCCAGAGATCAACACTAAGAGGAATTGCCTGCAGCCCTCGGCGATACACCTATGAAGAGAACATGAGCTGTACTTCAAATCCTTAGTGGGGTCCTAAGAGAGAGGCAACACTGTGTTATCCGGTGAACCTTAGAAATACTAATTACTGGAATTTTGTTTAAATAATCTACCATTACCATTCGGGTGGAGGTTGGATAGAACATGGCAATGTTCTGATCTCCACGTGCAGAGTCTTGATCTTCAAAGCGCAGCGGTCCCTGCATTCTGACCAGGTTGTGTGGGCAGGCTTTGGGGTACAGACCATAGGGCACAGACCCATTAGAGCATCATTGACAGCGTCTGACCAAAAATGCAATAAGATGGAGCAATTGTGACCAGCAAACCAACTATATTGCTTTGAAAATGAGTAATAAATGGAAGTGACAGAAAAGCCCTGCCCTACTTGTTAAGCTGCAGTGTAATACAGAGGCTTGCACTGCAAAGCTTGACAAACTGTAGAGGTTTAACGCACCTGCCAACAAAGAGAGAGAACGTTAGCTCCGGATGGCGCAGTGTGACACGGGCACACACGGGGCAGGCACGGGCAGCCCGGTGCCAGGCTGGCAGGACTGGCAGGCGTGGTGCTGCCCTACCTACCTCGTCAGACTGCTTCACGTTGTCGTGCCGCTTCTCCAGGTCCGCGTACTTCTTCCAGTACCCGTAGCAGTACGGGTAGTGCGTGAAGAACCTGTCAAAGGCCTTCCTGGCCGCCGGCAAGTGGTTCTGTGGGAAAGGCACGGGGACAGCAATCAGTCCTTCCCTCCAACAGACCTTCCCGTTACTTACACAGCAATTGTTAACACTGCCCTAAAGCACCGTCTGGTGATCTCTGCTGACACCCAACAACCTGGCCTATAGAAGGTGTCCCTGCCAAGGCAGGGGCCGGAACAAGACGGGCTTTAAGGTCCCTTCCCACCCACCCCAGTCTGGGGTTTTACAGTTCTATGACTGTAACACTGACAAGGGCAGCTGCCTTAAGGCAGCATCTGTGACAGCCTGGTGTCCAGCTGTACATTTGCCACTGGACGCCCATGACTTGTTTTAGTGTGGTTTGTTTATTTCTGGAAGGCTGAGGAGAAAGGGGCAGGTACTAACCTCCTGCTCTACGTACTGGAGTAGATACACCCATCCTGTGAAATCCTGGGGATTGTCCTCTACCACTTTCCAGAACTTGTCAAAATCCGGAGGGAAGCCAGTCTCAATGTCTGTGGTCTGTAAACTCTCAATATTTGGAATTTCACTCTCCTGTGTGCTCTCCTCGTTGAGGTCTGGGGAGCTGTCCGGGGACTGCTCCATCTCGGTGACGCTCATGATCTCGGTGCTGAAGTCCATGTGCTGCTCCTGGGCCATGGGCTCTGTGCTGGGCTCTGTGCCAGGCTCGGTGCCAGGATCTGTGCTGGGCTCTGTGCCAGGCTCTGTGCCGGGCTCTGTGCTGGGCTCGGTGCCAGGCTCTGTGCCAGGCTCGGTGCCATCGCTGCTCAGGGTGGGCTGCTCCTCCTCCGTGCCCTCGGCGCTCTCCATGGCGCAGGGTGTGCTACCAGAGCCTGTGCAAAGCAAACAGCTCAGGACTGCTGCAGCAAGGACTGGCACAGAGCTGGGTGGGAGCACTCAGAGCCTCCCAAGCACCCTGTGCTGCACCACAACCCTCCTCACAACTCTTCATGCACGACCCTTGCTCACCACTGCAGAAACGTTAACAGCAGTCAGACATTTGTACATCTGCACACACGAATTGCCAAAGGTTTTCTAAAAAACTTTCACAGGGAGCTATTGAGGTGTAAAAGTAAATCATTACAGTTTTCCTGCAGGAGTCCAGTGGAAGTTTATTCTAAATAATTATGTTTAAATCTCATAGAATCATTCAGGTTGAAAAAGCCCTCTGAGACAGTAAAATCCAAGTAACCCCTGCTAAGGCCACCACTAACCCATGTCCCTAAATTCATACACCACCACTAACCCATGTCCCTAAATTCATTCACCACCACTAACCCATGTCCCTAAATTCATTCGGTTCTCCTATTTAGTACAAATCAGTAATTTCTTTGCAAAATAAATAGGTGGTAAAACGTATCCTCAGTGCTTGGCTTAAGTGATGACTTTGCAAAGACAAGAATTACTGTCAGCACCAGACTCAGTCCCCCTTGGTGAAGTCCAAATGAACCAAACAGCACCAGAGGGCCAGAGAAATGCTCAGGCTGCCCCTGACACACAGCCCCTCACTCCCACCCACACCCAGTGCCAGGCGCTTCCTCCCACCCCTCAGGACAGAGTCCATCTTCCTCCAGTCCCTCAGGACAGACTCCTCCTTCCTCCCACTCCTGCCTTTGATCTCCCTGCCAGGAGCCACTGCCCAGCCCTGCCCTCCTGCAGCAGTGCCAGGCCAGCCTGCCCTGGCTGTGTGCCACCCTGCCTCCTGACCCGGCCTTCCCGCTGGAGCTGGAGCTGGGGGTGCTCAGCCCAGCCCTCCCCACGCCCCTCCTGGGAACAACAACACCCAGGGTACGACAGCTCCGAGCTGGGAGTCCAGCTGGGATAAGGACAGTGGGAGTCTGACACCCTCAGACACACTGCACCACTCCTGTTCCTTTGGTTTCCTCGGAGGGGGCCACAGATACATTTTGCATTTAAAGGAGAAAACAGAAGTCTCCACCCCTTGTCTCTCCAGAGTTCTTTCCTATTGAAAGCCTGGACAGAGAACAGCCAGACCACTGCTTTCACTTCAACAGATATGTTGATAAACCACCAGTGAAACAGCGGGAGGATAATCCTTTACAGAAAGGAAAGACTTCTCTCCCTTATCTTCAGCAGCTTCAACATCTGGGATAACAGTTCATGTTTTCCCAGGACTTCACCAAGCCACAGAACTCCAGCACAGTGTTAAAGGATCCATGTGGTCTGCTCTGCTC
This sequence comes from Platyrinchus mystaceus, assembly GCA_035041135.1. NCBI lineage: Eukaryota > Metazoa > Chordata > Aves > Passeriformes > Tyrannidae > Platyrinchus > Platyrinchus mystaceus. The sequence goes on from JAWWLV010000179.1 coordinate 62,990,537, forward strand.
CTTCCTAATAACTGGTTTTTGAAAGTATTTCTGTTCTGCATTGGATACATCAGCTGGGAACCACAGGCTTGGAGCAACCTGGGATAGTGGAAGGTGTCCCTGCCCACAGCAGGGAGTGGAATGGGATAAACTTTAAGGTCTCTCCCATCCAAACCATCCTGGGATTCCATTATTTTGAGAATGAACAACATTTCTAAGTTAAGACATCACATATCAGAGCAGTATCTGAGCCTCTACCAGCAACATGCACAGATCTTAATCACTCAAACAGCAGCTGCTGCTCAGAGGTTACCTGGGAAGGGTGATAAAATCGAGGGTAAGAGGAGGGTGTGACACAAACAGCAGCCCCAGCACTTGGAAATACAGTTTAGAGGATGTTTACTGCTCTAAAATTTGAGGTAACTAGTGACAAGATGAAACAGCCTCAAGCTGTGCCAGGGGAGATTTAGACTGGATATTAGGAAACATTTTTCATGGAAAGGGTGGTCAGGTGTTGGAACAGGCTGCCCAGGGCAGGGCTGGATCCCCATCCCCGGAGGGATTTCAAAGCCCTGTGGATGTGGCACTTGGGCACACGGGTCAGTGGTGGCCTGGGCAGTGCTGGGGATGGCTGGACTTGGTGATTACCTTCATGATTCCATGAACAAATGCAACAGCTTTTAACATGGAATAATACAGGCCCTAAAGTTATTCTGATGTTTAACAGATGTTTTCCCCCTCCAGCTGATTCAGAAGATGTATTCCAGCTTAAAAAACCAATCCACGTGTCATCAGATTAGGAGGGGAAAAAAGGAAGAGGGAGAAGCAGCACTGGATCACAACACGTGGTCTGAGCTGCACACCAGGTTCCAAACTGACTCCAAGTCTGTCTGACAGCTGTTCCAGTCCTGCCCCTGGAGCCGGGGCCTGTCCCAAAAATCTGAGAGCAAAGCACGGTTTGAACCAGCCAAGGGGACAGGCCATGCCCGGGCCACCATCTGCTCCAGCCCGGGGAGCTTGGGTGGGCACAGAGCTGGGGCACACCAGGAAAACCTAAGTCCAGGGGTTTTTTACCTTAATTCCAGGGTTTCTCGCCCTAATTCCTGTCTTTTACCTTAATTCCAGGAGTTTTTACACCACTCTGGCTAAATAACTGAACTGGTGTATCAGACACCTACACACACTGGTAATAAATAATTCATATCAGCATGTTTTATTCAGCCTGTTTCCAAACGACTACTGTGCACAGAACTGCCGCTTATAAACGGGAATGAACTAAAGGGAAACAGGCCAGAAAAGCCCCAAGGGGCAGGAGCGGGAACGCGGGGCCTTATCAGAGCTCTGCCCGCTTATCTGATTGATAAGGCGCTGCTGGAACCACCCGGGCAGGGCAGGCAGTGCCGGGACCGGGTTTGAATCACGGGATCCCAAAGCCACTGAGGCTGGAAAAGCCCTCCCAGCCCATGGATCCCCCCTGTGCCCCATCCCCACCTTGTCCCCCAGCCCAGAG
>JAWWLV010000179.1:63017648-63027961 GCA_035041135.1 Platyrinchus mystaceus
TTTAAAAATTAAATTTTAAAAATTAAATTTTAAAAATTAAATTTTAAAAATTAAATTTTAAAAATTAAATTTTAAAAATTAAATTTTAAAAGTTAAATTTTAAAAATTAAATTTTGAGGGGTTTTTTTTTTACTCCTTTTTTTTTTATATATACATAAATTTTGACATTTTGAATTATGTACATTAGATGTGGGAGTGTTCAAATGGACAACAAAATCCCAGAATGGAACCTGAGCTGTGCAAACTTCAGGTTTAGTCTAAAAGCTGGACCTGGGGATATCAGCAGCTTGTACTGAGAACTGGGCAAAGGTAAGGGGAAAATCTCAGTAACAGCAGTATTCAGCAAAGAAGAGATCACGCTTTAAATGAAGGTTCCTGATTTAATTGGTAACATCAGTGATTTACATCACCCTCAGGCTGCATTTCCTCCGCTCTCCCCTTTCACAGACGAGGCTGCACAAGGAGAAGTCTGAGCAGAAATGGAAATATTTATTCAGTGTTGGAAAAAAAAGCACCATGTTCAGCCTGAAAACTCCTTTATTCACATCCTGCTGTGTGAATGGGGGATTTGTACTCCAACACCTACAGAATACATTAATTTATAAAAATAGATATTTTTCATTTCACTGAACGTCTCAGTTCACCACAAAAATGGGATTCTCTGACTGAGAACTTCACAGAACCTCTTGGAATGTGAAAGTGCAGTTCTCCATGAGCCCATAATTCCATGATCTCCCCAATCCATAGCCTGGCCCACACAATGCGAGTTGTTTTGGACAGGGAGAGACCCCAGAACAGCTCCCAGCTCTGCCAAACCTTCCCTGCTCCAGCAGAAACCTCAGGGGGACTTCACAGATTGTCCTCAAAGTTAAATGTGTGGGTCAGACAAACAGCAGCCAAATCCTCTGGTTCAGTATCTTTAAAGGGTTTAATTAATGTTGTGATGGGATTCCACACAAATATATCACAAAATAAAGCACAGAACTGCAAACTTGGGAGGAGATCCATGAGCACAACTAATTGGTTTTAAGTCCTTATAACATTTAGTCTGTCACACAGAAAAACAACTGGTTATGGAATATAGACAATATTAAATAATTAGTTAAATACTTAAGTTTCAACAAAACCTTTAGGTCCTTTCCAAGTAAAGAAGAGGCACAAGATACACACTCAAGCCAAGAGAAATTCCACCCCTGTATCCTGCCAGCAAGGAGAAAAATAAACCTCACAGTTCAAACTTTTTAATTACATATTCCTAATTCTACTCCCTCTGAGGTTGTTCCCATTAAAAATAGAAAATGAACTCACATGAGGTACCTGTTGGCAGTAAATAAGTAAGTGAAGCAGGAATTGGCCTGGTTTTCCATTCAGTGCTTTACAAGCCAAGCAGTTCCCAGAGGGAGCTGAGCTCCAGATCCACAGCTATGTGGACACTGGTTCTTGGGGGAAACCCTTCCCTGGGCCTGGAAGGGGGTCTGTGGTTAACAAAAATGGCCACAATTTTATCTTCCCTTCCAAAGCCACGCTGTGATTGACTGTCAGCACTCCCCAGGCTCCCATGGGATTCCTGTCCAAGTCTCCAGCCTGAGGCATCCTCAGCAAACCCACCAAAACGCCCCAAAGCTCAAAGCTCACCATTAAATCTCCTCCCTGAGGGCTAAAGCTGCTTAACCAGCCTGCAGGGATTAGACTCTCACTGAAGTATTTTAGGACAAGTGCTTAAAGCACAGCACAGTGCAGGAAAACTTCTGGAGCCTCCACAGCAAGCAGGCTGTGAGGGACACCAGTTCCCTTCACACAGGGGACACAGAGCAGCAGGGAAACGGTGACGGGGTTTGTTCTGGGTTATCCCAGTCGGGATGAAAGAGATGAAACCGTGGCATTCCCGCCCCTGGGATCAGCAAACAGCACTCTCCATCCCCGGATCTGCCAGTCCACAATTAATTGTCACTTGTACAAATTCCTGTGGCCTGGTTTCAGCTGGCATGGAGTTCATTTTCCCCTCAGCAGCTGGTGCAGGACAAGCTCAGGCCCCGTTTTTCCACATGGACAAAGCAATTTATGCAGGAGTAAAGTAAAACACTGCCATTATTGTGCAGCTCCACTCAGCTGTTCCAGTCCCAGCTACAGGAATAAGAACTCTGCTTCCCTGTGCACAAATTATAATTACAGCATTACTAATTTGCTAATCATGGGCTTGAGGGCAGTGGGAAGTAAAGGCAAACCCAAAGCTGCCAGATGTTGCAGCGGAGTAGATGACAGATCCCAGCAGAGGGATTTCTCAGAAGGATTCTGGTTCCTTTAAATTCCACCAGTACCACCAATGTCAGACAATATTTGAATCCATCCACCAAAGGAATTATTAACGTGGTTACCAAAGCACTTGAGAGTGACCCAGCATGGAATCATAGGATGGTTTGGGTGGAATGGACCTTAAATATCACCCAGTGCCACCCCTTGCCACGGGCAGGGACACCTTCCACTATCCCAGGTTGTTCCAGCCCCATCCAGACAAAAGGTTCTCCTGATCCAACACCCAGCAGCATCAATCACAGGCTCCCAGGGAGAAGACCTACAACACACAAATACAGAATGATATCTCCCCAAAATACTCCTGCAGCCTCCAGGAACACCCCAGTGACACCCCAACTCCCCAAGGACAGGCAGCCTTATCCCACTGACAGGTCACTGTGTCCCTCTGATCCTTGCTAAAACAAAGAGCTGTTGTTCCACAAATCTGATTCCACATTTGCACGCTCACTGAGGTCCCCACAAAGCCCAGCTGTGAAGCTCTCTGTTATGGGATCAGGATGGAAATGAGGAGAATTCCACAGTGTTGCCCAACACCGCAGTTCTGGGAGATCACAGAGCTCACAAATACTTTGTGACAGGGCTGAAAACATCAGAGACACGTTCACACACTCTTGTTTCCCCCAAAAGGGAACCTTTGGGTACCAAAAGGCACCTCCAAGAGCAGATGCACAGTCTCTGTTTCACAGAGAGTAACTCTTGCCCTACAATAAGCCCTAGGCATGATGTTTTCCATACAGCACACTGAATTTCCAAGGAAAACATGGGAAGGCTCAGCTACCAATAGGTCAGTGAGAACTCTGTTAGCTCATTCTGGGGTGACCACCTTGTCCTTCATGTTACAGAGTTAGAGAAGATGAGAGTTCAGAAGGGAATGCGGGATTGCTTGCAGCATTCCTGGACTCACTGCTGTGACCCCTCAAGGATGGCAAGGCTGGGAAACCACTGGAGAACCAGGAGGTCTGGTCACAGCAGGATGAGATCAACTGCCTGAGAGATGTTTCATCAAGAACCCAATCTAACTGCACTGACAGAATCATGGAATCATGGAATGCTTTGGGTTGAAAGGACCTTAAAGTTCATCTCATTCCACCCCCTGCCATGGGCAGGGACACCTCCCACTAGCCCAGGTTGCTCTAAGCCCTGTCCAACCTGGCCTTGGACACTTCCAGGGATGGAGAATCCACAACTCCCTGGAGAAGCTGCCAAGCCCTTGGAGTCACTGTGCTTTATCTGCCTTTTATTTTTAGTACACATTAACTTACACATGTTTTACTTCACATCTTATCTGATCAGGAAAGTCTAGACATGGCCCTGGACAGCCACTGTGTAACATGACCCTAAAAACCCTGGCAGGAAAACTGCTTTAAACATTAAGCTCCTTCCATGCATCCCTTCAGCCACAGAATGACTTCAAAAGTTAATTTTTAAGCAAATTCATTTCAAAGGAATGTCTGAATTAATAATTAATATTTTAAATGTCAAGTCAAGTACCAGAATTCCATGCATGATAAATGAATTTACCTCACTGAAGGGAGTTAAGGGAAGATCCAGGGCTGCCTTCCCACACACAGTGATTTCTGGATGCCCCCAGCACAGGAGCTTTATTTACACAGCTCATGGCAATCTCAGTTCAGAAGGGCTTTCCTAAGGACAGGAAATTCTCAGGAAAGAAATCTTGGCTGTGAGGGTGGGGAGGCCCTGGCACAGGTTGCCCAGAGAAGCTGTGGCTGCCCCTGGATCCCTGGAAGTGTCCAAGGCCAGGTTGGACAGGGCTTGGAGCAACCTGGGACAGTGGAAGGTGTCCCTGCCCATGGCAGGGGTTTGAAACACGATCTTTAAGGTCCCTTCCAACCCAAACATTCCATGGTTCTATGATTGACACCATCTCTAAATGCACTTTACATATCAACAAAACAGAATCCATCAGTGAACTGCTTTCTCTCCCTCTCTCCAGGGTTGGAAACCTCGGGCACTCCTCCCACTTTACAGGATAAACACAACCACGTGTACAAAAAGTTTATTTCTTTTAGAAAAGGACCATCTCCAGAGCACTATCCCCATTCCAAGCTCCAGCCAGGGTTTGGTGCCTGTATTAACTTGCTTTGTGCTCAGAAAACCACGCAGAGCAGCAGCACAGGGCTCAGCCCAACCCGCCTGGAGAGCACTGGCAACTGATATTTCCACAAGTTGCCTTAGTTAATACTGCAAAACTGCTTCAAAAAGAAAAGCCTTCTCGCTCTAGAGGTGTTTCCTACGGATCTTGGTGTTCAGACCCTGTTTGTAGCTACTCCAGAGGAACTCAGCTGCCTGATCCATCAACTCAAAAGGACACAGATCTCTTTAGGGGCCTGAATTAAGGGTAACAGACACCAAGGAAGGGATGAGCACGTCTGCATTCAGGTCTAGACATGAACGTTGAGGTTCTACAGTACAGAAACATTAACTCACGTTTATTTATGCTCAGTTTCCCAACTGCCTGGCTGCAGAGGAGCACTCACTGTCTGTGACCTCATCCAGCACAGCAACAAGTTACCAAGCAACTGGGAATTAAATTCTCACTATGTAAACGTGGCAGGAGGAATCTCCTCTGCACAGCCTTTGATTTTCTGGGATCTCTTTGCTTCAATTCAATCCCAGGAGACAAATCAAACGTGCCCACTTATAAAAACCCCAAACACCACAGAAAACCCACCACACACAGATACCACACATGGGGGTTGCATCCAGAACACGTGTCCCAAAGTGACCTGGGCAATATTCCAGAGATTCCTTCCCTTCCCAGCTGCTGACTGGGTAAGTGATAAAATCAAAACTCAATCAGAATTGCTGTTCCAGCCTGACCTACATTTTTCCTAGTGGGATCAGCCTGAGGAGCAAGAGCCACCCAGGCATTTGGCAGCCTCCAGGTTTATCCCAGGGCAGTCAAGGAGCCCTGGCTCAGCCCCACTCCAGAGCTCTGCCTTCAGAGCCCGAGCTGAAGGGAGGGGTCAGTTCTCCCCCAAACAGCTCCAGGACCCTTTCAGCAGTCAGGCAGGTGCTCTCCAACACAAATACATGAACAAAGGCTGCGTTTTCCCCACCGCTGTGCTTGTTCCCTGGGGTTCATCTGTCACTGTTGACATGCCAGAGCTATGTCACAGTGGTCAGGCCTAAGAAGTGCCTCAGGGAGCCCAGTAACTTCAAAAATTATGTTTATTTTTTTTTTAAATAAGTGATAAGTTGTTTGCTTACATCTGACACAAGGAACTGCCAAACTTGCCCTCCCAGACCGATGTAAGTGTACAGATCCTTGCACATAAATCAGCCATCCCTCCCAAATATCAGCCACTTAACAAGCCTCTGACAACTTTCCAACCTCCCCTTGGAAATGCCTTAGGATGAGCGACGCCAGGGAGTTACATACCTGCTCCACACCCTTCGGGAACGGCATCCTGACTCCCGAGCCACCTTCCCCGTCTCCAGCCAGCTCGCTTTCCCACGGCAGCTTGTTCTTCCCTCTCCCGGCGCTCAGGACTCTCCTGGGGCTCATCCATAGCTCGGCACACTTGGAGCCGGGGCCGTGCAGCGCATCCTCCCCGGCGGAGCACCCGCAGCGAGCGCTCTGCGTCCTGCTGCCCATCAGCAGCCACTCGGTGTCGGCGCCGGGAGGGTGGCAGCGCCCGCGGCAGCGCCCGGCCGAGGGCAGGGGCAGCGCGTACTCCACACAGCCCTGCTCGCCCAGCCGGGGCAGCGCCTGCCTGGCCAGCCGCGCCTGCAGGGCCAGCGCGGCCCCCGCGCCGCCCGCCCGCAGCTCCAGGGCGCCCACGGCCCGCAGGAGCTCCCGGGGCCCGCCGGCCCCCATGGCCGCGGCCAGCGCCGCCAGCGCCTCCAGCGCGGCGTGCCGGACCCGCCGCTTCGCGTCCAGCAGCGCGGGCGCCAGCGCGGCCGCCAGCCGGGGCAGGTCGAGCTGCTCGGCGGGGTAGGTGAGCAGCGCGGCCGTGCAGGCGTTGAGCAGCTCCTCGCGGAGCCGGGCGCTGCGGTGGCGCAGCAGCCGCTCCTGCAGCAGCAGCCGCAGCACGGCCCGCGGCCCCGCGGCGCCCATGAGGCGCAGCAGCAGCCGGGCCCCGTCCCGGCGCATCGCGGGCTGCGGGTGCCCGAGCGCCCGCGCGGCCGCGGCCACCAGCGGGGCGAGCAGGGCGGGCGCCCTGGGGCCGAGCCGCAGCGCCAGCAGCCGCAGCGCCTCCAGCGCGCCCCGCGACACCGCGCAGTTGGGGTCGCGCAGCAGCGCGTCCAGCAGCGCCAGCAGCCCGCGCAGGGCGGCGGCGGGCGCGGCGCTCAGCGCGGCCGGGCCGCAGCTCTCCAGCGCCCGCCGCAGCTGCTCCACCGCCTGGGCGCGCCGCCGGTAGTCCCGGGGGTCCAGCAGCCGAGCGCGGAGCTCGGCGGGCACCAGCGGCAGCTCCGCACGGCCGGGCAGGGGCCGGCGGTCATCCGCGTCCCGCGGCGGGTCCGTGTGCCCCGAGCCCTCCTGCGGGCCGGGGGGCTCCGTGTCCGCCGCATCCTCCCTGGCGCGGGGCGGCGGCGCGGCGGGGCCGTCCCGAGCGGGGCCGGGGGGCTCCGTGTGCCCCGGGCACTCGCGCGGGTCGGGGGGCTCCGCGCCCTCCTCCGCGGGGCCGGCGGGGTCCGTGCCCGGAGCCTCCTCAGCCGGGGCGCCGCGCTCCCAGGCGCGGCCGCGGCCCCGCCGGCCGTGTGCGCTGGATGCCGCTGCCGGTGCCGCTGCCGGTGCCGCTGCCGATGCCGCTGCCGATGCCGCTTCGTGTCCCGGCCCGTGTCCCGGTCCGTGAGCGCTGGGTGCCGGTGCCGATGCCGGTGCCGATGCCGATGCCGGTGCCGGTGCCGGTCCGTGTCCCGGTCCGTGTGCGCTGGATGCCGGTGCCGATGCCGGTCCCTGTCCCGGTCCCGCTCCGTGTCCCTGTCCCTGTCCCTGTCCCTGTCCCCGTCCCTGTCCCCGTCCCGCTCCCGCCCCGTTCCCGCCGGGCTCGCTCATGGTCCCGGCCCGCGGCCATCGGGCCCCTCAGGCCCCGCCCGGCAACGCCGCCGTCGCCAGGGGGCGCCGCGCACAGCGCCGGCGCGGCGCGCACCACGCCGCGACCACCCGGGGGGGAACACACGCACGTATCTCCGCGCCGTCTCCTCGCGCCGCAGAGGGTGCAAATAGACGCGGCCGCGCCGGTGAGAGAGCGCAGAGCGGTCTGAGGGAGCGGAGCGGCCGGACCGCGCTGTGGAGCGGCGGGGAAGCCAACCGGCGGTGCAGCTCCCCCCCCCGCGCGAGGTGCAAGTGATCCCGGCCGGGCAGGGCCGGGGGTGGGTGTGAGCGGCGCCCCGGGCGCTGATTGGCGGGGCGGGCCGAGCGGAAGTGACGTACGGGCGGTGAAGAGCGGAGCGAGCGGCGCCGCGGCCGGGCCGGGCCGGGCCGGGACAGGTGGGATCGGGATCGGGATCGGGATCGGGATCGGGATCGGGATAGCTGGGATCGGGATAGGGATCGGGATCGCTGGGATCGCGATCGGGATAGCTGGGATCGGGATCGCTGGGATCGGGGATAGCTGGGATCGGGGATAGCTGGGATCGGGGATAGCTGGGATCGGGATCGGGGATAGCTGGGATCGGGATCGGGATAGCTGGGATCGGGATAGCTGGGATCGGGATAGAGCACCGGGACAGGTGGGATCGGGATCGCTGGGATAGCTGGGATCGGGACAGGTGGGATCGGGATCGGGATGGCTGGGATCGGGATAGCTGGGATCGGGATAGCTGGGATCGGGATAGCTGGGATCGGGATGGCTGGGATCGGGATAGCTGGGATCGGGATCGGGATCGGGATAGCTGGGATCGGGATGGCTGGGATCGGGATGGCTGGGATCGGGATCGGGATGGCTGGGATCGGGATAGCTGGGATCGGGATAGCGCACCGGGATAATCCCCGGGATAGCGCACCGGGATAATCACCGGGAGAAATCCCCGGGAGAAATCACCGGGAGAACCGCGGCACAGCGGGCGCCGCCGCTCCTGTCGCGGGGTGCAGCGGGAGCGGCCTCGGGGGCTCGGCGGACCCGCCCCGGGGAGCCCCCAGTGTGGGCGGGCGGCGGCGGAGCCCGGGAACCCCGGCACGGTTGGAGTTGGAAGGGACATCAGTCTGGTCCCGTTCCTCCCCCTGCCGTGTTCAGGGACTCCTCCCACAGGCTGCTCCTGGTCCAGCCTGGCGCTGCCCGGGATAAGGGGCAGGGATGAGGGTACAAGAGCCGGTGGTGTTTTCATCGGATCCCGGGATGGTTCGGGTTGGAAGGGGCTCGAATCCCGTCCCGTCCCACTGGCTGCCGTGGGCGACACCTTCCCTGGGTGCTGCCAGCCCCGTCCCCCTGCAGGGACCGTCCCAGCCCCGTCCCCCTGCAGGGACCGTCCCAGCCCTGCTCCCTCAGCCCCGCCGCAGCCTGGGCTGGATTTGGGCACCAGCGCTGAGCACGAACACGCGGAGAGCGTCCATTCCGTGAGCACAAGGCGCCTTCTGGTTGTGTTTCTTTTTCCTTGCCGTTTTTTGTGCGGGGCGTTGGACCCGAACCCAGCCCGGCTCTCGGGGTGTGGTTGGGGTTTGTGCTGTCTCGGGACTCCCAGAATCAGCCCAGTGGCTTCGCTGCCCCGGGAATTCCGGGCTCTAAATCGGGACTTGGCAGGCACCGAAATTCCCCCTCGGGGCACAGAAGTGCCCGGAGCTCTCCCTGCTGGTTCCTGCTCTGCGCACACGCCGCTTTTTGGCAGAGTCAGATCCCTCAGTGAGCCGGCTCTGCCGGGTAACCTCCTTATTTCCTGTAACTTGCTGTTCAAGATGAGTTTTAAGCCCGGCCTGGGAGGATCTGACAGCCCAGAGCCCGGAGGTGATCAGTGCTGTGAGTTGGGAGCACAGACCCCTGCACTGGGGTGCAATCCAGGGCTGGGTCATGTTCCAGCTGCTGGTTCTTGCTGAGCAGTGGAATAAATACCAGCAAACTGTGGTGTGGGTGTGCAGGGGGTGTGAGAGGTTCTACCAGGGTACTACAAAAACTTCTATTGCTGTAGAGAAACTTAAATATAGTTATTTATAATCCTATGGTTATAGAGCTGATCTGTGACCATTCCTTTTCCCTGCCACGTGTCTGTGTTTGTGCAATCAAATTTTGACCAGAGCACAGACACAAAGGGAAAATAAAGTGTTTTAGCTGCTGAGCAGCTTTTTTTTTTTTTTTAAATTTATTTTTTTAATTCTTCCAATTTGTGCTGCAAAACTCTGGTAGGGAAAATATTATTGTACATTATCATGCCTTTTACAGGTGTGCTTAAAATACTTTCAGTTATTTTTTTCTAGTGTAGAGCTATAATAGGAGAGCTTCTGTATCTTTCCATGGGTAGGAGGTTTCCCTCCCTACCTGTGATCCTTCACTTCCCTGTCAGTGCTTTGTACTCTGCATTTAAACCTTGGCAACTCCTTTTGTTCTTTCAGATTAAGCACTTCTAAGTGGGCTCCCTGCAAGGGAGGTGTCAGTTAAGGAGCTCTAAAAACGATGAACTTATTGTTGAGATAAAAGGAGTGAGAGCTTGGAGATCATTTCTCAAATTGCCATGAAATCAGCTGTTCAGTGAGGGCTGGGGGGGAACAGTGAGGTTGTTTCTCCTGGTCCCGGAGCTGACACATCCCCCCCTTCACCTCTGAGCATCCAGAGCACAGGAGCCTCTGCTCCTGCTTTTCCTGCCCCCCAGGCTCTGTGGGGCTGGTTTGCAGAGGGAAGGCATGGAATGGGAATGGAGAGCTGGGCCCTGGGTGGGGGGGCCCTGCTACAGCCTGGGAGAGGGGGGCACGGCAGGGCTGGGCTGCTCCCCAGGAGCACTGAGGAGGAGGAGCTGGGCCGCACAAAGGACACCCCAACAATCCCCCCTGTCCCTCAGAGCATTGTCCAAACCCTCCTGGAGCTCTGGCAGCCTTGGGGCTGTGC
>JAWWLV010000179.1:63155374-63172079 GCA_035041135.1 Platyrinchus mystaceus
GGGCTGGGCACTCCAAACCTCCCTGGGCAGCCCCTGCCAGTGCCTGAGCACCCTTTCCAGGGAGAAATTCCTCCTGAGGGGAAGGTCTGCGGGAGCTCTGAAACAAGGACAGATTCACCCTGGCCGACCCAGCGCTGGGCTGTGCTCCCGTTAATGGGGCTGCTGGACACACCTTGGAGATTTAAACCCCAATCCTTCGGAAATAACCCCCAGGCTCGCTTCCTGGGGCTCACACTGCTGCTGCTCTGATTCCTGGACACAAAGCAGCTTGTGCAGCTCTGGCTGCTGCCGGCAGGTAGTGTGGGATGTGTTATGGGATGTGTTATGGGATGTGTTATGGGATGCGTTCTCAGGCCGTGGGTTCGCGGGCGGAGCAGAGCCCAGCCCGGCACACCCTGCACTGCCGGGAGCTCCTTCCCTCGGCACCTTATCTCACACGGTCCTGCTGCTGCCCTGCCCCGCGGGGCCCCTTCTGTGCTGGAAGGTTTGCAAAGCTGGATCTTAATTTGATACCAGCTGCTGGCAATACTGCTTTGACACCCCTATATCATTCCTCTTCCTGGGCTGCGTCTCACAGGCACTTAAAAGTTTTTCTAAACAGATGTAGAGGGAAAAAAACCCCCTTGGTTATATAATGTCTGTTGGACCAGGAGGGGGGTTTGTAATCTTCAGGGGTTTGAGCCTCTCAAGGAAGATACTTACTGCTGCAATTTCTGCATCTTAGAATCACAGAATGGTTTAGGTTGGAAAAACCCTCCAAGATCATCAAGTCCAACTGTTCCCCAGCACTGCCAAGGCCCCCACTAACCCATGTCCCCTGAGGGGAAGGTGTCCCTGGCCATGGCAGGGCATGGAACAAGATGAGCTTTAAGGTCCCTTCCCACCCAAACCAGTCTGTGTTCCACAGGGTCCCCCCAGGGCAGTGTCAGCCATGGGAATGCTGCCAACCCCCTTCCCAAAGAGCTGGGGCGGTGCTGGAGCCTCAGAGCTCGGCCCCCTCCTTCAATAAATATGGATTTAAAAATGTATTCTCTACTTTAACAGAATTGTTTGTGCATAACAGCATTTCAAATACCCTTTTGTTTTTGCTCTTGGTGAAATCAGAATGCAAAACCTTCATCATCCTGGGTTTATTTATTTGTTTACTCGCTTATTTATTTGCTCCCTTCCCTCCTCGCTTCCCTCCAGCTCTTGGGTGTCTGTGGGAAAGCAGAGATAAGTTAATCTGAACAAAACATGGTAATACTTGAAAAAGTCCTTCCCATCAAATTACAGGGACTAACAGTTACTTTTCATCTCTGCTCCATATTTCCATGTTGGCTCTAATCACAGTCACTTCGGGCAGCACTGCCAGGATTTGCTGTCCTGAATCACTGGCTGCGCTTCCCCAGTGACCAACAGCACAACCTGACAGGCTCTTGGAACCGGGGAATGATGCTGATCAAAGGCACAGGATACAGTCCAGGGGAAAACAAAGGGGGGGGAACAACACGTTTCCCCCCCAAGGGTTTGTCTGTCTGTAAAAACGTCATTGGAATATTTATACCTGCTTTTGTTTTTCATTTTAAAGGGTTCTTTTTCTCTCCTTAAGACTGCTCAGCCCTGGTTCACGGTGACACTGCACTGTATTTTAAAGACAACATGGACTTTAATTGACTGTCTTTTATAAATATCCCATTTATTTCTTCATTTCACAAGAGCCCAGGGGAGGTGTTCACCTCATCCTGGGGCTCCTGCTCCCACCCCAGGGAGCTGCTGCAGGGACGCAGAGGAGGGAGAGGTGGCGGTGGGGTCATGGTGGCAGTGGCAGCACTGGCACTGGTGGCAGAGGTGCTGCTGGTGGCAGTGTGGGAGTTGTGGTGGCAGCGGTGGTAGCAGTGGTGACAATGACAGTGGCAGTGCTGTTGGTGGCAGTGGTCACAATGACAATGGTAACAGTGGCAGTGGTGACAAGGACAGTGGCAGTGGTGGCAGTGACAGCGGTGGCAGTGACAGCAGTGACAATGGTGACAGTGGTGACAGTGACAACAGTGACAAGTGGTGGCAGTGACTGTGGCAGTGGCAATCGTGACAGTGACAGTGGTGGCAGTGGCAGTGGTGGCAGTGGCAATGGTGACAATGACAGTGGTGGCTGTGGTGGCAGTGACAACGGTGGCAGTAACAGCGGTGGCAGTGGCAGTTGCTGTGGTGGCAGTGGTGGCAGTGGCTGTGGTGGCAGTGACAGTGACAGTGGTGGCAGTGGCTGTGGTGGCTGTGGTGGCAGTGACAGCAGTGACAGTGACATCGGTGGCAGTGGTGACAGCGGCCATGCCCCGCGTCTACACCAGAGGGCAATAAAGGGAAGGCAGAGCGGCTCCGGGCTCTGGCAGAGCAGTTCCAGGACCGCGGCCCTGCCTGAGCTCGGTGTTTGTGCCCGATACCGAGTCCGTGATTTCCCTGCACATCCCCGTGCGCTGCAGCAGCGGGACCTTCGTCTGCCCTCAGAGCACCGGGATTTCCCTGCCCCATTCCCGTGTTTCCCGACGCTGGAGCCAAACGGCCCCGAAGTTTCCTGTGACACAGTCAGAGATTTCTAGTTTTATTTTTAACAACAGACACTTTACAGTGTCGTCTGTCACGTGTTCCAGTATTTATAACCACCCGTGGAATGGAATAACGGGATTATTCCTCGCAGGGAATCGGGATGCAGCTGCAGACCTGGAACGCTTTGGATGCTGCACAGCAATAAACTCTCTCTCCCCTCGCTGGGCTGCTCCTGGAAATGCTGGGGAGCAGCTGGGAGTTATTTTTAAAGCTGGAAGTAGTACTGTGCTTCCCAGACCTTTACTGTGGGTAGGAGAGGAGAGGGAATTACCTGAAACCTTGTGCCACAGAGTCCCAGTGCCCATTACAGGGAAGGAGGCAGGAATGCAGAATAGGGAAGACGGTGTGTTTGGGGGATTGGGAAAAGGGGAAGCTAAAAATAACAGCAACAAAAGGGAGACTCCAGGATCTGCTTGGTGTGACAGTGGTGTGGGGGTTTGTGTCCCTCTGGGAGAGGCACAGCCAGGGTTGGGATGCCTGCAGCTCTGCCAGGGATCAGGAGGCAGGATTGGGTCAGGATGTTGCTGATGAGGTCTGTGCTAAATATGTGCTAAAGCGAGTTGGCTGGAATTCTCAGGGAATGCACAGATGGCTGGGAAATGCCGATGAACAGAATATCAGGAAGGAATTTCTGATCCTCTGAACTGCCCAGCAGCCCTGACTGGGTTCACTGGTGAGTCGCTGTGCCCATGGTGTGCTCCGGGGCTGCAGCTGCTCCCTGGGATGATCCCACAGCCAGGATGATCCCACAGCTGGGCTGTGCCAGCTGTCAGCCTGTCTGCCTTCCTGCAGCATCCTGCAGAGTCCAGGAGAGCTGGGAAGGGCAGGAGCTGCAGCCCAGCTCTGTGGGGCCTGCTGTGCCCTGGCACAGCCCTGCAGGGTGTGTGGGATCACAGTGCCGAGGTCGCCTCAGGCTCAGTGGGATTTCCCTCCTGGCAGGTGGATCTGGGAGGCTCGAGCTGCCCTTTGGATCTCCTGGAGGGATCATCCCAAGTGCTGCAGCAGCAGCACCAGGGAACCCTTGAGGCTCACACTGGTTTCTGTAACCACTTCTCAGGGCCAGTCCCTGGCCTGGGTGTGTATTTGGCACGGATTTGCCCAGAACTGAGCAAAACAGGGCTCTATTTTCTGTCCAGGATGGGCATTAAGGTTGGAGAGGAACTTTTTAGAAGGGGCTGGAGTGCCAGGACAAGGGGGAATGGCTTCCCACTGCCAGAGGGCAGGGGTAGATGCAATATTGGGAAGGAATTCTTCCCTGTTAGGGTGGGGTTGCCCCTGGATCCCTGGAAGTGTCCAAGACCAGGTTGGACGGGGCTTGGAGCAACCTGGGCTAGGGGAAGGTGTCCCTGCCCATGGAAAGGGGTGGAATGAGACAAGCTTTGAGTTTCTCTTCCCACCCAGACCAGTCTGGGATTCCATGATTTCTGTGATCAGTAAGTGGTGCTTTGATCTCAGAAAGGAGCCCCCTGCAGTAGGTGTGAGCCTGGGCTGGGGCAGCAGGCAAAGGCAGCTCCTGCCCTGCAGCACAGCCCTGCTCCATCTGGGCAGGAGCAGAGTTTGGTCCTGCTGTGGAAGCAGCTCCCAAGGTGACCCCTGTGCAGCCAGGCCGTGTCCTCGCTGCCCTGTCACACTCTGTCCCTCCCTGCAAAGGCCAGGGCCGATGCAGAACAGCAGCAGCACCGCAGGCACAGGGAGACAAAGTGAGGCTGATCTGTGTGACAAAAAGAGTGCTCAGGTCCTCTGAGGCTGCTGCCTTGTCCTGACACGTGGAGCAGCATGACTCAGGTCTGGCTGGGTGACCCCAGGTCTCTGTCCAGACGGCTTGTTGTGCTCCTGCTGTATCAGTGTGAGCAGGGCTGGGGCACCGGGGCTCCCGGGGCTCCCTCCCCTCACCCCCCTTCTGCTGGAGTCTGCTGGGCTGAGCAAAAGGGCCGTTCTGTTCTGTGACTCTGAACTGCTGCTGTCAGTCTTTTATTGGGAAGATTTACAGCCTTTGCCTCGTTCAGCCCCCTCCCCCCAGCAGTGACTGAGCTCGGGCCAGGGGGTCCAACACTGTCCCCAGAGAGCTCTGAGTGCTGGGCGTGTCCCAGGGTGGTTACAGGGGATCAGGGAACCATCAAAGGGTTTGGGTGGGAAGGGACCTTAAAGTCCATCCTGTGCCATGGCAGGGACACCTTCCACCAGCCCAGGTTGCTCCAAGCCCCGTCCAACCTGGCCTTGGACACTTCCAGGGATCCAGGGGCAGCCACAGCTTCTCTGGGCAACCTGTGCCAGGGCCTCCCCACCCTCCCAGGGAACAACTCCTTCCATATATCTAATTTAAACTTACTATTTGTCAGTTTGAATCTGTTGCTCATGAATATTTTGCAACATCATCCTTTAATAATTGGAGTGGATTCAATTTGGGGGATTTCTGTCACCCAAAGATAATCTGGAGATCTGGGTCTCTGACTTCCTTCCCATGAGAGCAAATGGAGCTGAATGTTAGAAGTAAGATCAGGACCAGACCAGGAATGTCCACTTTGCAGAACTCTGGGAATTCAGGGTGCCTGTACCAGTGCTGGTACCAAGATACTGATGTGTGCTGGTATCTGGGGCACAACACACTTTGGTGCTGTGCTGGCACAGCCCTCAGCTGCTCCTGCACCAAGTGCTGAGTCCTCGGTTGTACCGTGCCCATGGACACAGGGGCTGCGGGCCGGCTGGAACGTGTGTGAGCACCATGGACAGCGGCGATGGACAGGGCTGGGAGGGCGCTGGAGCAGCAGGAGCAGCTGAGGGAGCTGGGGGGGCTCAGCCTGGAGAAAAGGAGGCTCAGGGGGGACCTTCTGGCTCTGCAACTCCCTGACAGGAGGGGGGAGCCGGGGGGGGTCGGGCACTGCTCCCAGGGAACAAGGGACAGGAGGAGAGGGAACGGCCTCAAGTTGCACCAGGAGAGGTTTGGGTTGGATATCTGGAAAATTTCTTCCTGGAAAGGGTTGTCCAGCCCTGGCACAGCTGCCCGGGGCAGGGGTGGAGTCCCCATCCCTGGAGGGATTTGAAGTCTGTGTGGATGTGGCACTTGGGGACATGGGTCAGTGGTGGCCTTGGCAGTGCTGGGGAATGGTTGGACTCGATGGTCTCAGAGGGTTTTTCCAACCTAAATGATTCCATGGTTCTGTTCCCAGGTCACTCACTGTGCTTCCGTGCTGTGAGTAGGAGGCTGCAGGGAGTCAGGGGCTTGTGAGGGTCTTGCCTGCCTGAAAAAGATCATTGGTGAGTTTTTTAGGCAGATCCTTTTCCCATCATGATCGTGTCCCGACCACTCCAGGTCATTGGGAATGGGAGAATCCTGCCCCTGATGTGGGGTGGGAAAGGAGCCCATGCAAAGCTCTGTCAGGGCCCACGGGAGGGAGCAGTGCTGGCACAAAGGACCCTCTGCTCCCCCTGCTCCCCCCAGCCCCAGCCCACACTCCCTTGGCTTTGGGAAGTGCCCAGTTCAAGGGCAGCTGCTGGAATGAACCGCCCCATCCATTTCTGGAACCACAGCACTGGGAATTTCTAAACTGACGTGCATTTCTCCTCTTGCCTCCTCTCTGCTCCGCAGGAAAACAAGACCTCTGTTCTGAGACAGTTCTTGGAGCAAAAGCCCTTCCCAGTGCAGCTGGAGACAGAGGGATGGGTGCATCACTTGGGCAGTAAGTGGGTTTTGTGCCCGTTGCTGCAGGTGCTGCTGTGAGTGCCCGGGGAGAGCCCCCCTTGCCACCACTGCTTGGCATTGTTTGCCCAGGAGAGCGGGAAGAGAAGGTGCTTCCCAGGGCCTTAGGAGTGACCCAGCACTGATTGTCAGAGACTGTCCACCCCACTGTCCCACTGGGGGCTGTTCTGTGGCTGCCCCTGGATCCCTGCAAGTGTCCAGGGCCAGGTTGGACGGGGCTTGGAGCAACCTGGGCTAGTGGAAGGTGTCCCTGCCCATGGCAGGGGTGGCACTGGATGGGCTTTGAGGTCCCTTCCAACCCAAAGCATTCTGGGATTCTGTTATTCTCTTTATTTCCAGAGCAAATGCAAGGGAACTTTGGGGTTTTTCTGGTTTTCCTTCTGTGTTTCTTGTCCCTTCCCTGTCACACATCCCACTGAACAGACCATTTTTTCCAGCAGAACTGGTTAAACCTTTGTTCACTGTGTATCCAGCATTTGCTCCTGGGTTGCTCCTGACCTGTTCTTGATTTCTTCAAATGCATTTTGCTGTCTCATATTAGAAAGGATATTGAAGAACTTGTGGAATGTGTGTCTAGACAAGAATAATCTAATTTCTACAAGACTCATTTTAAATCTCTCATATTATGTTTCTGGTGCTCCTGGTTTTAATATCAGCTTTTTCTTTTAATGACTGAACATTCTGTGATAGAATCCATTGAAACAGCTGAAGATTTTCAACATGAGCTAATGATTTAGCTACTGAGTATCTCAAAAGCTGATAAATTTGGCTGTTCATTACTACCTGCTCATGGCAGGGAGGCACAGAGCAGTGCTATAACCTGATATCTCACAGGCTGACAGACCTTTTTCCCCCAGAAAACTAATCAGCAACAGCAACAATTTGGATGTTCCTGGACTTGGAAATGATCATTGGGTATTTTCATGGCATGTTCATTTTTTTCAGTCTCTGTGAAGCAAAAATAATTTTAAAGAAGCCACTAAGAACACTTTGGGATGGTAGGGAGCATCCAGTTTAGTTTTGCAATTAGTTGTGGAAAGAAACAGTGGGAAATGATGGTTGGACAGATTGGTCTCAGGAAAACAAGGTAGAAATGAATAAAACCATTGTGAAAACCAATTTACCCCCAAAAGCCATAACTATATAGACTTTTCAAACATCATTTCTGGGCTCAGGGAAAGAAATGATTAATGGATCAAACAGCCTAAGCCAGGGCTGAGGTGTGTCTTTGTAAATGGCACATTGGAAATGCAGCTGCACATTTCCCCACTGGCTGTTTAATAGCAGGAAGGGAAACACCAGAGAAGCGTCCTCTGCGTGCAGACAACACCTTGTGTTTTGGAAACAGAATCCTTTGGTTTGGGGCACTGTTGCAGTCCCAGCCACACTGGAATGCTGATTTCCAGGGAGCACAAATGACCCAAACATCCACTCTTTAACACTGATATTAGTCTGGACAATACAGCCAGGAGTGTGTCCATGCTGGTGTGGTACAACAAACCCAGCTCCAGCAGGGAAGGAAAAAACCCCAAAACAGAAGTCAGGGACAGATCTAATGAGAGTTTTTCCTTTTTAAAGGCTCTGCCACCAGGTCCAAAGGGATGGAGAAGGAATGGAGTGTTCAGCACAAGGGAAGTGCAGCAGCACTTTGTCCTGCAAACCTGGAGCTGCAGCCTGAGGAATGCCCAGCTCTGCTCTGCCTTCCAGCACAGAGAGGAATATTGAGCCACCTCAGCTGGGCCTGGAATGCAGTTCCAGTGCTGTGCCAGTCCTTGGTCCAACCCTGGTACAGCTGTGCCAGGGACCTGCTTTGGGCTTGGGTTGGTTTGATCCTTTTACAAAAATCTCAAAATATAAAAACAATCCAGAAAAAAACACCAACAAAACCAACAACAATCCAAGAGGGACTTTGGACCTGGAGTGGCAGGACAGAGGGAATGGCTGGGCACTGAAACCCAGAGGGCAGGGAGAGATGAGGTATTGGGAAGGAATTGCTGGCTGGGAGCGTGGGGAGGCCCTGGCACAGGTTGCCCAGAGAAGCTGTGGCTGCCCCTGGATCCCTGGAAGTGTCCAAGGCCAGGTTGGACGGGGCTTGGAGCAACCTGGCATAGTGGAAGGTGTCCCTGCCAATGGCAGGGGTGGCACTGGATGGGCTTTAAGGTCCCTTCCTACCCAAACCAGTCTGGGATTTCTATGATTCTGTGGAAAGCTCAACTTTGATCCTGTCCATCCAGTAACACTAATGTTTATTTAGGCTTTGGAAAGATTTATATTGTTTTGTGCTTTTTCTTTAAGAAGCTGAATCTTTTGCTGCCCTGGGCTCTGATCTGCTCTGGTATCACATGGAGGAGGGAAACAGCTGCTCCTGCCCTGCTCTGGAGCTGGAGAACAGGGGAGTGCTGGGTGTTGGTGTTCCCAAGAGTCCAGTTCTCTTTTTCTGTTGCAACTTATTTTAGAGGACACAGGGTTTTATCCTTTTTCTGGCCCCAAGCTTGTCATAGCTCCAGGAGTGTTTGGACAAGGCCTTCAGGGACAGGGTGGGATTGTTGGGGTGTCCTGGGCAGGGCCAGGAGTTGAACAGATGATCATTGGGAGTCCCTTGCAGCTCAGGATATTCCATGATTCTGTGATTTCTGAGAGCAGGGCTGTCTCACTCATCATCTCAGCACCATGGAAGCTGAGCTGATGAAATGATCTGAGAAAAATAACGAATATCTTGTAGTCAGAGCTTAGAGAAAGACCCCCCATGTGAGGCTTCCCAGAATGTACAATCTCCTGAAAATAAATGGACAGATTGCCAGGAATGAATAAACTGCTTAAAGACACTGATTCACATTCAGGAGGCCACAGGGCTGAGGGGCTGGTGGGGATGACAGGACTGATTGTTCCTGCACTGGGCTCTTTGGGTGTGGAGGAGGCAAACAGGAGGTGACTGTGCCCTGCACGGGTGGCACCGAGTGGTTCTGCCAGTGCTGAGATCCCAGCGAGGCTCCTCCCATGCCAACGGTCCGTGTGTGGCACGAGCCTGGCTGTGCCCTGGGAAAAGAGGTCTGAGGGGAAACCACAGGAGGAGCAGCTGGGGGCACTTGGGTTGTTCAGCTGGAGAGGAGGAGACTGAGGGCAGAGCTCAGGGAGCTGCAGCTCCTCCCGAGGGGCAGCTCAACCTCTGCTCTCTGTGAGCAGGGACAGCACCCAGGGAAGGGCTGGAGCTGTGCCAGGGCAGGCTCAGGTTGGATCTCAGGACAAGGTTCTTCCCCCAGAGGGTGGTTGGCACTGCCCAGGCTCCCCAGGGCAGTGGGCACAGCCCCAAGGCTGCCAGAGCTCCAGGAGGGTTTGGACAAGGCTCTGAGGGACAGGGGGGATTGTTGGGGTGTCCTGGACAGGGGTTGCACTGGATGGCTCTTGGGGGATCTTTCGGCTCAGGATACTCTGGGATTCTCATAGACAATATGGGAATCTCAGGGAAGAGCTCTCCCAGGACCATAAACCCCCAGCCCAGAGAAAGGGCTGCAGGCACAGCATGTGTTGTTTGGGGTGGGGATTGGGATGTTTCAGTGCCCCTGGTTTATTCCAGTGTGTTCCTGGGCAGCTGTACCCCCTCAGGCCCCACTGTCCTGAGAGGCAGGGTGGGTGGCAGCAGGGCTGGGGCTGCCATGGTCCAAGGGAGAGAATAACCCTCCCTTCAGTCCTGGGTGGATGTTTCCACAGCTGACACACTAAACAGTGCTCTGCCAGGATATCATGGGGCAGCATCCTCCCCCATCCTGGTGTTTGCATCCTCAGTTCCCCTCTGGAGCACTGTGTCTGTTTTTCACCCCACACACCCCCACTCTCAAGGACTGGGTAAAATCCACCCCTGGAAACCATCTGTGTTTGGAGCTTATAATAACCCAAACCCCATTTCAAACAGCCCTGTTTGGTGTGGAGCAGCCCAGGGGTGTGTGGTTTGGAGGGCTCTGGGGTTTAAGATAAGTCTTGGCTGTCAATGCCAGAAACAGCTGCTCCACAGCTCTGACAAATGGGGATTTGATGGATTCCTGGAGATGACAAAATGAACTGAAGAGAAAAATCCATGTGAGAGAAACATCTTGTTAGGGAAATACTGGAGCTAAATTGTGTCTGCTGAGTGAGTCCTGGGTGTGTGGATGGGCTGCTCAGGCTCACTGGGCACTGGGATCAGCCCTGGTTTGAGCTCTGGGATGTGGAGTCTCGTCCAGTAGAGCAGCCTGTGGCACCCAGGACAGGAGGGACTGGGTCCTGCCCTGTGATCCAGCTCGAGGCAGCTCTGCTGTCACCTTGCCCTGGCAGTGGGGGACACTTTGCTTGGGGGTGACCAAGGGGAGCAGAGTCGCTCTGAGCCATCTGTGGGGAGTGCTGGTCCCACTGGGTTAACCCTGGGTGTGTTCAGGGGCTCCTTGGCCCCGGAGCTCACACTGGGGGGTCACTAAGGGGGGCCAGTCCAGCTCTGGGCTTGGTGCTGGTAAGTGTTTGGGGTTGCAGGAAATCCCAGTAAAGCAGCAGGACTGGGAGCAGGGACGTGGCGATGCCCGAGTGCTCAGTGTGGCCAGAGCTGAGTCTGCTCGAGTGTGGGACTGGGATTTGTGGGACTGGGATTTGTGGGACTGGGGTTTGTGGGACTGGGGTTTGTGGGACTGGGATTTGTGGGACTGGGGTTTGTGGGACTGGGATTTGTGGGACTGGGGTTTGTGGGACTGGGATTTGTGGGACTGGGATTTGTGGGACTGGGGTTTGTGGGACTGGGGTTTGTGGGGCCGCACCTAGGGTGGTGCTGGGAGTCTCCTGTGGAGAAGGAGAAGTCCTGGCCGGTGCTCGGGGGTTTGTTGGGCTCAGTGCTCTCTGCTCCTTCGTGCCCTGCTGGTGCTGTGAGTGCTGTGTCGCTCGCTCAGAGTTTCCCCTTTGCCTGGGCGATGCCACACGGGCACAGCCTCCCCCTGCCCCTCCTCGTCTGCTCAAACCCAGGGAGGTGCTTTCAAACAGCACCTGAACACCTTGCCCTGAGCCCTCAGCTCTTGGCTTTTCTTGCTCACCTGGACACTGAAGGGCTGCTTGGTTTTGGTTTTTGTGTGGGGTTTTTTTTGTTTGTTTCTTTTTTGTGATTTGTTTTGTTTTTCTTTTTCTTTTGCTTGATTTTGTTTGGTTTTATTTTTTATTGTTTCCTCAAACTCACTTTTTAATATTAAAATGAGATTAACACTCCACTGTTTCATATTAAAGCACTGGGACCAGTGGCTGGTTGGCAGCAGGTGACTAAAACATGAGAAATAGCATTTGAATTGGGTGGTGTTTCCTTTGGCTCTTATTCCCAGCTTTCAGCAGCTTCTGGTGTGGGGATTTCTTTGCTGTTGGATTTAATAGTGGCCTTACACAAATATCCCCAAATTGCTTTTGAATCCCTCTGTCTCCTCCATCTGATGGCAGAGAGTTGCACAGATTTTATTATGAATCAGCTGAAAATGCTTTTCATTTGTGTTAAACTTCTTTGAAGATCTTCCTGCTATTTAATCTCCTCGAGAGTGGAAGACAACTGGAATGCTGAGGTCACAGAAGAGTGGGAGAGCAAAGAGAAGCGCGGTCCTGGCAGAGCAGGTGGGTGGGAGCTGTGCCTTTCTCCTTAGATCAAGTGAACGTGGAGCTCCCCAGCCTGGCTTTGGAGGATTTCCAGGCAGCACAGGAGCTATTTTTGTTCAGCTGTTTTCCTGAACAGCTGCCTACTCAGGAGTGTCCCTCTGCATTCACTTTCTGTCTCAATATTCCTCTGGTAACAGAACACACTCGTTTGGGCTCGGATAAAAAACGGGAATTGAAATACCTGCACATACACAGGGCTGGGTTTTCTTGGTGTTTTTGCTGCTGTGGGGAGTTGGATTTAACTCCTAATTACATGGTAGGGTTTTCAGTGTTGGTGCTTTATAGTAAATTCTAAATGGCAATCCTTAAACAAGGCTGTGGAGCTGCTTTGGGTAGAGGAAGTGTTTGGTGTCTGTGCTGGTTCTCTGGAATCTCAGCCCCCCTCTGTGCCTGGGATGGCAATATCTGTGTTACCTGGGTGAGGTTTGTACTCGAGCCCCGGTGCTGGAGCAGGAAATGCCTCTCTGTGACATCTAAGGGGCTGCTCATTGGGCCAGGATTACACATAATAACATCATGAGATTCAGCATTTACTTAGCACTTCCAGGCACAGTCTGACTGCCCCCACCACGCACATGCAAGTATTTTTAGTTCTCCAGTTTGAAACTTTGGTTCCAAAGAACAGGCAGTTCAGACACCCTTAAACTGAGCACAACAAGTGCCCTTAAACTGAGCAAAACTCTCCTTAAACTGAGCACAACCCCCCTTAAACTGAGCACAGCCACTCTCCCCATTGAAGTTATTTGGGAAGAGACAGCTCTGGTTCATAACCTGTGCTGTCTTGTACCATTCCACACGCTAATCCAGGGAGGAGCCTGGGTTGGGATGTATCCAGGGGGATCCCTAGCTGGGGAAGGCTGGTTTGAATCCCAGTGAGAGGCAGAGGGATACTCAGAGCTCCAGCTGCCTGACAGATGTGACAGACCCACATGCTGTTGTACAATGCTGGCAGCACCTTCAGCCAATAGAAGCGGGGTAAAAGTGTCCAAAATAAGCTTGGAAATGATGTAACTATAATCCCCTGTAGAAAGCCAACAGGAGCAAAGGAAAGGTGGTGCAGGTCCTACAAAGCCAGGCACCACTGGGTCTGGGCTGTGGCAGATGTTGCTCAGTACCTCAAGGTAATTCCTCACCTTGGCTTTGCCCCAGGGCGGTGGGAAGGGGGGGGTCACTGTCACTGTCCCTGCACAAGGACCTGCATTGGGATGTGCCCTGAAGCCCTTGGGGGGGGGAGGGCTGCTCCACGTGTCCCAGGGAGGAGCAGTGTCTCTGCAGCTCTGCAGCCTCCAGGGGCTCTGGGAGAAGGGGGTGTTGGCCAGGCTTTGGGCACAGTTCTCCCCTTTGTCCCCCTCCTTCCCTCCCTCTGGAGGTGCCTCCTCTGGACCCCAAAGCGCAGAAGGGCAGATCTGTCCAGTCTCATCCTGCAGCCTTCACCCCCTGCCAGCACTTCCTGCACTTCCCAACAGCTGCTGGCAACAGATTTCCCAGTGTAGGAAACTTCTCTTATGTGATCTTTAACTCATTTCATTGCTTATCCTCCCTGCTCGTTCCCTTTTTCAATGAACATGCGTTTTCATCCCTGAATTGTGCCCAGAGCTGCTCACTCCCCTAAGGATTAGGCCAGAAATCTCAGAGCTTTCAGTCTAACAATTGGGTCATGGTGCCCAGATATTTCCTGACTCTTGTTTGTTATTTTTAAATATATTTTTTCCTTCTTCTGCACTCTTTTTTTTAGTTCTTCCCTCATCTAGTGTGTGCTCAGGCTCACACACGACTCCAGCTGAGCCCTCCCTGCTTCCCTGGCTGTGCTGCTCCTCCCCTGTGCACATCCTCTTCCTCTGCTGGACAGATCCCAGCAGGATTAAGCCTTTTCCCCCCCAGCAGTGTGTTATTGCTGGCACAGGCTTTGTCTGGGTCCCTTCTACCTCCTGAATCCTTCTGCTCCAAGTGCTGCCTTCCCGTTTTCTTTCTTCCCTGGTTTCCATGCTACTGAATGTTTTTCCCCTCTTATTTGTCCAATTTCTCAAGATATTCCTGCACTCTGATCTCACCCTCCTGAACAACCAGTGTCTTGATTCCATCAACACAAACAGTCCTGCTCTCTCCCACCATCTGCCCCCACAATGGACACAGGGAGCAGACCCAGATCCTCCTTCCCCACAGCCCCCTGTGACCCCCACCCTGGAGCAGGAGGATCTTGCCAGGCTTTCACCCAGCCCATACCCAAGTTTACATGGAGCTATTTCCATAGGCCGGTGAAAATCCCTGTTAAAATTGAGCTTTGGTTTACTCCCTGTCCTTCCCAGCCCTTCTGCTGTCTCATTATGGAACATTAGGGTTGTTTGGCAGGACTTGCTCTGGACAAATCGAATTTGGCTGCTCTTCATCACCTCAGGATTTCCTGGTGTGTCCAAGCTCTTGTTTGTGTGTCCCTTCCAAATTCCTTAGTCTTGAAGCTGAGATGGTCTGGCATTATCCTTCCATCTGCTTTTTCTCTCAAGATATTTGTGGTTTTATAGGATCTCAATTACCCAAACACACACCAGCTTGTAATTAGTCCTGACAAATATCACAGGAGCATGAAATGCTTTGGGTTGGAGGGACTTGAAAGCCCATCCAGTGCCACCCCTGCCATGGGCAGGGACACCTTCCACTAGCCCAGGTTGCTCCAACCTGGCCTTGGACACTTCCAGGGATCCAGGGGCAGCCACAGCTTCTCTGTGCTGAGAACCCCAGAGCTGGATCCAGTGCTCAAGTTGAACAATGACCTATTAAAAAACAAATCTATCAAATATCTGTGAAATGGTTGGACTTGATGATCCTAGAGGTCTTTTCCAACCTAAATGATCCTGTGATTGTTTTCCTGTCCAGCAGAAGAGCCGGTGGTGGCAGAGCAGGACCACAGGGTGTGCACAGCTAAAGAGACCCCTTACCCTGTTCCTGCCCGTGTGGAGCTGTGTGAGGTGGAGCTGAGGGCAGAGCAGGGCCCACAGTTGGTGATGCAGAGATCCAGTGTGCCCATATGGATGTCCTGTCGGGCTGGGGACGTGATCAGCTGTTGCAATATGGATGAGCCAGTCCCCCCTGTTCAGTGGGAAGTGCTGAGCTGCAGCAGGACACTTTGTCACTCCCAGCTCCACATGATTTTCTCACTTTCTCTCGAGTAATTTCTTCTAAGTTTCCTGCTTATCTTTGAATAGAACAGCAGCTCTTTGGCCATCCATCACAGCAGGGCTGTGACAGGACGTCTTACAGTAATTGTGGCAATTCCTG
Source organism: Platyrinchus mystaceus (assembly GCA_035041135.1). Lineage (NCBI taxonomy): Eukaryota > Metazoa > Chordata > Aves > Passeriformes > Tyrannidae > Platyrinchus > Platyrinchus mystaceus. The sequence goes on from JAWWLV010000179.1 coordinate 63,170,577, forward strand.
GGCAGGGAGACACGAGCACTCCCCAGACAGAGTTGTCATCACAGATCAAAAACCCCGGGGAACACTAAGTGATCCTTTCTCCTGCTGTCAAAGCTGGAATTAAGAAGACAGGAGGAGAGATGTAGCAGTATAAATAGCACACAGATACTGGGGCTTAGTCTTGGGGATGTCAAAAGCCTTAAAATTCAGGACAGTGCTCCCCAAAACCTCTGCAAAACTGGAGCTGTCTGACTTGCACATGAAGGTAAAATACCTCGTTAAGGCTTAGAAATTTTACTGACTGTCAGATGAATTTGTGGGAGAAGTTATTTTAGACTGTTGACAAATATTGGAGAGAGACTTTGGGCAAGGACCTGGAGGGACAGCACAGGGGGGGAATGGCTTCCCACTGCCAGAGGGCAGGGAGAGATGGGATATTGGGAAGGAATTCCTGGCTGGGAGGGCAGGGAGGCCCTGGCACAGGTTGCCCATGGCAGGGGGTGACACTGGATGGGCTTTAAGGTCCCTTCCCACCCAAACCATCCCATGATTCTGATTTGGTTTTCTGTATTCAGAGAAAAACATCCACCAGCTGCAGTTGCACACACATCATGTGGAGGTGCAGGGCACAAACTGTGCTGTTTATTATTTACACTCCTAAAACTGGGAGCCTCTACTTTGAAATGAGCTTTATCCTAGGAAGGATTTCTAGAGATTGGAGCAATAATAAAATCAATTTTTAACAGTATCATTTTAAGCAATACTCTTCAATTACATCATTAATTTTTCAGCCAGACATGATGTAGTATTTTCTTGCTGATATTAATCCAAATTTTAAATGTTTGCAATTCAGGCCTATAAAACAATGGACAGAGAGATTTGGGGGGAAAACTAAAGGCTAAACTTTTTTTGGGGACTTTATTCTGTCCTGCTAACAACTCCCTGGCTGCATGCCCAGCCCCAGCCCAGCACCCCTGCATTTCCCAGAGCCCACTGGTGATTTAGGTTTTGCTTTATCCCAAGGAAGATTAAAGGCTCCTGTAAAGTGCAAACCACCAGCTTGAAATATCATCATGGACTGTATTTTCAGGGCTTTTTTTTTTTATATATATATATTCTGCAAATAAACTGCTTCTCCAGCGTGGAGAGGAGAATAAAGGGGGGTGGAATGTAGGTCAGTGAAGGGCTGGGGAGGGTGATGTGGAACAGCCCTTCATCTTCCTCAGTGCTGGGGGGGACACAGCTCTGGCTCAGGGCACCAGGGGCTCCACAGGCTGCTCCCTGCTGGGCACGGGGCTTGGGAAGGACAAACCAGTGAAGACAATGAACTTCTGGCTGGGGGAGCCCTTGGTCACCTCAGGCTGCTGGGGGGTAAAATAAGGAGGAAAACCACTCTGTGCTTCCCCAGCTCCTGCTCTGCCACAGGCAGTGGGTGTGGGGCTGTGCTGAGGGACTGGGGACAAGGGATGGAGGGACAGGACACAGGGAATGGCTTCCCACTGCCAGAGGGCAGGGAGAGATGGG
>JAWWLV010000179.1:63235338-63245921 GCA_035041135.1 Platyrinchus mystaceus
GGGCACAGGGGGATCCATGGGCTGGGAGGGCTTTTCCAGCCTCAGGGATTCTGGGATTCTGTGATATGAGGGGAAATCAACATCCTTTGAAACTTTAGGAAAAAAGTGAAGTCAGATAATGCTTTTTAGATGTTGCAGCAATAAACAGTCAACCTTCCTGTTTTCCTTTTGAACAGGAAGTTCTGAGATCAGAAGTCCCTCCTCCATCCCTTGCAAGGCTCAGGCCACAGGGGGATTCCCTGGCTGGAATACTGAGAGGCAGCGTGGGAATACCCGAAGTTCCCCCTGTCTTGCCGAGGTCCAAAATCTCTGTTTCATGGCTAGAGATGCTCAGAGCGCACTGATGATCCCAAACGTGTCCCAGCCCCGGCACTGCCCCGGGCGAGCCCGCCGAGCCCTTTCCCTCGGCAGCAGCCGCAGCTCAGGGTGTGCCCAGCGCAGCCGGAGCGGCTCGTTCCGATGCCAGTGCCAATGCCAATGCCAATGCCAATGCCAATGCCAATGCCAATGCCAGTGCCCGCGCAGATCTGCCCACCAACAGCGAGCCTGGTGGCTGAGGAGGATCCTTGGGTGGGATTTTTTGCTGCAGCTCAAAGCGGGGTTGAGGAGAGGGAACCGTGAGCTGAGCATCGCTCACCGGCAGCGCCGAACAGCTGTCGGGAGCGCATTCCAGTCAACTCCTGCGCCTTTGCTGTTTCCCCCGTTTTTAAGGCAGTTTTTTTCTCTCTACCTTTCTACATATGTTGTGGAGAATTCAAATCACTCACCTCACAAGGGCTGCTCATTAAACTCACACAAAAACGCTCCGCTCAAGGGCCACAGAGTCGAAGGCTTCACTGTCTGAGGTATTAGAGGGGGCAGGTTATTTTATTTAAAACCAGAAAGGTGGGTGGGTTTGGGGTTTTTGTTTGTTTGTTTGTTTTTTGTTATTTGTTTTGTTTGGTATTCCTTTTGTTTCATTTTTATTTTTGCTTGTGGTGGATTTTTTGTGGGTGTGGGTGGTGGGGTTTTTTTTGTTTGTTTGTTTTTTGGTTTTTTGGGTTTTTTTTTTTTACGTTTGTTTTCGTTTTGGTTTTCCCATTTTGGCCAATCTGGCACCATTCCCAGCTGCAGTTTCTGACTTATACCCCTTTAGAGGAGTGGAGACCTGCAGTCCAGTGACACCATAGACCAGAAGAAACATTTACAGGTTTAATGATTTAAAGAATGTTTCCATTATTGAAGCCAATTTTTTGTGGGCAGGAAACGAAGTCTCAGGTGGGCCCGGTGTGCCAGGAAATCTGCCTGCTCCACACACCTCAGTAACTGCAGTTCCTCCCTGGGAGCCGGAGCAGTGTTCCAGTGCCCCGAGTGAGGGGAGCCAAGGAACAGTCCCGAGCACATCACCTGTGACATCTCCTGCCACGGGAGCCAAAGCATCCACACAGACTTTTCTCTCTCAAACACCACAACTCCAGGTCGGTGGGATTTCTCTTAGCGAGGCAAATCTCCGAGTTTATCTGCTCATTATGCAGGAGATTTCCATCAGCTCAGTGGAAGTGCTGCAGAATTCCAAATGCTGCTCCCGAGGCTGCCTGTGGAGCAGGAGCAGCCTGGCAATGAACACCTGGCTGAGCACCCCGCAGGGGGGACCCTGACCTCCACACGGCTTACTCTGGGTATCTACTGCAGACCTTCCCAGCAGTTTTACCTGGAAGGTCCTGTGGGATGACCCAAACCCCTGCTTTGGCCCATCTGCTCAGGAAAACAGGTCCCATTGCTCTCTCCCTTGTTTCTCCAACACTCCAAGGCACAAGTTTTGCTCTTCTTGCCCCCCTCACCCTCCCCCCGCAGGGGTTGCACGTTGACAGCAGGATTCCCCCACTTTTCAGCAGACCAGGGATCATTTTCCAAGGTCCCCAGGAAATTTCTGCAGCTGACCCATAACTGAGTGCAGAGCACAGGACAAGGGAAGGACAAATTTCTCAGCACTTACCACCTGGAATTTTCCTTCTCCGCAACACGCTCCTGTTCCTGCTGTGTCTGTCAGTCCCTGCACGAGTCCTTGTCCCAGCCCTGCCACGTGCACGAGAAATCCATGGGCACACAGGCCTTGCCTGCAGAGTTCCTGACCCAAACCCTTGTCTTTCCTGCTCAGAGCTGAGAGAAATGCAACAGAATATTCATAAATCCCCTTTGCTGAGAGCAGTCGTCACCCCAGTCCCTCAGGCTGAGGAATTTGTAGGGAACAGACCCAAATTCGAATCTACCTCTAAATTTCTAACAGCTTTCGTTAGAGATACTGGACAGGAAATGATTCCGCAGAATTCCAAGACTGCACAAGGAATAGCAGGAGGTTTTCCATGAAGAATGGAAGTTCCTTTTTTCCCTCCTCTCTCTGGGGCTGTAGAACTCACTATTCCCTCCGGCTGCTGTGGGGCTGTGCTGACCAGCTCCTCCGACTTTAAAGCGTTGCTGCATTTTGATGCTAATGAGCTACGAACCTCTAATTAGCGTGTATGGTTCATCATTAAGCCTGTCATTTAGCCTTTAAATGAAAAGGTTCCGGGTTTTATGGGCTATTTAGGTAATGGGTATTTCTCTTCATTTGATTATAATTACTTTAACTAGAAGGTGCCCCTCTGTCAAGACGCTTGAGAAGATCCACAGGCTGTCAAGAGGAGCATGAACCCGTAAATGCAAATCCTGACAGGATAACATGGAAGAAGCAGATAAGAACAGAAACAGGAAATTTGTTTCGGGGGAAAAAAACCCCAACAAAACACACACACACACCAAAAAAACAAATCAAAAACTAATAATATAGGAATATGGAGAAACTTGCTCAGTAGTTGCAGAGTTGTGTGGAGCCATGGGTTAGGAAGGGAGTCACGGATTGGGAGTTATGGATTGGGATGGGAGTTATGGATTAGGATGGGAGTTATGGATTGGGACAGAAGCCATGGGTTGGGATGGGAGCCATGGATTGGGATGGAAGCCATGGGCTGGGAGGGCAGCCTTGGGCTGCAGGATCTATCTGCAGAGTCACAGCCACAGTGACCCAGGAGCCCAGTTTATTTGCACTCCCTGGAACCCATCCTACACCACTTCTGATTTCCCCCACTGCACTGAAGTATCTAGGGAAATGTATTGAAAAGTGTAAAATTAAAGCCTACTGGTTTCAGTTTGGTTGTTTTGGAGGGGGATGGAGTGGGGAATTCCAGCTGGGAAAGGTTTTTATCCTGTCCTTTCCCAGGCTGGCCGTTTTCCTCCCCAGCAGACACTGAGGGGCTGTTTTCCCTGGGGCTCCAGTGTTTGCTCAGAGCAAAGGTGGGTGACTGGAGTGTGAGCTCCTCCCAGCCCCTGGCCAGCTGCCCAGGGCACTTAGGGTGGAAATGGCACATGCCAGGACTCTCCAGCCATTCTCCCAGGTCCCCGTGCTGGGTTTGGTCTGCCACCGCCTCCGGGTTTTTACACCATCGTTCGCCATCCCTTTGCTCACGGCTGCTCTGCCTTACAGGGAAGCTTTTCCTTCTGCCCACTCCTCCAAAATGTTTATGGGAAAAGGGAAAAAAGCAACAACAACCCCCAAAGCAGACAGTGTGTCTATTCCCAGCCCTGAGCTGGGGTGGGAGGGGGTGACTCACAGCCCCGGGAGCTCTGTCGTGCAGGAGCCGTCTCCTGCCGTGATGTCCCGTAGGAAGGAGCTGTTATCTCAGCTCATCCAGCCAGGCTGTGTGACAGGGGATTTGATTCCAGCACTTGCCCTGGATCACACTTGACAGGTTGTGTTGAGATCAAGCCTGTCATCCTAAAGGAAAATCCGTCCTGATTCAGTGATGCCAATGGGCAGATTTCCCCCCCCCATTCCCATAGCAGTTTGTTCTGTTTGATCAACCTCGCCGGTGAAACTGTGCTCCTAATTTGGAACATGAATTTTCAATTGATTCTTGTGCCTTTCCCTGGTGGAATGAAGTTCCCTAAGTCTCTGGAAAGGTTTTTTTTCTGGAAGTACTGAGGCATCATGTTCGAGGGATGGTCCAGCCAGGTGTGAAGCAGAGGCTGCAGAGAGGGGCCCTGACAGTGGGTGGTTCTTCATCTTCTGAGGGGCTGAGGGCTGCAATCAAACCTCCTGCTTTCCTGAGAGACATCTGCTAACCATGACCCAGCCAGTTCTGCTCCTGCATAATGAGAATACACAGCTCACTCCAACAGAAACTTTACTTTTATTTCTTCTGCTGCTTCTTCTTTTTTTTAATGAGAACAGAACAGCAAACGGAAGGAGGAAAGATGTGAAATCCCCTCCTGAAATCGCCATTTTCCAGGAGCCTCCTTGCAGGCTTGTGGATAAACTTGGGTGCCCTTGCTCCCTGTCAGCACAGATCACCTGGAAAGCACATTCCCACCCACCCATGCACCCTGGAGTGAGTCCTGGGTGGAAAGCAGCTCCTGCAGCCACTGTTCCCATCCCTGGGGATGCAGGTCCTTCGTGGGGCCAGGCTGCCATAGGGGAATGTGCAACAACTGTCCTGGAGAAAGGGAATAGAAGCACCATGAAAACTGGGAAAAACCCAGGCTATTCAACTTCCACTTGGGAAGCAGCTCCTGGGCAGTCAAAGAGAGAACTGCCATAGGTCACAATCCAAGGAAAACTGCTCAGCCTCCATCCATAGGTGGGTGCCAGCACAACCCAGGGGTCACTGGGTGGTCACACCCCGGGGTCCCTGCAAGGGAACAGGAGCCACAGGCAGGACCTGCCCTCAGGGAGGAGTTCATGGCTGGGGTCCCTCCTGCTCTCCCTGGGACTGTGGGATTGGGATGCAGAGAGGTGATGGATGTGGTTTAGGCTCAAATTGTCCTCCAGAAAGATCAACTGGCAGGTCAGAAAGGTCTCCTTGTCCAACTTCTCTCAGTGCACATATAAACACAGGAACAGAAGCAAAGGAACAGAGAAGGGAAAATTGAAACCAACCCATCCACATTGCATGGAATCACTTGTGCTCCCAGCTCCAGGTGTCATCCAAACTGAAGCACAGGGTTCAGGAACTCCAGCAAGAACTGGGATTTCAGGCACATCTCTCTCCTTGGGATTTCAGGCACATCCCTCTCTTTCTTTGGGATTTCAGGCACATGCTTCTCTTTGGGATTTCAGTCACATACCTCTTTACAGTTCTTGCCTAGACAAAATCCAGGTTTCTCTATTCTACAGCACTAATTATGGGATCCCACAAACTGGAATAAATCTCTCCTGGTATTTAAGGTGATTTAAAATACGCCCCTTGTAGAAAAACTAAACTTGTTTTTTTTGCCATTAAAGAGCTTTAAATCCTGAGCACACTGATAGAGGCTGAACTAAAGCCACCTGCCGACCTTCAAAAGTAGTTTTCATTGTAGCAGTCCTCAAATAAAGGAGTTGTAAAAATCATTTCCATCCATTCACACTGATTTACTGCACATACAGCACAAAGCAGCCACATAAATTATTCTTGTATCAGGTTTTTCAAAATTTTCCTATCCTGAGAGAGCAGTTAAGTGGGTGCTAGATATAATTTAAGCTCCATTAAACTTATTTAAGACATTTAAATCAATCCAATATTGACCAAAAAATGTTTCATATTTTTCAGTTCCTAGTGGTAAATTATTCTGGATGTATATGATAGGAATTCTCAGATTTTAGTTCCTACCAGGGATCATGGCAAATCCTACTGACCTGGAGAGACAGTCCCCACATGGCTAGAAATAAACACTTGGTCTTCCAGCACAAAGCAAACTGGACTATTATTCACCTCCAGTGTTGGCCACTTTAAATTCAAGGTCTCCTTCCAGTCTGCTTTTCACAGCTCCTGAAGGAAAAGAAGGAACAGGACTGGAGTGTTCAGCTGGGTTTTACTCAACACCTCCCTGAGATGTTGGAGCTTGGGGCGATCTGCCCAAGGTGGGACAAGGCAGGGCACCAGTCCCCATTGGCCTCATCCCTCCTCCATCAGCCACTGTCCACAAACCCAGCTCAGCCCCAGCTCAGCCCCAGCAGCACTGGAGTCTTCTCCAGGATATCATGATGTGGAGAAGGTTTTCCCCTTCCTCACTTGTTTTCTGAGCCATCTCCCTCTCCCCTCACTTGTTTTCTGAGCCCCCTCCCTCTCCCCTCACACGGCATCAGGTAAAGGACAACTAAATCAGGCTCACCATCCAGAACAGACCACCACAGAAGTAGAAAGCAGGGGATGTCATTAAGGAGAAGCAGAGTCACACTGACACCGGGTGACCAGAAGAAAATGCAGCTGCTTTGGTGCCAAGTGCAAGGAACCTCCAGCAGTGCCCCGGGATGGGGCAGGAGCAGTGGGATCGTGTCTCGTGGCGTGGCTGGAGTTTTGCAGCATCTCCCACGGCTTTCCCACAGCAGCCCAAGGAAACACAGCCTCTTCTGTGCAAGACATTGGAAAAGAAGATTGCTTGAAAAGTAACTGCTGGTTATTTTTGATCATTATGGAAATGCTGGATGTGATGGGCCCTGCCTGCCCTGGGGGTACACTTTGAACTCTCTTTACAGCCGGATCCTCTGTGACACAAAGCAGCTGGTCCAGAAAAATGAGCATTTGGCTGAAAGCTGCTGAAGTCATGAGAGGAGTTATGAGATGTGACAGCCAAGAACGTGAGGGGCTCCAGCGACTGTGGGCACCACGGCTGGAGTGGGGAAATCAATAATAATTAGGGTCAATAAAAGTACAGAGAGGTTTATACAGAAAGTAACTTCCTGGTTTTACTTGTTAATCAAAATTCTGGAACACAAGAAGCCTCTGCAATCGATACAACCAAAGTGATTATTGAAATTAGTTCTACTGTGATTCCTGGAATGCAAAATGCTTAGAAAAGGAACGTTCCCAACAAACCCCGAGGGAAATGTCTCTGCAGACGTTCCTGTGCCTCGGCCACGGGGCTGGAGCTCTGCAGAAACCCTTCCCTGGACAGCCTGGGAGCCTGAGAGCAGCACCCACGGCCCAGGGAGGGAAGGCATCGAGCTCCAGATCCTGTCCCAGCCTCAGCAAACCTGGGGGGACCTGATGTAAGAAGTGTGAGAATCTCCCCCAGCCCCTGCCCCTCGCAGGGTCAGCTGGGCTCACGCTCCAGGTCTCAATCCAGGTGGCTCCCAGCTCCAAGGGACAAAAAGGAGAAGTTAAACAGAATTATATTTGTATGCATAAATATTTACATGTGTATGTCCACAGACAGGTACAGGCAAGTAGTGTTGTAATGGGAGAATTCTGAAAGATGATCAACATTCTGCTAATACATGTTTTCAATATTTCACTACAGAAGGAGGGTTAGTTGCATAAACTAAATAATTCCTACATTCCTGTTAGAAACTTTAAAACATGCAGTTAAAATTAACAACAAACCCCACCTTCACCCATATAGCATTACATTGCAAATGGAAATATACCTAGCTAGTATTTCAACAAAAAGGAAGAAGAAAAAAGAATATAAATTTATCTACTGCATTAAAATGTATTATTTTTCCATGAGAAAAAAGAAATTAGAGAACTATTGCTTACCTGGATATTAAAACTCAACAAAGCAGATGACTGGAGAGAACATAGGATGTCTGAAACCTGGTAAATGGCTTTATAATTTTGTATTCTGTTTGCTACTTCTGTTTTTCAGCTTGTTTTTGCTTTCCCAAGTACCAAAGAAAAACCATCCACAGAAGGCAAAGCATTGAACCACTGAAACATAAACCAGACCAAACCCACCACATTCCATTTTATAATTAATTCTATTATTAGTGGGAAGTGAAAAGTTCAGGTGTCTAAAAATAATTATATGCTGATCAAAGGAGGTCACAGAATTGTGCAATCATGGAATGGGTTAGGTGGGAAGAGACATCAAAGCCCACCCAGTGCCACCCCTGCCATGGGCAGGGACACCTTCCACCAGCCCAGGTTGCTCCAAGCCCCGTCCAACCTGGCCTTGGACACTTCCAGGGCTGGGGTAGGGTATGATCTGAGTACCCAGGGCCATCTCTAAAGCCAGTGTATTTACAGAGAAAACAGACAGCATTTCTTCCCTAAGATTTTACCTATGTAGAAACTCCTCAAAAAAATCGAGAGTGAAATTAGAGATGCAAATCCTTATTAAACTGGGACCCGCTGGGAATGACAGTGCTGGCTTTGTGTTCTCCAAATAGCCAACATTGGAGGCTTTGTGCTAATCCAGATAACTAATTGCATCACAATTATTTTGCCGAAAGTCAAATTCAATGTGCAGGATTTAACTAAATGAACATTTAGGAGCTGCTTAAGCACATGAGCATCCTTCCCTTTCCCCCAGCTGAGTACAACAGAAACCCACAGAACTGATCACTTTAAGTATAGTTTAATTAAAAACTGGTCAGATTGGTTTGGCAGTCCCCAGAAACTTCACTCAGCACGAGGAAGATGAGCCACATCTTCCAGCTCAGGAGATTCTACAGAGAGCTGGTGCTCAGCAGTGTCTTTGTCTGGGACAAATCCTCAGCATTTGGGGAAATCTTTACAAGTCTGGGAGAAAGCTTCAAATAATCTTGTTATTTTATTAAATCACAGAATCACAAGAGGGTTTGAGTGGGAAGGGACCCTAAGGCCCATCTCATCCCACCCCCTGCCGTGGGCAGGGACACCTTCCACTAGCCCAGGTTGCTCCAAGCCCCGTCCAGCCTGGCCTGGAACACTTCCAGGATGGGGCAGAACAGCTGCTGCTGCACAGTCATTAAATAATCACTGCTGTTTAGTTAGTGCAGGGCCTTTGTCCAGACCTCCTGTGGCATGAGAAACCACAGTCAATAGTTCACTTGCCCCTGCACTGGGATTCCTTTTTCTTTCAATATTATCCTGGCTGGACTGACCCAGTTCTTTCCCCAGTTTCCTGCAGTTCTTGGCCCCTCGACCCTGTAAATGCTCTGCAGACAAAAGGCAAGTTTAGAAGAGGGATCCTGCCATGGAGCCTGGATATGACACTGCCCCTGCCCACCCCCTGTGACCTGACTACACAAACCAAGCTGAAATAAAGCAGCTGTCACCATCCCAAATCTGAATTAAAAGAGCCAACAGGCATTCACACAGCAAACCCTTCAAATGTGATAAAGGAGACAGAAAAGAAACTGTCCCATCCCTGAGGGGAGTGATTTCAGCTCTGGAAAGGTGATGGCTTTCAAAGCCTGGTGAGAGCAGCCCAGAGCCAGGTTCTGTCCCTGGTGACGTGGCAAAGTGACCTGGAAGGAGAATGGAAAACGCAAAACCTGCGACATGACTGCCAGGATGGGAATGGCAACAACACTGGATTTTTTCACCAGTCTCACTCTGCACACTAAATGTATTTATACACAAACATGTTATATTGGGGATGCCTAAATATCTGCATTTCCAGGTGCTGGACTACAGCACACACAATAAAACACCAGGAACTGAGTCACATAACTCAGGAACACAGGAATGGGTCCCCCTTCAGGAAGCACAGCCAATCCTGTGTTTGTAGGATGCTGTTTTCCAGCTAATCCCACTGCACAGGGGATCTTAAACCATCAGTGCTCATGATAGTTATTATCACATCTACACATGCACTACTCTTCAGCCCAACATCTTCCACTTGACTACCACCATTTAGTTGTTTTCCCCTCTAAATTTCATTGCATTCCCTTTTCATCCTTCCCACAAGAAGAGCAAACTTTTAGTTTCTTTTTGCCTTAGAACTTCATCGTAATAATGGGAAAGGTGTCAGAAACACTGAAGAAAAAGAGGTGGTGAAATGTCACACAAAAGGAAGAAGCCTTTCATCGGGGAGGTTTGTCAGAGGATGCTGTTCAGCACAAAACTCTTCATTTCTGGGCTGTCACATTTTGAAGCAGCATTTTCCCCCAGCAGAACGGCAGCAGAGTCGGGAGCAAGGCCTCGTGTACCACTCACAGCACAGGAGCTGGGAATTAATGCCTTGTCATTTAGGAAAAGGTTACAGGGGAGAGTGATGGGTAATAATGAGGGATTAGGGGAGGTAACTGTGACCTCAGCTTGGTCCAGCCGCTCTCAGGAGCTCAGGCACTGGAACGAGCCAGGGTTCCATCTGGAACCTGCATCCCAAGGGAATGAGGGGCAGCCCTTTGCACAAGGTGTCTGAGGTGGGATGTGCTGGCCAGTAACTGAAATAGCTGGTTCCAAAGGGATGGCCCTGGAGGTGGGAGGATTTAAGTCCCTTTGGGTGAAATTTAACTTGCTGCTGAGCCACGAGGAGATGTTGGCAGAGCGGGGTGGGTTCCGTGTGCTCCGTGAGGTGTTGGTGCAGGAACCTGCAGCAGGGCACGGCCCTGCCTGGTAACCAGCCTGCTCTGGGCAGCAAAACACTTCTCAAGGAACAGCACTGACTTCTACAACTCCCTGAGAGGACGGGGGAGCCGGGGGGGGGGTCGGGCTCTGCTCCCAGGAACAAGGGACAAGAGGAGAGGGAACGGCCTCAGGCTGTGCCAGGGGAGGGGCAGGTTGGGTATTAGGAACGATTTCTGCACTGAAAGGGCTGTCCAGCCCTGGCACAGCTGCCCAGGGCAGGGGTGGAGTGCCCATCCCTGGAGGGATTTAAAA
>JAWWLV010000179.1:63273869-63284526 GCA_035041135.1 Platyrinchus mystaceus
GTGGCTGCCCCTGGATCCCTGCAAGTGTCCAAGGCCAGGTTGGACAGGGCTTGGAGCAACCTGGGCTGGTGGAAGGTCCTCCTGCCTATAGGAAAGTTCCTATGAATCTTGGGAAAAACTGCAGCTAAAGTGGGAAGTGCCCACTGGCTGAGCAGGCAGTGAGTCCCAGCAGAGATGTGTGACACCAGAGGGATCAGTGCCATGCCCAAGGCATATATCTCCCTTTGTTAATGAAACTGAAAAATTGGGAAGTTACAGAAAAGAACCAGAAAAGAATAATTTGGAGCTGAATGAAACGCCTGACAGCACAAATCTGCAGGGCTCAATACATAAAATAGCAGAAAAAGACCGTAGCATGACTGGATCATCATGGCAAGTCATCAAAGGAGGAAAATCCATTTACTGGCCCAGCCCTTTCCCTGGCTGGGAAAGGCAAAACAAGGAGCAGCATCTGACAGCTGGAATGTGAATCAGGTTCATCACTGTGCAGGAGATCCACTGGCAGAACCTTCCTTGGATTTTCACACAGGAGCCCTGGGAGGAAGAGCAAAAGTGAAGAAAACAGAACTAGGTGGAGGAGCCATTCCTTGAAGCTTTCAGAAGTGCTCTGTAGAGAGTTGGTCACATCCTCCCCCGGCAATGAGCAGCAGAGCTTCAGGGGAGGAAAGGAATGGGACCAAAACAGGGTTTGTTTTACACTGTTGGTGCCCAAATCTTGGTGGCAAAGGACAGCAGGGATGTCTCCAGCTCTTCTCTTGACCTTGGTCTATTCCTGGCAAGGAGCACATCTTCCCTCTGTCCCAAAGGGTGTTCCAACAGAAGAGAGTGGACGTCAGGACATATTAGACCACAGCATTGCCGGGAGCTAAATATAGATGTGGTGGGAGGACACCCGGGATTTTTATTATTTTTTCATTGCTGTTCCATGTCTGTGTCTGGGATGAGCAGCAGCTTGAGGAGCAGAAGGCTCCTGTGGGAGCAGGGGCAGGGCACATGCACCTGCTCCTGCCAGTGCCCAACTCCAGCTCAGCCAAGTTCTTCTGGTCCCACACATTTGTTTTCACACGTGCCATTGGCATGGAGGGATCACCATCACAGAGGAGGGGAAGAGGGATCAACTACAGCCAGGATGGCTGGAAATGACATGTAAATACCCATTCGAGTGCAAAATAATGCATTAATTATTAATTAAATAGTGGCAAAGCCCAAGGAAGCACTGGATTGCCCAATTTTTGCCTGGTCAGATTTGGAGAGCTGCCTTTCTCCAGCCAAACACACATTTGGGACTCCTGAGCAATGTGAGTGTTTTGAGGCAGTTCAATATTTTTAAGCTCAGCATTTAGTTGACTTGTGCTGCTGTTCATGTGTTGCTCTGTCTGGGGCTGCACTTTGCACTCTCCTGCACTCTGGGCCCTGGGATGGAGGAATGTCTGCAGAGCTGTGGTGTGTCAGGGTCTGATTAAGGCTGAAGCAGTGTCTGATGGAGGTGTGAGAGCAGCAAAGCCACGCTGCCCTCACGCCGAGGAGTTTTACACCCTGACAGGGACCGGGAGTTGTTTCTACCCAAAGCAGAAGGAGAATGACACTGGAATGCAGCCCTGGGAACTGGCCCTGCTCCTCTGGCCAACGCTCCCTTGACCCCCTCCTGTGGAAGTGCCCCTGGCAGGCTGGCTGAGGAAGCTGCAGGTAACCATGGCAATGGGCAAAGAGGATAATCCCAGCCTAGCACACCTTTAGCCCTGCCTGAGAGGGTGTGTTATTTGGAGAGCTTCGAGGTGTGTGTGAGAAAGGCTTAAAAGCTTCTGGTCACTGAGTGCTGCTCTGGCCCTGCCATTATGGGGATTTCTGGTTAATTGACTGGGTTTCTTGTTACCTCTTTTCTCTTTGAAACCCTCTCTGCTCATCTCTGACTTTTTCTCAATAAGCAGCTTCGCTACCTTTCCAAAATCTGCCTCTGCCTCTTTTCCTACCCCTCTCTTCATAGTCCTTCAGTGCTTTCAGGTGCTCCCAGTCTGGTCCAGCAGCCTCCAGCACCACCACTGCGCTCAGACTGGTGCTGCCACTGAACCTGAACTCAGAGACCAGCCAGGGTTTGCTTTCCCCCAAAATCCATTTTCTTTCAGCTGTTTTATGGGGGATTTGGTCAAAGACTTCAGATGAATTATATCAACCAGTGATATATTCTCTTTTTAAGACCTCACTGAAATATTCAGGTACTTCTCATAGAGTTTTTTACAAGCCATTGACTTGGAATCACAGCGTCATTGAGGTTGGAAAAGTCCTCCAAGACCATCAAGTCCGATCTTCTATATTTTGATATTTTGTCACCTTCCAACTCTCTTTTCAACTACTCCATGAGCAGCACACGCTGGTTGTTACCTCTGTTGGCAGCAACCCCTTTGGTCAGTCTGGAGTGTACCAAGGTAATTCTCTGTATTGCCAGAAGATTTGGGGATATCAGCTCTCATTTATTACCTTCCAGCTCTGTGGAGAACTAGAGGCTTTTCAGAGACAATGTCCACATTTTTATTAGGAATTTGAGTAGTTCTTACTAAAACTCCTAAACTTCTCGCTCTGATATGAACCAAATTTTGGACCAAGAGAGACGGAAAAATCGAGACACTTCCTTTGTAAAGATATTTTTCCTAGTAATTTCTATTGGCTTTACTTTGAATCACAGACTTGTTTAGGTTTGTAAAATCCTCTGAGACCATCAAGTCCAGCCATCCCCCAGCTCTGCCAAGGCCACCACTGCCCCAGGTCCCCAAATGCCACATCCAGGCAGCTTTTAAATCCCTCCAGGGATGGGGACTCCACTCCTGCCCTGGGCAGCTGTACCAGGGCTGGACAACCTTTCCAAGCAGGAATTTTGCCTTGTATCCAAAGCCCTGGTCTGAGCAGGGTTTGCAGCAGTTTGACTCAGTTGTCAGATGAGGGCACTGAGGAGGGTCTGCAGTGGTATTTGTGTTAGTAACAGCTCCTCGGTGAAAACAGAGCACTTTGTCATTTTCCCATTAAACTTCCAGTTATGTTTATTCTCCAATAGTAATGTTTTACTACAGCCCAGATTTGCAGATTCCCTGAGCTGCCTTTAGCAACCAGCATTTGCGTGAATTCCCTGCATTGACATCCATATTTTTATATTTATAATAAAGCAAACCACTGAAGGATCATCTAAGCTTTATTTACTGTGGCCATGCTGCGATACTTAGATGTGCTAAAATTGCACTTTAATTGTGTTATCAGCAGCAGATCCCCTTTCCAAAGACCATGGACACAGATGAAACTGCTGAATATAACTCGAATGTTTACTGAGGATTGAATCTGTTACAGGAGAGGTTTGGTTGCCAATAATCTGCTTTTAAAAAAAGAATAGAATTTTCAAAGTAACAACTGATGTCCTCTAGAAATGGAAGTTTGGGACTCTTTATGGCTTAATATGGTCTTCCTATATTCCCTATCAATGGGAAATGATGTATTCCTTACTTGATTTTGTCAATGAAACTCAGTGTTTGTGTCTCTGTTATTGCCCAAATGTCACTAAAGCCATTTGGAGACTCTGTGACAGGGCACAAACTGGCCTTTCTTCCTCCTTCCTTTCTTTCTGTGTGGCTGCCCCATCCCTGGAAGTGCCAAAGGCCAGGTCGGACAAGGCTTGGAGACACCTGGGCTGGCGGAAGGTGCCCCTTTGGACAGGCACTGCCTTCCCACAGCTGGTGAGTGTCCAGAAGCTCTCAGGTAGCTGCTGCTCTGAGGAGGGCACTTCAGGGAAGACGCTTTTGCAGAGTTCACTGGCTGCAGGTGGGTGTTGTTGGCCAGGGCTGGGCTGTCCCCGGGCACAGCAGCGCAGGCAGAGCGTGAGGCACCGACCTGCTGCTCTGCTTTGGCTGCTTTGTTTAGGGCTCCTCATGAGGAAATATTTAAGTTTCCTCTTGTATCTTCTCCCCTCTGTGTGAATCAGGGAATTGGGAAATAGCCACAATGCCACTATCAGTGGCTTCAGCAGTGTCTGACTGAAAGGGAAAGAGAAGATTCTGGAACTGCACATAAATGTCTGTGGTGTTCTCTCCACTTGTCCAACAGTCAAGAGAGAACTAGCACTAAGTGTAAAAGCAGCCAGGAAGCCTTTCCCATGCAGCAAGGCCTCTCCAGCTCACGTGAGGCAGATGAATCCAAGTGCTGGCGTTAAGCCTGGCTTTGCTCCGATGACAGCAGAGCTGGCAATCAGCTCCTGGCTAGAGGAGGATCGGCTTGTTGGTCAGGCTCACTCCTGGTCAGCTGGGGCCACCTGTTCCAGCCTGTTTGTGCGAGGCAGCGATCCAAGGGAAGCTAAATCCGTGTCACTGACTTCATTAGAGCACTAATTGCTCCCCGGCACGGCTGTGGGAGCGGACAGAGGGACGGTGCGGGTGGCACCAAGTCCCCGCGGCGTCGGCAGCGCCGCCCCACGTTCTGCACCTCACCCGCCTGGAAGGGGGAAAGAGGCTCTGTGGGGTGTAAACACACTGAACTACAGCAGAGTGAGGCAGCAACATGCACAACCCCTCTGCTGTAGCTACAGTCGTACTACCAAAGCCTGAGTCCGAGAATCCCAGAACCGGGAAGGCTGGGAAAGACCTCTGAGATCACCAGGGCCAACAAATGGGTTCTTGTGCCCAGGTTCAAATTTCCCCCTTGTTGTTATTCATACCGGGAGAGAGTGAAGGTGGAGTCTGTTCTGCCCTGCAGCTCCACATGAGAGGAGAACTAGAAGGGGAAAGGGGGAGAACAGAGACCAGGGCCCAGCAAGGAGCCCCTGGCCAGGGCTGTGGGTGCCTCTGTCCTGGGGATGCATCACCTGCCCTCCAGCCTGGGTGTGCAGCAGGAGCCTGGAGGGATGGAGAGCCCCCTTCCCACGGCTGTCCAGCCTCAGGGGAGCACACCTGCACCTTCTGAGTCACTTTGGCACCAGCTCCCCCCAGGGACTCCTGAGGCTGATGGGGAGCTCAGGGAGGCCCCGGGGGCCCCGTGTCCTCCTCATTCCTCTGACATGCCATAGGAGAGATGCCTCTTGGCACCATAGAGACTGTCATCATTCTTTAATGTCCTTTTTTTAAAATGTCTCACTAATTTACAAGGGCAGATTTTTGTTTGTGATTTTGTTTATTTAGTTTTGCTTTGCTTTTGGAAGCACAATTGCTGATATTTCCTAACACAGTCCCAGTCACAGCCCTGAGTGCTCTTACCAACCACTGGATTAGGATTCAAGTGCTCTGACACTGAGACTATCCAGGATGCAAGAGTTCCCAGTCCCAGCTATTTTCCTGATGGAGTACTTGAACAAGGGCTCTAAGTGCCCTCCTAAGTGCTACCTTGGCACTGGTCAGTGTCTGAACACACCGACTGAGCAGCCCCTGGAGAACGTGATCCAGCCTTTGATCATCCTCTTCCAGGCATCCTTTCCATTTCAGCCCCAGAACCTTGTCACCTTCATCATCTCTCTTCCTCAAGTACCTCCAGCAGACACCGTGCTGATTGCTGTGGCACACAGCCAAGGGAGCAGCCTCACTTAAAACACTGACACACAGCCAGCTCTGCCCGCCTGCTTTCAGCACAGTAACAGGGCTTTCGTGGACAGATATATATATATCTATATGTAAATACAAAAAATTCAGCAGCATCTCTGGGTCTGAGGCTGAAATCACCAAAGGGCAGTGGCTGGGCAGGGACAGTGAGTCCCTTGGGAGTGAGGATGTGCAGGGCAAACCTTCCCACCCCGGAGCTCCATCACACAGTTCAGTCACTGAAAAAACATGGAACACCAAACCAGAGACCTGCCCTTTAGCAGCTGAAATGCAGCTGCACTTTGCAGGTGAGGTGCTGGATCCCAAGCCCAAGCTTGGAGCTCTTTCATGGTCCTCCCTGGAGCGTGTCCTCCCTTTGCTACAATTCATGTGGAAATTCACGTCCTCAGTGCTGGGAAAATGTATACCGATAATATTTATCTTTTCTAGAAGACTCATTCACAAATATTTAGAAGCCTAAACGGTGCTTTGTCCGCTTCGTTTCTAAAGCAGCACAGAAGACAAAAGCCCCTTGATTTTGCAAATGGCTTCTGAAAAGACTCCTCTCTTTCTGTATTCCAGGGCTTCTGTTTCCCTGCTCTCCTTTGTGCTTTTTATTTGAGGATTTATGGCTGCATCCCCATTAGCCACTAATGCCCTGTGCTTCTTTAAGCTCTGTCTGAGCAGCAGCCAAGTGAGACGCGCTTGGCATCGGCCCAGTCGACTGATCAAGGCACTTAAATGGCCACGAGATATCAAATGCATCTGAGAAATTAAACCTTTTATCTTGATTGCGTTTCAGTGGCGTGGAAATTAAAAGGGCGTTTGGGCAGTGCTGACTCCAGCACAGCCCCGAGGGCAGGGCTGAGCACGGCTGCCAGAGCCTGAAAATGAGGAAGGAGGGCGAGAAGGAAGAGGAAAGGGAAGGCAAAGCAAGGCAGGAACGGGCTGTGCAGAAGGAGGGCTCTGGAAAGGGATTTTGCAAGTCAGATCAGGGCTATGTGGGAAGGGGCTGCCCAGGGAGGTTTGGAGTGCCCAGCCCTGGAGGTGCCCAAGGAAGGCCTGGCCGTGGCACTCAGTGCTCTGGGCTGGGGGACAAGGTGGGGATGGGACACAGGGGGGATCCATGGGCTGGGAGGGCTTTTCCAACCTCAACGAGTTTGGGATTCTGGAATTCTACGGCCCCTCCATGTTTAGAACATGCAACAAAAAGTGCTTTTCCCATTTTTTAACTGATCTCCTTACAGATGCATCTCTCCCAATAAATTTGGGTGAGAATCACAAGCTGGATGTTAACCAAGTCACAGAGTAAGTTAACTAAAGGATATTTTGACTGGGCCCTTCAGACATTTCTGTTCTATCCCAGGAATTTGCAGGTGAACTCCATAAAAATGTGGCTCCAACTCATCCCGCTCACAAGCAGGCAGTGTGAGACAGGGGTGTGACAGGGGTGTGAGATGACAAGGATGCAGGAGCACAGATTCCCCACTGGGAGAGCCTGAGGCACAGCCTGGCAGCCCAAACACTCCTTTATTGAAGGTATATTTTGACAATGCAGTGATGGAATGAGAGAGGAACCCAAGGTGAGTGCCCAGTGTGGGTTTAGCTGTTCCCCTGTGTTGGGTTAATGGTAGTAGATCCTAGAAGGACTTTGAGCAGGTTTGTGTAAGCAGAAAAAGTCCTGAATACAAGTAATTGCCTGTGTGCAGCCAGAGAAACAGCAAAATAAAGCCACTTAGCTCCAATTCTTACAGGGGGTTGCAACAACTGACTTTGAATGAGCATTGATGGACACCCTCCCAAATCTCAAAAGCCCCCCATAGCCTGTTTGCAAAGTCAAAGGAATATGCTCCAGAAAGACACTTTTCTTTTTTTGTGACTGCCAACAAACACAGTCTCTGACAACAAACACAGTCTCTGACAAACACAAACAAAAAAAAAGTAATTTAAAAACAAACAATCAAAAATTACATACAAAAAATAATAAAAACAAACCACAACCAGAAGCTCAAAAGGAGCACCAAACTAACCTGGAAAATTCTGGAAAAGTGTAAGGCTTCAGGATAAATGCTTTGTGAAAAGAAGTTTGCAGCATGATTAAAACTGGGCTTAAAATCTAAGACCATTAAGGAATTTAAAATATCTGCTTTTCAGCTTGATCCTGTGTACTGACAAAAATCACAATTCCTCTGGTTTCTGAGCTCCAAGAGGAGAGATTTAGACTGATAGCAGGGAAATCCTTTTAATTTTAAACACGTTTCTGGCTGTATATGACACTGTCATTACCAGGACCTTGAGGAGCACAAGGGACACACACTGGAGGCTGCCTTTATTTAAAGGAACTTCTGAAACTTCTTCCTAAAATTTTCCCTGTGGTTTAAGTCAGATCTCGCTTTTCAAAGTGGAATAGAACCGGTTTTTAGAAAGCCAGTGAATACTCAGGAAATGGAGTTACCCTCGATAAATGATTTGTGAATTGTGCTGAATTCTGTGACCAACTTCAGCAAAAATAAAAAGGAAGAACTGGAGAGCAGGAATGCAGCAGATAAGGAGAGGAAGGGAGAGGCAGAGAGATATCCCTGTGATGATAAGGAGTGTCTGCTTTTCCCTTCAGCAGTCCCTTTGACAGGGATGTGGCGCAGCCTCCCAGAGGATTCAAAGCCTTACAACGGCTTTGCTCACACGTTGTACTTGAATGATGTGTTGTGTTTTGATCTGACTAATGTGGAGCCCGTGGCTGCTGAATACTAATTTATAAATTATGGGCTTTTTAATTAGCAGAGAAAATAATTAACGTTACACTGACAGAAATCACTCTTTTTTCCCCTCTTTGTTTTTCCCTGCAGATCTCCCAGTTCCAGCCAGGCTGACGAGCACGTGCCTGGAGCCGGACCCTGGCAGTGGGAGAGGGGGTGGTGGGAGCAGGGAAGGAGCTACCGCGATTGCCACGAGCCCCCCTGCTGTCCCAGGCCAGTCCCACCGCCCCTGCACCCCTGGCTCTGTGACACGAGTCCCCCGAGCCTTTCCCGGGGCAGCTGCCTGTGTCGCACCCGCACTGGGGTGTGAGGGCAGCTGCTCCCCCTCTCCTGCCATCTCCTGCCACATCCGCAGCTCTTGCACTGCCAGAGGGAGCAGCAAGGCCACCCAGGATGGTGGTTGAGTGACTGGAATTCCATACGGAACATGGGACCATCCAGGGCAGGAAGCAGCATCTGCTCTCACACTTGGAACTCACAGGGATCCCTCCTGCTGGACCCCCAGCACACAGCCCACAGGGAGCTCTGCTGCTGAGCCCTGCCACCCACAACCACCAGGAGAGGTACCAACAATGATTTTTGTAAGTGTAATTCAGATGATAACTAGATTTTACCAGACAAATACAACAACTTGATCGGAATAATTTCTCTGAGCGAACCACATCACATTACGAAGCGATTAAAGGCAATAAAAGGATTAAAAGGTGATAAATTGTGCTATTACATCCAGACAGGTAACATTCCTCTACAGGGGATTCTTTTTTTCCTTTTATTTTTTCCCAGTTTTTCTCAGTAATACTCTTCACTAAATAACATCCTTTAAATCACAACAACTGTAAAAACTCCCTCCCAGCCCAACCCAATGCACAGATGTAAAATAATACCGAGCAACCATTTGTGCCAGTTCTCTGCCAAGCATGGGGAGCCCATGGGATTTTGGGGGTGGCCCTCAGAGCTCAGCCCTGCTGCCCTTCTGTATGAGGTGCCACCTGCCCAACAGCACAGAGAGTCTTGTTTATACAACATGGGCACCACTGTGCCTGTGAGTAACTGTGCAAAATGGGGCTATTTGTCCTGAATCCAGCAGGGATTTGATGTATTTTAAGCACTGAAAAATCCCTTTAACCACCCCAGGATCTAATCAGGATCTTTCTCCAGGGCACACCAGGTGAACAGCCTGAGCTGCTCTCAGCAGGGCCCTCCTCAGCAGTTTTGCCCGGGCTGTGATTTAGCTCAGCTTTGGCGTGAGGCAGCGTAAGCAAAAGTGCTTTCCTGAGTAGCTGCAGGCAAAATACTTCAGAGTGAATCAGAGTCGATATTTCAGCAGGACCCAAATCCCCAGCAGCATCTCCCCCTCACAGACCTGCCTGGATTTAGGTCTTTCCTCTGAAGTGCAGCCCGGGGACCACCCTCCACCCCCGGGTTCCTCCAGCACGGCTCCGTGGCCCTCTGCACACTGACGGTGCATCTGTCATCAGAAGGTACATGTGTCTTTTGTGCTGCCCTGGGCCCGGGTCTTGGACTGGATCTTCAGTGACCCCCAACCTGCGGGATTTATCCTTAGTGTCACCAAGACCCAAGTGCCCAAACGGGAACAGCCTCTGGAATGTTCCATGAGCACTGTCAGCCTGTCCAGGACCAGCTCCTTCCCAGTGCTGTGTTTTACATGGAGACCAGCCTGCTGTGCTCCCAGAACCCTCCAGCCCTGGTTTTCCAGCACAGGGCAGACAGGCAGCTTTGCTCAGTGCAGCACCAGGTTCTCACAGCGTTCCTGGACATCCCTGCTCCCACCACAGGACACGAGTGTCTGCCCAGGGTAAGGTGAGCACAGCCTGGCACAGCTCCCCCGTGGCACTTACAAGCATGGGCTGTTAGTTCCTGTCCTCTGGAAATCATCTCTTCATCCTTCCCCTCCATTACATAATCTGGGAGTGCTGATAATTTTAGACCCAGAAAGGCAGAGCAGCCTCACTCTGCAACTCCCACCCAGCTCTGCTGGGCCATGTCTGCTGTGGGGTGTCCATGGAATCATGGAATCATACAGTCATTTAGGTTGGAAAAGACCTCCCAGACCATTGAGTGATTTGACTGATCACTGCCTTGTCAGCTGTACCATGTCCCAGGTGTCACATCCAGTCGCTGTCAGTGTGGGGAGTGAGGAGCAAACCCACCTTCAGCCCAGGGCAGCCTGGGGGGCAGCACAGCAGCCTCTGCCTGCACTGGAACAAGCACAGAACCACAGATTCATGGAATGATTTGGGCACGAAGGGACCTTAAAGTCCATCCCATTCCACCCCCTGCCATGGGCAGGGACACCTTCCACCAGCCCAGGTTGCTCCAAGCCCCGTCCAACCTGGC
>JAWWLV010000179.1:63337265-63347921 GCA_035041135.1 Platyrinchus mystaceus
GGAACAGCCCGTGCTCCGTGGGAACAGGCTGTGCTCCGTGGGAACAGGCTGTGCTCCGTGGGAACAGGCTGTGCTCCCGTGGGAACAGCCCGTGCTCCGTGGGAACAGGCTGTGCTCCGTGGGAACAGCCCGTGCTCCGTGGGAACAGGCTGTGCTCCCGTGGGAACAGGCTGTGCTCCCGTGGGAACAGGCTGTGCTCCGTGGGAACAGCCCGTGTTCCGTGGGAACAGCCTGTGCTCCGTGGGAACAGCCCGTGCTCCCGTGTGTGCTGTCACGGGAACAGCACCGTGTCACAGGAGACCCTCAGGGCATGACTTTACACCTGTGAGCCAGGGACAGTCTCTTTGGACTACTCAAAAGTCCAAGGCTAAAAATAGCTGTCCTGCTAATAATCATCCCCACAGCAGCCCAAACACAGGAGTGTTGGCAGTGTTTCACTTCATTCCCTTGAGTAATAAACCGGAGTTTGGTAATTGTGTTTCTCCGAACAATATCTGATCAGGAAATTGATAATGTTTAATGGACTGTGGCTTACAGCAAGGGATGTTTTATAAATATGATGGTATCTTGAAGTGAAGAAGGATTTTACACATTTCCTAAGAGTTATGCATAAAATCACAGAAACATTAAAGCTTCAAAGATTTTTAATATCATCAAGTCCAACCACCACCATGTTCACCACTAAACCACGTCCCGAAGTGCCACAGCCACACAATTTTTAGGTATTGCCAGGGATGGTAACTCCACCACTGCCCTGGGCAGCCTGTGCCAGGGTTTTACAACCCTTTATGTGAAAAAAAAAAGTCCCAAATATCCAATCTAAACCTCCCCCAAGCAACTTGAGGCTGTTTCCCCTCTTGCTGTCACCTGCTCCCTGGGAGAAGCTCCGTGCAGAGACGACAAGGAAAGATCCATCGTGGCTCAGCCTGGGCAGACGTGCTGGGATGGGCTGAGCTGGGGTTTTTTGGTAAAGACTGCTGTGCAGAGCCCTGCTCAGAGGCTGAGGATCCACCTGCCCAGCACTCTGCTCCAGTGAGGTTATCCCAGTGAGGTTATCCCAGTGAGGTTATCCCAGAGAGGTTATGCCAGCAAGAACACACCCTGCACAGAGCCTGGTCCAGCCTCTGAAAGCAAACAAAACTCCCAATGCCCTGCAGTGCCAAACATACAGATTGTAATAATGACCAGAAGTGAGAAAAGGGGGTTTTACCCTCATGAAATGAAAAGGTGGTGGTTCTTTCTGCCTCTACACAACACCCTCAAGCTCAAGGGGCACCTTCCTGCTCCAGCCACTGGCAGGAGGTCAATATTGACCCTTAATTAATTCTTTGCACTGAGTAAATAATTTGAAGAATTTTATTCAGTGCTCTGTAATTTTTCACTTTTCATTCTGAGCTATTGCAGAAACCTTTGCCTCAGATTGGGTAAAAGTGATGAATTTTACATCCATGTGACACCATCCATCTTGCATGGGGTGAGGTGACCGCAGTGCTCGTTTGTAACCAACCACAGTGGCACTTCCAGGGAATCCAGAATGAACAGAAAGACTCAGAATAATCCATTCTGAAATACTTGTGTTCTGCTGACTAAGAAACTCCAATTTTCAATTTATCTTCACATTTGCTGTTCTAGATCTGCCAGCAATTAGTTTTTCTCTGCGTACGGAGCGTGAGCAGGACACAGGCGGGGGAGGGATGTGCTGCATCCTCCTGACACGAGCGTTCCAAAACCCCGAGGAGCCCGTGAACAGAGAGCTGTGATCTCATCTGCACAGAACATGGATCAGCAACCAACGTGCAGAGCTGCAAATGGAAATCAGATGTAAATATTTCCATGGTTTTTTGCACAGGCAGTGTAATCTCTCCTCTGCTGAGACAGAGGGGTGGCCTTACCTCCTGCCTTTCAGCTGTGACCTGCATTTCATTTGAGGCAATAAGTGAAACAAAGGTGTCCCCAGAATGCACTCAATATAGAATCAGGATATTAAGAAATGAGCAGGCTCTAAAAATATCCCTGTGTTCATCTCCCTGCTCCCAGTGAGGCAACACTGGTAGCAGCGGCTCAGGGAGGTTCCGTGGGCAGGGCCTGAGGCAGGAACAGCTGCAGGTGTTATTTCCTTGCAATCAAATGTTTTGTGATCCTTTCCCAAGGAAGTTCACATCAACCAGCAAGGAAATGCAGCCTAACTGCTTGGAATTGTCCAAGGCCAGGTTGGACGGGGCTTGGAGCAACCTGGGCTAGTGGAAGGTGTCCCTGCCCATGGCAGGGGGTGGCACTGGATGGGCTTTGAGGTCCCTTCCAACTCAAATACTCTGCAATTCCATGTGGCAGAAGCCCAGCTGGTTTCAGAGCCGGGGGGCAGGACATGGGGACCTCACGTCTGGCTCCAAAGGACATAAAAACAACTAAGCAAACAAGCAAAACCCCAAAATGTGAAATTTTCCATTAGATCTGGAATCCTGACAGTGTTTTGTTATACAAAAGAAAAGCCCACACTCCAAAAGTCACATGCATTTGCAGGACAGAGAAAGCAAAAGGAGAGGCAAACGCAGGTTTGTTCCTTTGCTTTGTGGAGGCTGCAGAAGGATCAGAGATCCGATGGCTGTGATTGCACATTAGCATGTGAGTTAATTTGCTCAGAGCAGACACAGCAGTGAAAGAAGATCATTCCCATACACCCGAGGGGTTTTTCCATGTGGCCCATGTTGCACCTCAGCTGTGGGCACGGAGGGTTCAGCAGTGCTGAGAGGAGTTTGAAAGATCAGTGTGGGCACGTGTCCTGGTTTGTAATCATGGTGTGCTTCAATTAATGCACAGTTTTCCAAGAAAATCCCCTCACTCAAAGGGCTGCAGCCCCCTGTGTGTCGGGTTGAGCTGCAGGCAGGTGCTGAAGCTGCTGCCATGGGTGTGTGAGGATTGAGGATTTCTCCTCTGGAATACACTCAGCAGCTTTCACTGGTTTAGCCTCTCAGATGTAAACCCATGGCTGGAGCTTCTTTAAAATTAATTGGCTTTTTTTTTTTTCCTTAGAAGATCAGAGCACATTTCATGGCAGCAGCAGAAACGTGTCCACAACGTGACTGCTGAGACAACCAGCCTGGCTGGACCCAGGGGTGCCTGTGGCAGTCACAGCTCTTGGCCACAGGAACCAGAAATGCTCCTTGGCACCTGGAAAAGCACCATCCAGTGTGGATGGGGAGGCTGCAAACCCAGAACTGTGTTTTAGTTGAACACAGTCACAGCAGAGCAGTCTCAGGGGTCTGTTGTGGTTTGTTGCAACCTTGAAATGAATAAAAACCCCACAGCATGTTAGGGGTTCAGAATTCAGGATCCAGGATAGAACATTAATAGAGGGAAAGCAAGGCATGGCAGGTGCATGTCCTCCAGCAAGAGAAGGGGGGAAGGAGGTGAGATGTCAGTGGATGTGTGTGACACAGGACATCCCTCATGCAGGAGGGGCTCAGCCAGAGGGGCTGTGTGTCCCAGGACATCCCTCGTACTGGATGCGCCCAAAGGAAAGGTGGGAGGCTGAGAAGCTCCATGTGCCACTTGCCAATATAATGATGTAACAAGAAAATACGTCTTTTCTGCTCTTCTACCAGTTCCAAAGTTGTTTGAAATTTTTCTACTATTGAAAGTATGATTTTAATCATGAAAGTTGTGATTTGTAATTCTAATATTTACACAGAAAGCTCTTTTTCTTATGTCTCTCTCCATAAGGCAATATTGGAATCAAAGTGTGGGTTTCATTTCATGCAGCTTTGAAGTTGATCCTTTTGACATTTCACATTTCCATGTCATGCTTTTAATTATGAAAAAGAAGTTCCACTCATCATCATTTCATTTTTTGCATATTTCCTTCTCTGCCTCTTCCTCACCTCCATCAGCAAACCCAGAGAAGAGATGGGAGCAGGAAGGCACACCGTGGGAGCAGTGGGAGTTGTGCAGGCTGGGAACAGGCTGGGAACAGCCAGAGGGTGTTCTCTGGCTCTGGGGAATGACACCAAAATCACAGAGTTATAGAGTCATGGAATCATGGAATGTCTTGGGTCAGGAGGGACCTTAAAGCCCATCTCGTTCCACCCCCTGCCATGGGCAGGGACACCTTCCACTAGACCTGACTGCTCCAAATCCATGCTCCCCCTGGGAAGCACACAAGTCCCTCTGGGAAGCTGGAATGGTTGATGTCTGAGGGTGAGCCCTGGGAGCAGGGCTGGCTCAGGGGGTGCTCCTGCCCGGAGGATCCCGTCCCCAATCCCTCGGGAAGGACAGCACCACATCCCCTCCCTGGCTCTGACCACCCTCCACCGTGCTCTGGGCCTGGAAATGTCTCACTAAAACTCCCAGCACCAGACAGAAATGGCTCTTTTCCAGAACAAAATCCTGCATCCTCCCTCCCACTCCAGGGGAACAGCACAATTGTGGTTTGGTTCTTTTGGGGGGCAGAGGGAGAAGGAGAGAAAAGGAGCTGTTTTTGAAGCTCAGCACAGCTGTGCACACCAAATACAGTTTTCAGAAGCCAATACAAAAGTGACTTTTCTGCCTTAACAAATTGCTAGGATTTTAAAAAGTCTTTTTTTCCTCCATGGGAAGCAAAGGGGCTGCTCCACAACATCCTTCAGTTCTTCCTTCCCTTTATAACCATTCCATAACACTGAGGAATGTCAGAACCAAACCTTTAATTACTGTTTCTATCTCAGAGCAAACCTCAAAGGCAAGTGAGCTCTGGGGATCTGCACAGTCCAGCTGAAGATCACTGGAGAGATTTTCCCAACCCACCAGACTCATGGAGCTTTGCCAGATGTGGGGAAGGAAGATGCTTCTTCCCATGATTCTCCCACAGAGTCCCCGTTAACACACCCACTAAAAGAGTCAGTGGCCTCACTTTTTAATTTATTTATAAGGTTATTTTCTACCCTGGGCTGTGGCTACAGCCAGCACAGCAAGATCCTGATTATGCACAGTTAGTTCAGGCTTCTGGGAGATGGGTTCATTCCCAGAGCCAGGGCCACGTGTGGCAGAGGGAGCACAGGGGATGTGAGGGCTGGGGAGGGGCAGAGAGGGCGGGGGGATGAAGGGGATGATGTTCCACAGCCCTGACAGCCCTTCCTGCCTGTGCAGAGCGTGGCTGTGGATGGTGCTCCAGGGCAGCCCAGGGTTGTGTAACTCCATGAATAAAACACTGTGGATGGACCTCTAACCTGGAGAGAGCCAATGGCCCAGCTGGGGCTCCAGGGGCTCCTCCTGAGGGAGGGTCACCTCCATCAGCACATCCCAGGAGCCCCTGGAGAGATTTCCTGGCTCCCCTCACTGATCCCATCACTGATCCCAGCTCCCACACTGATCCCAGCTCCCACACTGATCCCTGGCTGCAGGAAGTCTCTGGATAGAAGGAGAACAGGGGGCCCTGTGGGGTGTCAGAGGTGAACCCACCCTGCCCTGGGGCAGCCGTGGGTTTCCTGCCACTGCAGGAAGGGCCACAAAATGCTGCCTTGGCAAGATTTAACTCTCTTTAAATGCTCAGACCTGCTGGATCCTGCCCAGCCCCGTGGGTGTTCTCCAGGTGTTCCCCGCCCTGCAGGAAGAGCCATCACAGGCTACAGGAAGGGAAGTTCTCCTACACCTGAGGTGGAAATGGATCAAGCCTGAAAACTCACCTTGGGAGCACAATGTGGAGAGGGCAATGGTTTGCCTGGAAGTCATATTACCTGGACAACACTTTGTATTTAAATTATGTTTATCCATAAAAGGGATAATATCACATAAAAAAGAGATAAATAATGAATTCCAGGTCTCCCCAATGCAGAGAGAGTTCATGTGGTAAAATATGCAAAGGATCAGTGTTGTAGGTTCTCTTGCACCGAGTTTGTGTTTTCCAATACAACACTGAGGGCAGATGTAATCCCTGCCTGCTGGAAATCGCTGTTCCCAAACCCCATTCCTGTGCTCTCTCAAGATTAAAGCTGTGTTAGAAATCAGGAAGTTGTTGATAAACTGCTGCCATTAATCCTTGCCTAAAAAACATACAATAATCATTCTGGATCCCTCTGAAAGGGCAGCAATCAAAGTTGTGACTCAGTTTGGAGGTTTAAAGATACAGAAAATTAAAAATATCCCCAGTGGAGCCTGTTGGCTCCGTGTTCTCTGAGGACATAAAGGCCAGGAATGCACCTGCGGGAGCTGTCAGGGATGTGATGCAGATACCAGCACACACACACTGACTCATCCTGCTCAGGGCACACAGGAGAGCAGGAGCAACACTGAGTTGTCTGATAGGGAAACAAAGAGAAAAGTGTGTTTGTAAAAACAAACAAACAAACAAAAACCCCCAGACAAACTGCTCTGATTGCATAGCTCCATGTCTGCCTCCTGTTATCCTACAGGATAGAGTTGATGGCACTGGAAGATGATGTGGATTTATGTCAGGGGAAGTGGACAGGCTTAGCCATAGCACTTGGGAAAAGCTTCGTGTCCTGGACAGCAGTTTGGCTCTGGGAATGACTGGGCTTCTTTTCTGGAGTGCAGCTGGCAGGGATGGGCAGGGGGAAGGGCTGGGAGAGCCTGGAGCTCCCGACGTAAGATGTGTGGAATAATCAGTGGGTTAAAAACCCTCATCCCTATGAGCAGGAGGGCTGGGGGGAACAGAATTCCCTGCCAGCCAGTGGCTCTGGGCACTCCAGCTCTCCCCTCCAGGCTCCTCAGTGTCTCCCCTGCAGGCAGGACTGGCACCTTCCTCTCCTGGCCCCTTTGGTGTCCCCAGACCTCTTCCCTCACAGCTCCTCCAGGGAGGCTTCCCCTGTCAGCGGTGTCTCTTCCCAGCCCTCCCAGCTCCATGTCCCCAGCTCGTGAGCAGCAGCACAGCAAGGGATCAGCCTCTCAGCTGCTGCTGCTCTCTCCCAGGTCCTGACCGTCTGGAGCATTTGGGAGCAATGCAGTGCTTCCACGGGGCATGGCTGGTGGGACGTGCAGCCTGGGCAGGGAACAGGCCCAAAACGTGAGCAGGAGCATCCCCACCCGGCTCCCACTGCTCCTGCACCACAGAGGAAAACCGAGAGGCACATTCAGTGCCTCCTTCCCTCTGGCACATCCTGCCAGCACAAGTGGCCCTGCCGGGCTGTCATCATGTCATCACCATCAAAAGTGAGCTGGACATTCCTCAGTAAGAGACAAATGTTAATGTAATGGGAGAAGAGATTAAATTATGTACAACAGCTCCGGCCCCTCCTGCTGTACATCAGAAACGTGGAATAACAGGTCGGGGAATAACCGTGAATATAAAAGAGAAGAATTTCCATCATTATAAATTCATGAGAATTCATAGGAAACATTACTTGTTTGTTTATGCAGAACTGCAATATTGACCTGATTACAGCAATACCAGGAAGCCTCAGAGGAAGCCATAGGGCAGAGGGATCCCAGGCAGAGGCACGAGGGAAGATTAATACCATCGCTCACCAGATGTGACAACAGCTACCCTTGGAACATGAAGATATCTGAAACTTAATGAAGAGATGGGAGTGAGATAATGAAGATAAACATGTCTTTTTGGGTTAGGCTGCCCCACTGCAGCCTCCTGCCTCCTGCTAACAGGTTCTTCAAAGCCACGCTGGTGACAGCCCTGCGAAGGCGAGATAATTCATCTCAAAACTGAAGCGAGGAACCAGGAGCCGCGGGATGTGGCACCAACAGACGGATCACAGTGTCCTTGCCAAGGAGGCAAACAACCTTATTACGGGAGAGAGGCGAAGGGGCGGCTGTGCTGCAAGGGAAGGGAGCCCAGGGAACACAGCTGCAGCCGGGGATTCGCGGCAGGGTCTGAGCCGGCGTTGCCTCAGTGGGAACATCGGGACACGAACGGCACCGGCCCTGACACACGGGCTGTATGGGTGGAGATTGTTTGTCCTCAGGGCATGCCAGGAGTGAACTCAGATGGCAGAGCAGCACAGCAGCACGTTCTCCAGAACAACCTCCTCTTTTATCCCCAGTAAGGACTGGTGCTGTGCAGGTCTTGGGGAGGAGGTGGATGGACAGGTCCCTTCTCTCCAGCACAGGGCACGAACACAGCTGCACATGCAGGAAAGAGAGGTGCCCCCAGGCACGTTTGAAGGAGCTGAAGCTTTCTGAGGCAAAATAATTAGTGTTGGGATGGCAGCTTACATGAAATCATGGACATGGTCTAGAGGAAGCAGAAGACGGGGAGGATGCACGCGTGTGTGTGTCAGTGTGTGAGTGTGTGTGTGTGAATGTGTTTATAAGTGTGTGTTTGTGTGTCTATGTTTATAAGTGTGTGTGTGTTTGTGTGTGTGTGCTCTTACATCTTCCACAGTTATGAATGTAGAATTGTATAGATGTAGAAAGTACCATCTCACAGCTGCCCTCCCAGACTGAGGCATATATATCTCCATTATATATCAAAATAGAAAACAGCTGATACATAAATGCAGCAGACATGCACTGGTCCAGGAAAATTAAGCATTTACAGCCTGTTAAAAATGTGCTCAGTTTTCAGACTGTGCTATTGGTCAGGATCCAGCCCCTGCTCACCCCAGGTTCCAGATATCAGCAATGGCCAGTCCCCTCTCTGCAGACAAACGTGCCAGAAGCCTCCTGGTGATCCAGCCACTGAGAAGCAGCTGGCCAAGCCTGGATACAGGGCTTTATCTCCCTTCTCCTCCTGCCTCTCCCTGCACTGCCTCTGCACACTGTTCCTGGCCCACAGAGGGGACATGGAGAGGTTGATTTATATTTTCATCACACCTTCTCCTAATTACCTCTTCAATGCTGCCATCCCAGTCCCTCCCAGTACCCCCCAACACCAGGTACAAGCCACTCTTCTCCATCTCTGCCCCTTTCTTGACAGTCAGCTTCCTGAGTCACAGCATCCCAGACTGGTTTGGGTTGGAAGAGACCTTAAAGGCCACCTTATTCCACTCCCTGCCATGGGCAGGGACACCTTTCACTAGCCCAGGCTTCTCCAAGCCCCATCCAACCTGGCCTTGGGCACTTCCAGGGTGGCACACCACTGCACAGGTACTTGTCACTTCAGGCAGGGACTATTCCCTTCCCTGCACCTCGTTTCTGCAGACAGAAATGCATCAATAAAACTGATTTTATACACAGATCCCAGCAGGAGGTGGACCCAGCTTTAACAGAGTTCTGCCAAGTGGGGGGATTTTATGCCATAAAATGTACTAAATTCATTACAATTTTATTATGACATAATCAGCTCCTAATAAAACACTGCATTCCTCAAATCCTCCTTTTTGATGTGTTGTGAGAAGAAAAGAAAACACTTTTTTTCTCCAGATTCTCCATTTCTGCTGATTTTAGGGGTATGGCTTCACCTAAAAACATAAAGTGCAAATGGTATCACAGCCTGATCTGTTCATTAAATCAGTACAAAGCCTAAACTTTGTGGAATGACAGCCTGGCTCCATCCTGGCTGGGGAATGAACATCCCTGTCCCACCCAGAGCAAATGTCCCCATACAGAACCTCCACAGAGGGGGATGAGTAGCTCCCAGACCAAACCTGTCACTGCAAACTGTCATAGCTGAAGCAGCAGGGAGGAGCTGTCAGGATTTTATTTTCTGGAGGTCTGGGTCACATTCCCTCTCCTGGGACATGGGGAGGGGAAGGATCAGCCACCAAACAGCTCTGAAATCCTGGTGGGACACTTCCATATAGATCTGCGGCTGCTTTTGGGGCACAGAGCAGTCTTTGTGTCCTGGCACTGAATATTCTGGCAGACTCTCTACATGTTATTAACTTCCTCAGCAGCTTGAGTAAGATGCCCAATGCTGGCAGAAGCTGCTGCCCTGCCGTCATTCCATAAACACAGCACATCTTCTGCATCCCACACAATGGACAGTGCTGGGACAAGGCAAAGTCAGCAGCCAGGAGCAGGAGTCCTCCCTCACTGCTGAGCTGTTGGTTTGGGAGAGGATTTATCACTCTGTCGATGTGGCCTCACAGCCAGGCAACGTATTTCTTATCCAGTGTAAACATGATTTGTCCACGGAAGCTCCCAGGAACACACTCGATGAACACAGGCAAGAAACCTGTGGATAGAACAACAATGGATTGGACATGGAATTTGATCCAAGGAAAGTTCTGTATGTGTATATATACATGTATATATATATATAAACATAAAATTGTATCATTATTATATTATATATTAATTATCATTATATCATATATTGATATTATTGTGCAAATGTATTATAGTAGTATAATGTCTATTATAATTGAACATAATTGATTATATAATTTTATAATTGTATATTTGTATAATTTTATATTGGTATGTGCTACCCTATATAAATGTAAAGACGGCATTTGTACCAGTGGATGATACCACTGTAACTTGTATGATCTATATAATCTACAATGATGTATAAACCCTGTCCAGCCTGGTCATCCCATAACGGCAAGAAATAAGGGATGTGGAACAGAGCTGTGAAGAGGAAATCTGGTCAGTCTGGATTAGAAAACTTTGGAGGAATGAGTCAAGCCTGGAAAGAGCAGAGCAGTGCAGTGCCCTGTGTGGGCTGGGAGCATGGCCAGGCACAGGGATCCAGATCCAGAGGGATGGGCTGGGAGCATGGCCAGGCACAGGGATCCAGATCCAGAGGGATGGGCTGGGAGCATGGCC
>JAWWLV010000179.1:63348021-63375179 GCA_035041135.1 Platyrinchus mystaceus
GCATGGCCAGGCACAGGGATCCCCCCTGGAGCAGATCCAGAGGGATGGGCTGGGAGCATGGCCAGGCACAGGGATCCCCCCTGGAGCAGATCCAGAGGGATGGGCTGGGAGCATGGCCAGGCACAGGGATCCCCCCTGGAGCAGATCCAGAGGGATGGGCTGGGAGCATGGCCAGGAACAGGGATCCCCCCCGGAGCAGATCCAGCGGGATGGCCTGGGGACACAACACGGCTGCACCCCATGACCAGCCCCCCAGCGCCGTGTCCCCAAACACTCCCTGCTCCAGCGTCTCCTCACAGGGCTGTCCTGGGGAAGGGCTGGTATCCGGGAGGGAAGGACGCAGTGAACCGACACTGGAGTTGTTGGAGAGAAGAATGCTCCTTAAAAGCCGGCAGAGGAACAGACGTGGTGCTTGGAGAATCCCTTGAGAACTCCCGGACGGTGCCCAATGAGCAGGTGCTCCTGAGGGGAGGGAAGGGAAGGGCTGGCTCCAGAG
Source organism: Platyrinchus mystaceus (assembly GCA_035041135.1). NCBI lineage: Eukaryota > Metazoa > Chordata > Aves > Passeriformes > Tyrannidae > Platyrinchus > Platyrinchus mystaceus. Next base: position 63,348,518 of record JAWWLV010000179.1, read on the forward strand.
GGGCCTGGGCTGCTGAGCCTGCACATATCCAGAGACTGCTTTTCCCATCAGTTCCCCCCAGAAGAACCTTCAATTAGACGATATTAGGAATTACTCACCGAGCTGATGGAACCACCTGAGACTGCACAGAGCCGGATTTTAACAGGATTCTGACACAAGAGCAAAGCGAGTCGTAACAATTAATTACAGAGGCTGCAAGTGCTCATGTTATTCTGTTCATGCCCTTTCAGGCACTGCCACTTAGGTTATGTCTAGGATTTACTGGAGCCATTTCAATTATTTCATTTCCCAAGCAGTGTGAGCTCCCGGAGCAGAGGAGCCGGAGCCGGTGCAGTGGGAGGTTGCACCGGGCAGGACCAGGGTGTGTGTGGGAATCAGCATTCCCAGCAGGTACAGGGGACATGGCAGCCTGCACTTCCTCATCAGGACTCAGACATGGGAAGGAAAGTAAAATTACAGAGCGCCGATAAAGAAATCAAGGAGAGATGTGTATTTTGGGAAGGCACCATTATGCAGAGCGTTAGAAAACACCAATCAGTCGTGGAAATCGTGTTCGGGGAATCTGCAAGAGCAGTCAGACACCGGCGTGTTCTCTGCATGACAATGAAACCAGAGGCTGCCCTGATTAACAATAGAGTGAGAAAAGCATAAACACTGGCAGCAAAGTGGGAAAATGCCGTTTTTCTGTGGCATAGCAGACATGGCAGTTCACTGAGAAGCGGTGATTAAGCAAGAGAAGGAACAGGACTGTGAGACGATACAGAAGGAGCTGGAAATGTCCATTGCCAGGGCTGAGGGTGACAGAGGTCGTCAGGCAGGGACCTGGCAGGGCACAGTCTGTGTCCCCACCTCCCGCCGAGCCGGAACGGCTGATGCCGGCGGCCGGGAGCAGCGGGATGAGGCAGCGCTGAGCTCTGAGGTCCTTCAAGATGTGTCTGAACCAGACATTCCCTTTTCCACCACTCCTCAGAGAGCAAAATGAAATGATAAAGTCTGTGCAAAGAAAACTCCCTCCAAGACAACTTCTGTGCAGAGCAGAGCAGCTGTTCCCAGTTCACCCAGGGGTGGGGGGAGTGGGCGCTGTCCCTGGGGGCTCAGCTCCATCCTCATCCTCCTCTGGACACCTCGGTGCAGAAAACACGGTCCCACACATTTTCCCTGGACAAGGACATCCCCACTGGTGCCGCTGGTGGGCCCAGTTTGGCCCCAGCTCCAGGAGTCCCCCACAGGTGGGATGGGAGAGGAGAGACTGAGAGGACTGGGCACTTCTGCACTATCTCAGCTCCAATTTGTCTGCAAAGGAAAGAGAACTGGGCATCTTTGATTAACCCTGAACCTCTTGCAGCAGCTCTGCTGTGATTGCTGTGAGCAGCCTGTTTGAACACTCCTGCCTGGTGAATGGAACCGTGTCAGCCACACTGGGAGCTTTGCAGTGTGACAGGAGGAGACATCAGGAGTGCCGTGGCTGATACCTTCCCTTTTAACTGCATTCATCCAGAACTGCCTGTGTGGAGCCTGTGCAGTCTGTGCTTCATCAGTCTCAGCTCTGCACCTCTCACCCATCCCAGTGAGGGAAGGTTTCTGTGCTGTGCCACCTAAATCAGCACTGAATCCCATCCCCAGGCTGGCGAGGGCAGAGCACGGGGTCATCCCAGTCACCCAACCAGGGCATCCTCTGTCCCTCCCTTGGCCCCGTGTCCTCAGCATGGGCTCACCCTGCTCTGGGCCTCGGGGACCACAAATGAGCCAAACATTCCATAGCCAGAAATCAAAAATACATCTTTTGTTTCTCAGATTCAGCTACCTTTATGAAAAAAAAAAAGGCATTTTAAACAAAAGAGGAACATCTTCAGTTCTTCAGTTAAAAATGCTGACATAATAATGTTTTGTTTTATATTTAGCTTCACCAATATTTTGCATGGAAAGCAGCAGTTTCCTAGTAGAGAAAAGATAAGTATCTCCCTGATGTGGTGCAAGACATCAATTTTGGTGGGTTTTTTCTATCTTTTCAGTTCATTTTCCCTGTTTTATTTTAAATTTTGTATTGAAAGAGAAGCAAAACATTTTACAAAAGGATTTTGCAGAAAAATTTTCAAGCAACGTTTCCACAACTCTTTTCCTCCTGCTGGAAGCCAGTGTCTGTTGGGAAAGGGCAGCAGGGGCAGGCAGGTGTCCTGGGACGTGGCCAGTGCCCCCCAGCCCAGCCCCAGCCCTCCATCCCCTTTCTCCAGAGCCCCCCCAGCTCTGCTCTCCAGCCGTGGCTGCAGTTCCCTGGCAGCTGCAGAGCAGCTCTGACTCACTTATTTAATTTATGTCGTGCTGCATGTTAAGGAGTGTCTGCAATTATCCAGTCAAGTCTATTACTGGAGATTAGAGCTGTGTGGATACAGTAATGGAATATATGACTGTTTGTTTGAATCCTAAACTCGTTTCAGTGAGAACATGCACGAGACAGCTCTGTATTCCTGTCCAATTCCCACTTCCACTGAATCTCTGCTGGTAGGAGTGTCTGCAGTGAATTCATGCTCAGCCACTGTCCCCCTACATTTGTCATGTGAAAACCACCCAGACTTTGCAGGTAAAGCTTTAGGTGCCACAACCTGCTCCAGGGATACTCAGTGATGGGTGAGACACTGCACAGCACGTGGCACGAGAGCAGGACTGCAAACACTGCCCAGATCTGGAGCTTCACATCTGTCATTCCAATCTATGATTTTAATCATTTGTAGGGAGATAAAAATTCTACTTAATTATCAGTGGGGAAAACTCTGTTTCCTGTGCACTGCTTTCTGCTCTGGGTCTGTGGTGGTTTGCTCTGACTGAGGATCCCAGGGCATCACCATCTTTTGAAACCTCTTTTATCTCTTCTCACGAAGAAGTGCCATCAACAGCTGGAAGATGGATTAAGGTGGAATGATTCTGTGATTCTGTGGACTATTCTCATTAAATACCTGAGGAACAAAAAAAAAAAAAAAAAGGAAATTTTTATTTTTAACTGGAAGTTACCCACTCTAATATCTGATAATATTTTTTTTTTTAAATTACCTGGTTTCTTGCTTAGAAGAAATAACATCAGCTCACTGGGGGCAGGGAACTTACAGCCTAGATATTTCCATGCTCAGCCCCTCACATCCTGACCAGGCTGTGTCATGGGTTCTCCTCAGACAGACACAGACACAAAATAATTCATTTACACATTAAAAATGAATTCCTGTAGCAAACTCTCACCATCCTGCAGTTTGCAGCAGCAGTGTCAAGGTTACCAGGACTGCCACACTCACCAGCTGCAACTGTCAGCGGGGTGTGAGATCCAGTGCAACCAGGCTGGGGAGACCAAGGGCCCCTATAGCATGGAGACATGGAGTCATGGAATCATGGAATCATGGAACCACAGAATCACAAACTGGTTTGGGTTGGAAGGGACCTTAAAGCCCAGCTCATTCCACCCCCTGCCATATGCAGGGACATCTTCCACTGGACCAGGTTGCTCCAAACCTCATCCAACCTGGCCTTCAACATTTCCAGGGCTGTAACTGTCTCAGATGGGGTGGCCCAGTGGTGCTGGTGCTCAGCTGGCACAAGGGACCTCCAGAGGTGCCCCAGGCTCCACTGCAGAGACCCCATGGTGGGCAGAGCCCTGACCCTTTCTCTGTTGCCTGTCAGGCTGCCTGGCCCATGGGCCCCTCCTCAGCCAGGCTGGTGTTTCTGCCCTGGCAAGTCAAGTTATTCCAGCCAAATGGCACCTCCAGTGCTGTTTGGCAGCTCTCCTGGCAGTGCTCAGCTGTCCCTTGCCAGAGCCCCCTTCACATTCTCCTCTCTGGCATTCGGGATTTACACTCTCACTCTGACCTTTTCAAACACCATAATTCCTTCTTCCCATGGAAGGGCTGACACTTCTGGACAGATGAATAGTTTTGCCTTTATTCCTTCTATACAGAGCAAATGTGATCAATTGGAAAATCTTCCCAGTTTTCTCTCCCCTTTCTCTCCCCCACGTGTCTCCATGGCCACGAACAATCTCCCAGAGACTTCCAGCTGCCAGGTCTTCTTCTTCCAACCCCAAGCCAGAATTTGAAGTCTTTGTGCAGGAACTGGCTTGGGGTTTAAGCCAAAATTTGGGTTTTTTCCAACCCAAATGACTCTGTGATTCTATAATATTTTGTGGAAAACGCTGCATTGTTATTGCACTCCCAAAGTTTTGGGTTTATGAGGTAACTCCAGTTTAAAGAAAATTCCATCAAGATTAAGCAAGTAAATATTTTTGTTTGTTTGTTTCATTACTTTGTATCTTCTTGAAAGAAATAAAAGCAATAGTAATAAATCCAGAAAGAATCTGAGTTTGCTTTTATCCGTTCAGAAGAGCAATTTCAGTGGCTTTCTTGTTCCTTGTTAAAGCCCTTCAGTATTTCATTTTGACAAATTTAAAGTGTAAATGTTTCAAAATTAAATATTGATTTTTTTTAAAAATATGGAAATAAATTGCTCTGTCTTCTGGAGAAGATTTCACCTCACACCACTTAGTAAAATTTAACCAAATTCTCTAATGCCTTGCCAAGTTCTTATTTTTGGCCCATGTTACTTCAGAGACAAAATTAAACCCATGAGCCGGGCCCACCTTCCTGCCTCAGCAAGAATAAGACAAAATGTTATTTTACAAAACATGCCTTTGCACAGCCAGGAGGGGCAATGGTTATTCCCTCGTGACGTCCTTCCCACTGTCAGGGCTTCGCGTGACAACGCCAGGCTCCCTCTGCTCCCCCCGCCTGACACTGCTCTGACCTGCTCCTGCTGCAGCTGCAGGCGACTGGAGCACGGGAATCTGCCGGGTCACCTCCTCGGAGAGCAGGGGAATCTGCCGGGTCACCTCCTCGGAGAGCAGGGGAATCTGCCGGGTCACCTCCTCGGAGAGCAGGGGAATCTGCCGGGTCACCTCCTCCAGGGATGTGCTGGGTCATCTCCTTGGAGAACGTGGGGGGGAAGCAGCAACAAAACTCCTCTGAGGCTGCTTCTGCCCGGGAGGGATCGAGAGGTGCCAGAGATGCCACGAGAGCTCCACGTCCAAGAAAACTGGAGTTTTGAAGCAAACTTTGTCGTTGAAGGGAACCATGAAAAGGCAGCTGCACAGACACCAGAGCTCCCCAAAGCTGGAGGCAGGTCAGTTTTTCTGTGTCATGTTAATAGCCCTTGATTAGAGCTTAACATGGTGACACACTGTGCTGGCCTAACAAGGTTCTCTGCCTTAACCTCTCAAATACCAGCTGGATTTATTTCAGCCCTTCCTGAATGTTTTCTCTGTGGGGTGTGTTGGGTTTTTGACACCACTGAGAAGAAAAACTATTATGAAAATGAAGTTATGGCAGAAAAGACCAGGTTGGAAAGGCTTGGAGCCACCTGGGCTAGTGGAAGGTGTCCCTGCCCATGGCAGTAGGTGGAATCAGATGAACTTTAAGGTCCCTTCCAACTGAAACCAGTCTCTAATTGGACCCTATGAAAGGAATATCAAAGTTTTCTCCCCTTTGATATCCCTGTAAACTAACCCCAACAATGCAAACAGATACAGAAGCTGCAACAAATGTACACGTGAAATGAAATGTAAATATGGGAGTACCACCCTCACAGTGTAAACGAATTAAACCCATGTAAATATTTGTAATTATTTTTGCATATTTCCAGTCATGTGCCTGGATCTAAAATAACAGAATGAGGCATTTGGAGCCAAGTCCTGGAGACAAAGAGATGTATTCAGATAGCAGTGGTTACCCACCTTACAGCTCTTCAAGGGAATTTAGAATTACACCACTATTGTTACTGATCCAGATGGGATTCCATGGGGAAACACCGTGTTCCTGGAGGAGAATCAACACAGTCGAGCTCTGGGTCCCTGCAGGGAATATCTGTGAGCCCATGGCTGGAATAGAGGATGTGGATGTGCCAGTCTGAGTGCTGTGAGCAGCCAGGTCCTTTCACTGCTGCCCTTCCCTCATTCCACTGGTGGATCACTCCATCCATCAATTATTCCTATGATGCTACAGCTTTATTTTGTGGTGAAATATTGCTCAGTTCACAGAAACATAAACTCACAGAATTGTGGAATCCCAGAATGGTTTGGGTTGGAAGGGACCTTCAAGACCACCTCATTCCACTCCCTGCCATGGGCAGGGACACCTTCCACCAGCCCAGGTGGCTCCAAAAGGGAGATCCCTGTCACTGGCTGTGTTTGGGCACTGCCCAGGGCATGAGGAGGGGAGGGAGGCTTTGGAAGCAGGAATTGACATCTTCCTGTTTGGAGACCTGTATTATAGAAAGACACTGGAAAGCCCAGGGAATCGTATAATTAACAGTGAACATAATATCAAACCTCTTTTATATCTCAGTACACCATTTGCACAAAAATAGCTGTTCCTTCCAGCAGCACATCCGATGTGCAGATTAACAGATCCTACATTTTGCATTTCCAAAATTCTATGGCTTTTCTTCCTCTGATTTATTAACTTCAGATGTGCATCTCCAGTCCCAGAGGAGCTTAGTGGGAGCTGCAGGCTGAGCCCTGGCAGGATCAGTGGCAAACTAACAAGGTCAGTCCCATCCTCCCGTTTCCATGGCGATCACTCTGATAATATAGAACATGGCAACACCATCCTTCTCCCAGCTCCTCCAGCTCAGCTCCAGGCTTTGTCTGAGCTGCCTTGGAACGAGGGTGAGATAAAAGAGAGCTCAGGCACAGAGGGGAGAACCGCGGCGCTGCCTGAGCACGTGCCGGGCGCCCCATGCCCTTCCCTCTGGAAGGTGAGTTTCCAACAAAGGTTTCCTTCCAAGGGCCTGCTGTGTGTTGGAAAGGTCCAGCCTTCACATAAGAGTGTTCTTGGCCACCTGAATCCTGCCACAGGTCATAGCTTTTTGTTTTGTTCTGTTGATCAGGATGTATTTTCCCCACTACAAGAAGATTTCTCCTGCTCCTTTGTGAGGACACAATCCTGCTGGAAGCAGAATGGCCAGTGGGTGACAAAGCGTGTTTTGGTGTTGGAAAACACTGTGTCTGGTACCCAAAATATTCCAAGTGCCTGGAGAGGATGGTGCTGTGACCGGGTCCAAGGCAGCCCCTCCTCACACCCAGAGCCCAGCACAGGGATGGGCAGTGGGGCTGGGACGGCCCTTCTCCCCTAAGTGAGGAGGTGCTTTCCAAGGAATGCTGAGAGTTTGTCAGAAAAAATCCTACTTTTGTCTGAAAATAAATGCTTTCCAAACCTCAGCTCTTCAGACCAAGAGGCAACTCCAATGGGTGTCTCCAGTCTCTGAATTTAGAGGTTTGAAGTGCTCACAGAGTAAGGTTTCTGGTCTTGGCTAAATAATGCAAAGCTCTGTGTTGAAATACAATGTTTTCACTAAGCAGAACTATTGCCTAGTTCATTGGGAATTATGGAATTATTGTAGAGTTGCAGCAATATGTTTGTTTGTATGTGTGTATATATATATATCTGAGTACAGGCATCCATGAATCCAAGTGTGAATCCCACAAGCACTCCACAGACCTGTCCCTGGAGAGCAGTTGATGGCAGCTGCTCCTCCCTGGAGGCCTGCCTTGCCTTCCCGTGCCTTGGTTTCAATTTGTCTCTGAGCTCTCAGTGTTGCCAAGGCTGTGAGAGGCCGGGCTATCAGTCAGGAGCACTGCCAGAGGGACAGAGCCGACACTCCGCTCACCATTCACACATGGATGGCACAGGAGACGAGGTCCTGGCTGGGGCTGGAGCTGGGGGGGGAGGAGCTGCAGGGAGCAGCCCTGAGCAGGGGCAGGGATGCTCCATCAGCCAGGGGCTCAGCTGTGGGGATGCACCGTGGTCCCTGCCCTGCCCTGAGCAGCTCCAGCCTCCCTGGGCTGGGCTCAAAGCTCTGGGACTGCGGCTTGTCCACCTGCTGCAGTTTGGTGTTTGCATGGCTCAACCCCTTCAGCTGGAATGGGAGTGGAAGTGTCCAAAGCCAGGCTGGACAGGGCTTGGAGCAGCCTGGACTAGTGGACATTGTCCCTGCCCGTGGCAGGGGGTGGAATGACATGACCTTTCCTGTCCCTTCCCACCCAGACCAGTCTGTGATCAGATAACAGCCCACCTTTTTCTTGTGCATAGAATATACTGCTCTGACAAAAACTGAGCAATATTAGCAAGTTTTTACCTGGAGGGGGAAAAAACACTCCTTGAATAATGAGTATAATGTGAAACTTCCTTCTGAAGGGACTTATGGAGGGACCAGCCAAATGTGAGTGAGGAGCTGTTCCCAGACATCCGAACACATCAGTTACCAGTGTCCTTGTTCTGCAGTCTGAATGAAGAGCTCTAAAATGGATATGTCATCGTGGTGCATTATATTATCATATTTTAAAGCTGCCTTCAGCTGTAACAAGCTCTGAGGTATTTTCTAGAGTGATGAAGTATTTAATAAAAGTAAGACAAAGACTCACTGGAGGCCTCGGTGGCTTGTGTGCCCTTTGAAACACATTTCTGGTCCAGAAGATATTAACTTAATCCTCTCCTCTGCTTAAACTGTGATTCATTCTCGGAAGGAGAAAGATTTTGAGGTATCTGCAAAACTCTTTTAGCTTCATTCAGTGTATCTGGATAACATTTCCATACAATTCTTGTTTCCCCTGTGTACCAAAGGAGAGGGATTATAAAGGATCCACTGCCTGATATCTTATCAGAGGAACTGCCACATTAAGGAATTTCCAGGCCTTCTGGTGTGAATCCTCCCCTCAGATCACATTATCCCTCTCTCTGCAGTATCTGAGGTCTGAGCAGCTGCCACTGGAGTCCAAAGAACTGCCTTGGACACCGTGCCAGCCTCTGGCAGGCTCAGGCACCTGTGCCAGCAGTACCAGTGCCTGTGACTCCAAAGAGATGAAAGCTGGGGGGAGGCCATATATTTGGTCTGTATCTGTGTGATCTTTGGGTTATCACCCCCTTCCAATTGCTTCTGACTCTCTTGCTCCTCTCTGCTCTTCCCGTGCCCAAAAGTGTCCTTAGGAGATCTTATTCCAAAGCCAAAGGAAGGTTGGCAGTGACATCACCAGCACCACAACCCTCAGCTGGCTGTGGTCACTCACAGCCCCCAGGAGAGAACTAGGAACAGAGACACACTTCTCTTGGCTGTTCCCTCCCTTCTCCATCCCTCTTTCCTAAGGCAGGATTGGTCCTGCAGCACCAACCCTTGCAGGTGGGATTCTCCTGACTCTCACCAAATTGACCTGGAAGCATCAGACCAGAACCTCCCTGCACCCACGGGCTGCATAAGCAGCTCCAAAGCCCCAGAATATGAAATTAACCCCTGACCCAGATTAGATCCCACCATCAGCTTTGGGGCTGGGGCACCACAACCTTTTCACTGCCTGCTGTCAGGTACAGGTGACTTTTCTCATCCCTGTTCCAGCAGGATAAATGTGCTTTTCCTTTCCTCTGCCCCCATTCCTTGCAGAAGAGCCACTGATGACCCTTTTCTCTCACTAATGTAATACAACTCTATGAAGTCAGCAGTGGTTCAGCCTAGCCTGTATTTAACTGGAATTTGAGGCTTCTTGCCAGAGCTGCTGGAATTTCTCTGAGCACCCCACCTCCCTCAGCATAATCTCTAGCTCAGAGCAATTAACCTTTTTTTTTCCCCCTGTAATGCCTGAATCTCAGCTTCTTTTCTTTTCAAAAGAAATTATATTCTCTGAACATGCAACAATCCTATAATTAAAATAATTTGCCCTTGTGGCACAGGGGTTACATAATTGGCAGGAAAGGATACTTGATATTTTAATAAGTGTGAGGTATATGAGAAATTTTTCTCACCTTCAGTTGCCTGTGCCCAGGAGCTGCTGTGCTTTATGGCTTCACGATCCTCATCAGTCCTTCTGACCTGTCATTTGCTCAGAACTTTATTTTCCAAATGACCCAGTAGCTCACTGAAATAAGCTGAACTCCTTTGTAAAGGAAATCAATAATTTCCTACAGTATCTTACTAAGAAATTCTCCGTGCTTGCTCAACTGCTCACCAGAGCAGAACACTGAAAAAGGTGAACGTGGGAATGGAAGAGCAGAGTCTGGAAGAGGAAAGGGTCATTCATCCATGTCTGATTCCAGCTAGAAATGTCACAGGGCTGGGCTCTCACGAAGGACTCCTACTGTCACCTCTGGCAGGGGTAGAATTTAACAGTTTGCAATAGCCTTTTCTGTCTTATTTGAGAGTTCTGAGTTGGATCTTTCCAAGCCACATGTGCGACTGTCAGGGCTTTTAATCCCAGAATCTTAGAATCCCAGAATGGTTTGGGTTGGAAGGGACCTCAAAGCCCCTCCACTGCCACCCCCTGCCATGGGCAGGGACACCTTCCACTAGCCCAGGTTGCTCCAAGCCCCTTCCAACCTGGCCTTGGACACTTGCAGGGATGGGGCAAAAGAATTTGCAAAAAACTCAGAAAATGAAAAATAACCAAAAATCTAAACATTTACCCGGTCCAAAGGGCAGGATGATGCTAAAGGTTCCAAGTCATGTGTCCAAAAGCTTTTTGAGAATCTTGCATTGAGCAGCTGAAAATCAGCCCCTCAGGTGTAATTTGGAAATTAGAAAGAGGAGGAAGAGCAGGAAATAGCCAAAATAGTCAGAACTTGGCCATAATGAATGGCTGTTTAGGAATACGGACAGGACCGGGGGACTCAGGCATGCAATGTCTTAATAACAAAACAAGCAATTTCGGTGATTAAACCGGGAGCAAGTTTCCCAGCTCTCTTCCTTGGGCAGGATTCTCCTCACCCCCAGGACAAGGATCGGCGCCCTCTCCCCAGAAGGGGGGTGGGGGCTGTCCCGCGTTGTTTTCCAGGCAGGACCTCGCCTGCCGTCCCGACCCCCGGGCAGGGCAGCAGCCGGCGGTCCAGGCAGCCTGGAGAAGGACGGGACCAGCAGAGGCTCTTGGCAGCCCGGCAGTGAAAGTTCGCTGAGTGCAAATGGTTTGATATTTGCATGAGAATAAACCAGGAAAAGGCTCTTCTGTAAACCGACACATTTATTTAACCTAACTCTGGGGACAGGGCAGTGTTTAATCGGAACTTGGAAGGATGGTTCTCCAGGTCAGGGCACTGACACCTGGGCTGTCACAGTCACCCCAGTGTGATCAAAGACCTTGGACGCCACCTCTCCAGGTCCTGCAGCATGTCACGGGACACATCCCTGTCCCTCTCCGTGAGATGTGGGTGATTTTGGGCCCCTCGTCCCCCCAGTCCAAATTCTCCTGTGGGGTCATTCCCACCTGGGCCTCGTGCAGAAGAGCATCTCCAAAGGCATCGCCCAAGGCCATGTCGGTACCGGGCAGTGCCAAAGCAGCAGGGGAGGACACTGCAGAGTCCTCTGGCCCCCAGTGTAATGCCAGAAAATGCTCTGCTTAGTGCAGAGACAAATTGAAATATTAGTGCTTCTTTCTCGTTAGAAAGTGAGTAGAACTGGTGTTAATGAGTGGAAGAAGCATAAAACTGGAAAAATAAAGCAGCACAGAGATTAAAATGATTGTTTCTTTAGTCTTGTTTTCTTTTGCTATGGACCATTCCCAGCTGAAATAGCAGAGTGATAATGAAGTGAAAGTTGCTTATACATTTCTTTTTATGTGTATCTTGTGAAAAAATAAGTCATTATTATCCTACACTAATACATTTCAGACTCGGATCCGAGATAAGAACACTGGGATGTGGGATGTCATTCTGTGATCGTTCAAAAGATGAGGGGTATTTTTCACTTCAGTAAAGAATCACATTGGATTCTCTGTATCTTCATTTTCATTGAAAAGATAACACAGAATAAACAGTTCTAAAGTAAGCACAAAGAAATCAATAGCACACACATCTTCTGGAATGTGCAATGGGTGTCGTATTTTTAATAGTGGTATTTCAGAAAATGATATAATAAAAATGCACACAACATCTCCTCGAGCTGCTATCACTGCTAGTTACAGCTGAAATCACAGATCCTAATCCAGCAGCCTCCTGCCCCGTCGCCTGGAATTCACAAACCAGCTCATGAAGGTTGAACATTTCCATGGAGGCAGTGAGAGAAGTCCCTGGTCCATACAGATGTTCAGGATTCAGGAGCTGTGCAGTGTCACTGGCCTAACCAGAGCCCAGGACAGTCCCAGGTCTGAGCTGATCCTTCCTTCAGAATCACGGAATTCCAGGATAGTTTGGGTTGGAAGGGAGCTTAAAGCTCATCTCATTCCACGCCCCTGCCATGGGCAGGGACACCTTCCACTAGCCCAGGTTACTCCAACCTGGCCTTGGACACTTCCAGGGATCCAGGGGCAGCCACAGCTTCTCTGGGCAACCTGTGCCAGGGCCTCCCCACCCTCCCAGCTAAGAATTTCTTCCCAATATCCCATCTAACCCTGCCCTCCGGCAGTTTGAAGCCATTCCCCCTTCTGTCACTCCAGGCCTTTGCTCTTCCCCAGCAAAAAGTGCTATGAGAATGTCCTAAACCCCCTTTTGGAACTGACTGGAGGAGTGGAAGCATTTTAAAGGGTGGCACCGGCTGTTCCCCGTGCAAGGGGTGCAGAGAGTGCTGGTGCTTTGGGGGGCTCAGGGGGGCTGGGCAGGGGCTGCGGTGCCTTTGAGCCTCCCGTACCAGAGCCCAGAGATGCCAAGGGTCCCTTCAGCTCCTCATCACCCGGAGCGGGGTCACACAGCACAGCGGCTGCTCGCTTACATATGAATACAGAACCATTTCCCTAATTTCCATTAAACTTCCGGGGAAAGGAGGCAGGACCTGACAGAGCCCGATCGGCTTTGTGATAAAATCGCACAATAGATCCTTGATACACAAGAGTCTGTATCGATACTTGATACACAATGGGCACTTACTGATAAAATCACAGAGTAGTTTTTAAGCTTCTTGATCCATTCAGATGCTCTGAGGATTTAGAAGTGTAGATAGCAGGGAAGATAATGCCCTTTATCTAAACTAATCACTATGGTCAGAAGTGCACATATTCCCGGGGGAGAAAGAGCCCTTTTATCACATATCAATTTCGTTGGTAAATTTGGCAAACTTTGCTTTAATTTTACTTAGAATTTAAAAAAAAAAAAGCAAAGGAGCAGTTAAAAAAAACAAACAAAAAGAACCCCAACCAAAAACAAACAAAACCCCCACAACAAACAAAAACCCGAAGGAGCTGCTGCACCACTGAAAAGTGGTAAAAATGCAAAGCCAGAACAAAACCCTTTGGAAACTTCAACATCAGCTTCTTTTCACTCTTTTGGCTCTGGCTCCCGAACCTGCTGTTGTTTCAAATTCCCCGTGCAGCCAATGCCACTCCAGCGATCAATGAAAGCTTGTTCCAGACCAGCCCTGCCTCTCCTTCCCGCTACAATCAATTGAACCTGTCAGGAAGGCACCAGATGCTGCTGCATTTTTCCCCATATAATATTAGGAAGAGAAAAACATCCAGCGCAGGGTGTGTGGGGAGCCTGACTTAAGTGTAATTAAAATTAAAGAACCTCAGTCCCCTGAGAGTGCAAGTATTGACAAATCTTTCACTTTCTCATTTACAGCCCCATGTTTGTGTGCTCCCGACTCTTTCAAAAACAAGCAAACAAGGGAGAAACAAGAAATGAAAAGATATTAAAATTCAAATAGGACAATACCCTGCAGATTTCATTGTGTCCTTACACTGGTGAAACAGCTGCTGGTTGTGATGGGAACTTTGCTGGGGCAGATGTTAAAGCTTTCACAGGTTGCTCTGTTTCTCTTGTAATAGATTTCCTTTGCAGAGATGTATTAATAGAAGGCGGAAAGAATTATATGTAAATGGTGAGCAGTTCTGCGTCTTCGAGGGAGTAAATTAATGCAAGACCGGGTAACAGAAAAAATAATTGGATGGACCAAAATTTGATACTTTTTTTAATGCATTTCTGTGGCAGGATTATTACATCGTTCAGTTCTCCTTATGTTTATGGAAGAAGGAAATAAACAGCCCATAGATCTTGAAATATATATATATATATATATATATATTAGTATTTTAGAGTTCTGTTCCAGGACTTTATTTCACTGCCAGTCCCAGGAAGGTTGAGTGAGGAAGGAGGAGTAGTAAACCCAGGGAAATATGGGCTTGAAATACATCTACAGGCAGCAAATTTTGACCTTGGGAAAGAGAGTTCTCACACCTGAGTATTTGCTTTGTAGAGCTCAGCCCCTGTCCTGGGACAAGCAGTATTGTGCATGTACAAACAGAAAGCCCAAATCCCTTTGGTTTCCCAGCAAAAATTGTGATGAACCCACCGAAACCTCTCCCAGCAACAGCAGGACAGGGTCTGGCTAATGCACTGCTCCATGGGAAACCAAGGGAATGTGGCATTTCAGAGAAAACAAGCAACCAAGTGGGGACAAAGTCACAGTCAAAAAAGGTTCCTCAGCTTCGTGTTTAGCTAAAAATCTTATATTCTGCCTGTCTTGACTGCAAGTTGTGTCAGGAGAGGTTTGTATTGGATATAATGAAAAATTTCTTCCCTGAAAGGGCTGTCCAGCCCTGGCACAGCTGCCCAGGGCAGGGGGGGTCCCCATCCCTGGAGGGATTTCAAAGCCCTGTGGATGTGGCACTTGGGGACATGGTTAGTGGTGGCCGTGGCAGTGCTGGGGAATGGTTGGATTCAATGGTCCCAGGGGGCTTTTCCAAACTAAATGACTCCGTGTTTCTGTTCTATGATCCTGGGGGGTCCCTTCCAGCTCAGGATGTTCTGTGATTTCCAGGAACAGCTCAGAGTTTTGCAGTAACCACTGAGACACCACAGCAAAACACAGCTGTTTGTGTATGGCCTGTTATTCCCATTTTATGTGTTGGTGCCTTCTGATGAATTGAGATAAATAACTGACGTTGTTGCAAACCCACACCTGATGAGCTGTAATTCAGCTGAAAATCTGAGTTTCCACATGAGAGGTGTTAAAGGGAAGGAGCAGCAGCGGGTGGACACTGCAGCCCTGTTGACTTCACCATTTTTCAAATCAGGACATGGGGTTTGGAATTAGAAAGGAAGATGAGTTATGCTGAGTTAGAAGTGTGAATCTGATAAATCCTGTCTCTTCAGGGCGATCCTGTCACCTCGGGGAAGGAAGGAGCTGCCTCAGCCGACAGTTCACAGATACTCTGGGCAGCAGCAGCCCCGTTCAGTGACACAGAGCAGGGATAAACGTTTCTTACTGGTCTGGCCAGCGACCTGGGGGGCACATGTGGCTTGCAAACCACTTCTCCTGGCCTGGCATTTGTCTCCTGCAGTCACTGGGAGGTGGATGGCTGGCCATGAGCCTCCTGTGTGGGGAGAAGCCGTGTCAGCAGCCACATCCCTCCCAGGCTGAGCCCTGCCAGGAGTCTGAGCCCCACAGGACCCAAGAGTCACATCCCAAATTGGGGTGACCTCCCTCTGCCAGCCCTGGGGGTCTGGTAGCACAACTGGTGGGTGACAAACCAAGCAGCACCACCTTCACTCCATGACAAATCCAGTTCCCAGGCAGGGCCTGTCACCCTGGCAACGTTACCAACAGGAACCATTTGGGTTTAGGATGTGGTTTCCACCATGTGGCAAAGGAAGGCTGCTCACTTTGGCTGGGTTCATAAACACAGGCTCTAAGAGCAGATATGGAAATTCACTGTGGAAATTCATTACAGAAGTTCATCATCTGGCACAGGCCATTCCAAAATAGAGCATTAATAGTCTGGAAAACAATTTTAGATTTGGGCCCTTTTCAGATGCAGCTGGTCAAGCGCTGAGCCATTCTGTCCAGACCCTGCTTTGGCCAAGAAAGGGTGGACCAGATGATCCTTGAGGTCCATTCCCACCTGGGATTCCATGATTCCATGAAGAGACTCTGTGGCTACCCACCGGTCCTTGGCACAGTGTCAGCCATAAAATCAGCCAGAGTGAATCCACAGTACAATTAAAACATAATGCTAGTGGGGAAAAATGAAATTCAGTTAAAAAGTGACAATTCTGTAGCTGCCCATGGGGAGCACAGGGCAGGGCACCCAAAGCATCCTCCCTTCCCTCGCCCCAAGAGTAGGTGCCAACATGAGCTCCTCGGGATCCCCATGGCCAGAGCACAGCTCCCCTGGGAATTACCCTGTGGAGTCAGCACAGCTTTCGGTCCACTAATGATCAAATCCAGGCTCAGGAGCAGAGGTCACCTGCCCAAGGCCCACAGTTGGAGCACAGGGCCAGGAAGCTGCTTGCAGGCTACTGATCTTTAAACCTTTGCCCTCCTGGTAATTCAGAGTCAGCTCAGCAGCTGCTGCCTTTGGAAATCACTTTCATGATGATGTGGGCTGGGTTTTTTCTCAGCCCTGCTCTCTCCAGCACAGGATTTCCTCTCCAGCCAGGATCCCCCTGCAGCTGCAATGCAGCAGTACCTGTGAGCGATGGGGCTCAGCCCCCGGGGCTGGAGCCAGTGGAAATCATATTGATTTTCCTGCTGCGGCAGAGCCTCGTGTCCAGCTGCCAAGTACTTGAGGAGAAAAGCCACACAAATAACCCTCAGCTGGGCACGTGTCTCTGGGATGCTGTTTCAAGGCTCGTGCCCAGCTCTGCCCACCCAGTCACCTCCCCAGTGGCACTGGGGGACCCAGCCCAGGGCTCTGGTGCCAGCCCCACTCTTAGCTTTGCCCTCCAGCCGGTGCCACCCAAGGTCCAGCGCTGAGCCAGGATGGGTCCTGGTGTGCCCTGTGTTCAGAGCAGCCCTGGGGCTGTGTCCCCTCACTGCTCCCCCGCTCCTGCCCCTCTGCACCACGTCCCCACCAGCCATGGGGGCACTGGGACATGACCCTGCCCTTGGGGTTCAGATGTACCTGGGGAGGGCCCCACAGTCTGCAGGGGTGTGTTCCTCCCCCTCCTCCTGGCCCAGGCCATTGCTCAGCCTGGCAGGACCCCCTGACAGGCCCCCCAGTCCAGGGGTCCTGGTGGGAGGTTTGTGCTTCAATTAAACCAGAACAGGTTTTATCCAGCCATGGATGAAATGCAGCCAACAGCAGAGTTTTCCAAAGGGGAGGGGTCACCTGGGACCCCTTTCCCTTTCGAGGCAATAACCACCAACTCTCCAGGTGCCATTTAACTCCTGTCACTTGATTTTTGCTCAATTCCCCAAAAAAACATTACTGGAATAACAAAAACATTCGCTAAGCAGAGCTCCAACATTTTTTTTTTTTTTGGACAAAAGCTCAACAACAAAATTAATGAACAAATTGTTCGTGTGATTTCCCTGAGGACCCATCATTTTATCCAAGTCCCAGTTTTCCCAGGCCATGTGCTGGGTGGGCTCTGGCTGCACAGCTGGGGCTCCTTCGGCATTCCCATTGGACATCAGACATGGATCCAGACCCAGCTCTGCCACCCCAGTTCTTCCAGTGTCACCCCCGGCCTGGCCCACAATAAAGCTCATGCTCCAAGTGCATCTTCCTATTAATTTCCTGAGTTTCTGGAGTCAGCTGTCACATGGCAGCAGTTCCTCGTCTCCGAAGGAGCACGGCATGAATGCGAAATGACTGTAAGAATATGTACCCTCAGGACATATTATTTTCTTAACTAAAATTCAAGTGCATACTTATTACCCAAATCTGTGTCTCAGAAATGGCTTTGCCTTCATATGAAGGAATTACAAACCACCAGACAGTTTTTAGGACTTGTATGCAAAACTGCTTTTTAGCATGGCTTTTATAGTTGTCTTATTTATCTAATCTCCATGAGTCATAATTCCTTTAGGATCGCTTTCTTCTTTCTACATTGCATCTCACCAAAACAAATTAAAAAAAACAAAAAGCAATGGAAAAAACAAAAGCAGGCTCCTGATCCAGCCCGGAGTGTGATGAACTGCTGCACATAATTTGGATTTGTTGCACCATTTCTAATAGGAACAGACACCCTCAGTGCCCATGAAGAGAGTCCCCCGGCAAAAGACTCAGGCACAACATCTCTCTTGGAAAGGAGCAAACTGGAGAGATTTAAAAAAAAAACAAAAAAAGAGATAAGCAAATATCACAGTTGTTCCTCTTGCAATTTCCAGGCAGCATTGGCCAAATATTTGGGGGAGGGATTTAAAAGCCATGTGGAGGTGGCACTTGGGGACATGGGTTAGTGGTGGCCTTGGCAGTGCTGGGGGATGGTTGGACTCAATGGTCTCAGAGGGCTTTTCCAACCTCAGTGACTGTGATTCTGTGACTGTATTCCATGACTGGATTCCCAGGGCTCACTGTGGGTATTTCACACCAGAGCCCGTGCTGGAACCATTTCCATTAACTGTAATCTGTGACATCAGGCACCAGTACCCCCCAGCACCGAGGACAGAGCACAGGGACAGCAAGGCACGTGGAAATACCACATCCCTCCTTTATTTCCATCGCAAATCCTGCAGAGCATGTGACGGTTCTTCCCACCTGAACAACGTAAGGAAACCAAGGACAAAGCCTTGTTTGGAATGTGGTTGCAGAGTGGTGTGAAATTTGTATTACAAAAACATAGGTGTCTGAGATTTAAACAGTTTTCACATCTGGAAAAATATTTCTTTTCCTTTATTGTCACTTCAGTACCAAAATGCTGAACCTTTTACTGCTCTGATTGGCCAGAGCACCTACAAAATGGTATTAACAGTGATCTTTCAAACTGTTCAGCAAGATGGGACACTGACAGCTGAGCTGTAAATCTCCATGAGGAAATGCTGCTGGAACTGGTTGTCTTCTACATCTGCCCATCACTTGGCTCTTGCAGACAAAGCCAGGACAGGGATAACAAACTGCTGCAAAGATGTTGTTCTGCAGAAGCCCATCTTTTGTATTTCAGTCACAGCAGAACAGTGTTTCCTCAGCCAGTGACTCTGCCCGGGGCTGGAAAGGACCTTGTTAACAAGTGCCAGTGACAGGCTGACAGCACCTGAACCTGTCCTGTCGTGGGGCCAACAGCAGTAAAGGACACGAGCCCCAGCCCAGGGGCTCAGAACTGAAATGTCCAGCGGGATGAAAGGTGGACAAAAGGGAAAGGATAAGTGGGCCTAAGGGGTACAGTGCACCAAAAGCAGCCGGAAAGGGGAATTTCCACTGGCTGCAGGAGCAAGGAGGTCCAGGCTCAGATCAGTGTGCGACCGGTGTCAGATGGGGCTCTGCAGAGCTGCTCTCACTGAGCTGCTTCCTTTGTTTATTGGAAGTCTTCAGACTTTCTGTCTGAAGAGGGGTCAAGGAGGAGGTAATTTGGATAAAACAGCAAAACAAGTGTTTTTGCAGTACACAAAAACACAAGAGTGACCGTTTGGAGAGAAGAGCAGGGCAGAACCCGGTGGCCTTGTTTCTACTACTGCATCACATTGCAGGGAATATGATCCTTATCGGAGGCATCCATTCATTTTTAATGAGCAGTCTGATGTAGTTGAACTCTGGTTTCAGGTTAAATATCTGCTCAGTCCTTCAATATCAGCAGGCTCCTGAAGGCAGTTATTGAGCGTTCAGTGACGCCGGGGTGCTGCTGGGGAGGCTGCTCTGGGGAGCATGGCCGGAGCATGCCACTGGGATTGGAGACCAGGGACAAGCCAGTCCTCCTCCTTCCCCAAAGCCTGGAGCATCTGGCCCTCGGCAGCACTGAGGTGTTTGTAGTCGTGGGTCTGACTGTCCCCAGGCAGGTGCCTCCTGCAGGAGATGGGAACAGGGGCTGCCCTGGGGACACAAGGCCTCTGTGTGGAACAATCCAAACATTTACAGGTGGGAACATCTCTGCTCCGAGGCTGCCCGGGGTGACACTGCAAAGGGCTCTGCCCTGCCCTGCCCTGCCCTGCCAGGTCTCTTCACAGCCATTTACTGACGGTGCCACTGTTTGCTTCACCTCCCCAGGAGCCCCAGAGGACTCAGTGCAGAGCAGCACCTCACTGCGACCTCGGAGGATTAAAACAAATGCTGCTGCCCCAACAAGCAAGGACAAGGCAGGGATTAGCGGCAGTTCCACATCGCGATGCCATTTATCCGCCCCTGGAAAATTGCTGATAATTCATATTGATTCCCTGGCCTGGGTGCAGTGAGTCGAAACAGCAAATCCAGAGATCCACTGAGCTGAAATTACAAACACAACTGAGCTGAGCAGGGGATTGAACTCAGCCCATCCCTGTTGTGCTGCACCACCCACAGCAGGTTTGCATTAAACATTTTGTCTTTGAAATTCAACATTTTGTCAGTGTCCTCTCAAGACCAGGAGAACTCACTGCTGGAACTGTCCAGATAAACTGCCCTGAGCAGGGAGCAGTGGGTGAGTCTCAACCATCCACACTGGCAGTGTGTGTGCAGCAGGGAGTGGCTGACCCCAAACTCCACAGTGAACACAGCCAGGTAGTTGAGGGTGGCATTTGGAGATTTTTCCTTAGAGTTTATGATGACATTTCATAGAGAACCAGCTGGGTGTGGTTTGCACTGAGGGCAGGGAGGCTCCTCGGAGGTGTGTCCTGGGCCCAGTGCTGCCACAAGGAAAACAGAACCTGGGGATGAGGAGACACAAGGATATTGTGCTTAAGCACAGGGTTCTGTAGTGGAAGAGGAGAAAAACATAAAACAGTACAAGTAAAGGCAGAGAGGATCAGGAGAGGAAGGAGAAGGATGAACTGACAACCCCCCAGCAGCCTGCACAGTGTCCCTCGGAGCGCCTGGAGCAGCCAGGGAGCTCCAGGATGGATGAAATTCCTCAACCTTCTCCTTGGTGCCCTTCCATCCTCCTGAGAGCTGGCAGTGGGTGAGGATGGGACTGAAGCAGCACATGGCTCCTCTGATCCTGGCAGCCTGGAATGAACCTCGTGCTGCAGGATGAATCCAGGCTCGGACCAGTGTGTAAGTGGAATCAGGGGCACTGAAAAGCCTCGTTGTGGGTGCCCTGAGAGAGGCTGTGCTGCTTCCAAATCCACAAGGGTTGCCTTGCTCAGGTTACTGTTCTCCTGCTTCCCTTCAAGCCTTTCCCCTTTGCAGAAACACCTTCACCCCCAGAATCACCTGTTCGGACCTGGGGTGGCCCGTGCAGGACCCTGGGAAGGTGCTGCAGAGCCCCAAGGGGTCCTTGTCCCCCTCCCTCCCCTGGCAGTGCAGGCATGGATTCAGTCTGTGCCCAGGAACCTCTGAAGGGCCCATCACTAAAACGCTGGGCACTGAAGGCCTTCAAAAAGACATTTTTCCACTGAAAAATGTGATCACGTCTGAGACTGGAATTCTGTTAAAGCCTGATCTCTACACAACGAACACGTGTCCGTGATTTATCTACACAGGCTCAGAGTTCTCGAGGCTAAAGTTTTTAATCAGCACTATTTGCATTACATAACGTCTTTTATTTCAGTCTGCATTTTGGTTTAATTAGTTCTTTGTTAAATACATCAATGGCGACTCTTCCCTGCCAAGTAATTCCAGATTAATTGCATTTGTTAAATCTTCTTCTTTTCCTTGTTTCTCATTTTCCCTGTGTTCCAAGGAGGCAGTGCATTTGGAAATTAATGTTATTTTCAAATCATTACATTGTACAAACTTGTGGGCATATTCCAAATAATTAACCTGAATATTCCCAGCTCTGGGTGTTCCTTACCAGCCCAGGAGGATGGAAGTGTGCCCATGCTGTCCACCAGGATGTAGCTGATGGGTGATCTGATTCCTACTGTGACACTGGAAGGGAACTCTCTGGGACAAGGACACTAACACAGGGCAGCTTGAGGTTGTAATGTCCATTTGTGACACAACACACACACACAGACCCATCATCAAGGGTGCTGTGCAAGTACAGGGAGGAGATACCTGATCTTTGGGGATGCTCTGACCCGCTAGGAAAAGCAAAACAGGACTGAAAGGGCTGAATTTCAATTTCCAGATATTAAAAACAAAAAAAAAAGCAAAAAACCAACAAGAACAAAAAAAACCCCAAACTAAACAACAAAACCAAACCAAACCAAACCAACCAAACAAAAAATAAACACCAAAAAAATGTGGATAATGCAGACTGTAATTAACTGCTGAGACAATTTAGTGATAGGGCATTTTAGACATGGAGTGACAGGACAAGTGGGAATGGTTTTTCACTGACAGAGGGCAGAGGGAGATGGGATATTGGGAGGAAATTCTTCCCTGTGAGGGTGAGGAGGCCCTGGCACAGGTTGCCCAGAGAAGCTGTGGCTGCCCCTGAATCCCTGGAAGTGTCCAAGGCCAGGTTGGACGGGGCTTGGAGCCACCTGGGCTGGTGGAAGGTGTCCCTGCCCATGGCAGGGGTGGCACTGGATGGTGCCTTTAAGGTCGTTCCCACCCAAACCATTCTGTGACAGGAAAAGCTGACTGAGGAGCAGCCCAGGAGTTGGGACCCCTGACTGGGAAGGAAGTGCCTGGGAGCATCCAGCTCCTGGGGGCTGGGGAAGCAGCAGCTGAGAAACTCCCACCAAGGAAATACAGTGAGTTAAAACAGCCTGGAATGATATGTGAGTGTGGAAATGTGCACCAAGGTGATGGATTTCAGGGAAGGGTTATCTTCCAGGGCATGGTGCAGAAAATCCCTGTTCCTCTGTGCATGAGCAGCACACAAGCACAGAATTCATGGGAGAGTCCCACTGACAGATCCTTAACGAGATTTCAGGTGGTGATCCGGGCTTTGTCGTTCTCCATTAAAAAAGCTTCTCACAGTGTCACGCAGTGCCTGGGAACAGGCAGAGTGGACAGACACTTTCTTGCCTAGAGGATGGAGTCTTTGCTCCTTTGGGAGCAGGTTTCTCCCTTTTTTCCAGGGCTGCATGGGATGTAACTTTGCTGGGACATCCATCGGACCTGACAGTTTATGAGCCACAAACTCAGTGTGATACAAACCAAATGCTGTGACCTACCTGTGACAGGCTTTACTGGTTTGCATAGCCTGTGTTTTCACACTTCCAACCTTTCCCATTTGTTGCTTTGATCCTGCAAGGTGACATTCCCTGGGAAGCACAGCCACGTGGATCTGCCCGGGCAGCTGGTGGGACACAGACCTGCCATGTCTGCCCGCACAGGGCACCGTGCCCATGGCCATCCTGTGGCCTGGTGTTTGCTCCCTCCCCACGGGAAGGGGTGGGGATCCCACCACAGAGCCCGGTGACAGGGGCAGTGGCATCACTGCCCACGCTCCAGCAGCTCCCAGCACTGGGCTCTCGGTGCTCCTTCTGCACAGCCAGCACCCTCAGGGGGATCTGGGAGTGCCCTTCTTCCACAGAACCCACAGGAACCCTCACTCAGGTTCTAGCCCCGAGGGGACTGATGCTGTGTTCCAGGGAAATACATTTGCAGAGAATCAGCATCTCACCCTGTCTTTCCCCAGTTTTGGCCATGTGTGTCTGCGAGCAGAGCTGGTTCCTGACCGTGGGTAATACACTTTGGTACATGAAAACATCAAGGAGGAAATGAATGGCAAACCTTTTTTTTCCTTTTCAAGATATATTACTGTCAGTGGCAGCCCTATTCCATTTTCACATCAGGAGCAGGAAATTCATTATTAATCTTGCTGCTGGAATGATCCACATTGCTATCCTTGTCTCTGTGTTCCTTATCTCATTTTTCTCGGTTTCTCCTATCCCTTTTCTGTGCAGCCCCAAATGATTTCACGTCCAGGCACCACTCACTGTTTAGTCTCATGAAGGGAAATGTTAAACAGCTTTCTTTTATTAATGCTCAGCTCTCCTCTCACACATGTAGCAATTTCACACACTCAGGTGCTCACAGTGCTCCTTATGAGAGTATTTCATGAGGGCACAGGTGTGGTGGCTGCCTCTGGATCCCTGCAAGTGTCCAGGGCCAGGTTGGATGGGGCTTGGAGCAAGCTGAGCTAGTGGAAGGTGTCCCTGCCCATGGTGGGGGGTGGAACAAGCTGAGCTTTAATGTCCCTCCCAACCCAAATACCAAACCACGGTGGCCAGGAGAGCCCAGTGTGACCCACGCCCTCAGACAGTGGCCACATGCCAGCCTGTGCCCGTGGCACTGGCACAAAGCAGAGGGAGTGACCTGGCCAGTGGGGGCTTGAAGGACAGTGTTAAAGCACCAATACCCACCAGACCTTCCAAACTGGGGGTCCTGGTTTGTAACCACAACTCCACCTGATGGTCCAGGATGTTGGCAGACCTGCAACAAGAAAACCACCAAAACACTGCTCTGCAGCTGGACTTCTTCTCCAGAACTTCCCACAGGGAGGGAATCCTTTGGGACTGATGGACTGACTTGCACTGAAGTACCCCAGAAATATTTCCCACAAACAGGAAAGCTTCAGTGTGATGTAGCTGTGCCCTTGGGCAGCAAGTGCTACCTCAGGGGGTGTCTGTGAGAGCTCTGAGACAAGTGAAGACTGTAACACTGAAAAAAGGGGAAAAAAAAAAAGATGAAACATGACACTCAGCCATACCAGAAAGTGTTGTCAGGGATTCCCAGAGATTACACATTAGGACAACGTTATTTCTTTAAAAAAGCATCCACTGTGACAAACTCACTTGCAGGTTCTGGAGCAAGAAGGCTCCGTTATCCTTGCATCGTGTAGATGCGTGAGGGTAAAGGACAGAGGCTGTAAAGCTGAGCAGATGATGGGAATGCCGACCTTTGCTGCGCTGCTGCCACATGCAGGGATGTTACAGTGCCGGGGAAAGAGTGGAAAGGAGCTGAGACAGAGACACAGAAATGAAATGCAAGAGCTGCCCTGCCAGGCTGCAGGATCTCTCCCCATCAATCTTCCAGGTTAATGATTCATAAGAGACCCATGAAGGTCAAGGACTCTCTCAAGTGTCTCCTCTCTGCTTGAATCCCGAAGGAAGCAGAGAGGAGAGGTAACTGGGATGATTTGATTTGTGGTAGGATAATCTGCTCTGTTGGGAATCCAGTACCGAGGGTTCTGCAGGTGTGTCTGGGGCTATGGAACCCCCTGCAGGGCTCAGGGCTGGTGAGAACGCCCCACACCCTGTACCATCTGCTGTGGCACAGTGCTGGATGTGGGTAAATGGGGTGGGAGGGATTGGAGCCACATCTTGGATGTGCCTCTGTGGGCTGGTGCACAGGAACCCCCTCTGTGTTCAGGCAGGTTGGGAGGTCCAGGTGTCTTGGCCACCCAGAGTGTCAGAGAGGGTCACAAGTCAGGAGAATGCAGGAACATCTCTCTGTCATCTCTTTTCTCAGTCACAGCCCCCATGATGAGAGCAGAGAGGGTGCCACGGTGAGTCCCACGGGTGTGGCTCCTGGCTGACAAAGGATTCCACCTGGACACAGTCCTGTGCAACGTGCTCCTGGATGACCCTGCTTGAGCAGGGAGTTTGAACCAGGTGGTGCACTGTGGGCCCTTCCAACCTGTCCCAAACTGTGGTTCTGTGATCTTGTCAAGCTGGCAGAGCCTCTGCAAGGTCACAGGAATGCACAGCACCTCCATCTCCCCATGGGAAATGGTGAGGGAGAGCAGCACATCCTGTGTTAAACCGGGAAGCACTCAGGAAGGGGAGCACCCTGTCCAAGATGATCCTGAGCCTCTTTTGCTGCCAGCCCAATCCACCTTCCTGGGCACACATCAGCAAATAAAGGCTAGTTCTCCATGTGAAAAGGAAAGAGCACATGTGATGCCTCTTCTGTGAACAGGACATGGGATGTGAGAGCTGATGAGCTCGAGGTGTTTGCAATTGTCATGGTTTAAGGCTCTAGAAACTGATAATGTTGCACCAAGGTCAAGTGTTTTGGATTATCACTTCTGCACTTCCCAGCTCAAACAATCTTCCAGCAAGGTGAAACTTCAGCTGACTTTATTACAGCAATTGTTCCCAAGTAAATCCTGTTTCCTGATTTTCTAGGCAGGCAGAAATAGAAACAATTGGAAATAATTGCCAAGTAATCTTTTTCCTACATGGTGATTTTCTCATTCTCCGGGGTCTGAAATTGGCTGCGGAAGAGACTTGGAGTCTTTGAGGCTCCACTTGTGGGATTGGACTGTGTTTACATGGTACTGAATAGGATAATTCCTAAGTGTATCAACCAAACAAGTCGTGCTCCAGGAACAAAGCAGGATTCCTCCCATGCCCAGACGACAGGACAGAATGACCCAAGCACTTACATTTCAAGGCACAAATGGTCTGGAACTTGCCGACCAGCAAATTATTGCAGCAGCACTTCCAGAACCTGCTTTAGCATTTTGTTCCCTACTTTCCTAAAAAGATGAATCATGGTAAGGGCTTTAGTAGCCCAGAAAAACAAAGCAAACAAATGAACAAGTAACAACCCAACACAAGGTAGCAATTAAGTGAAGCAGAAGTGAGGATTTACAGAAATAAGGAATTTAGACCCAAATCTAACAATGACTCAAGTGTTGGAGAAGCTTTCCAATTGATAGGAGGCGAAAAATGAACATGATATTAATGCAAATACCTTGGCATGGAGGAACAGATGGTGCCCCTGAGCCTGCCTGGGAGGGACTGTGATGCTCCACACAGACTGACACAGCTCAGGTTTGCTGGGGGCTCATAGCTGGGGGGGGGGGGGGCAGGGGGGAGCTGGGTTGGTGTGGTGGGGGAAAACAGTTTTTCCCCCTCTGAAGGTGAGAAAATGGTAAACCCCCAGGGGATGGTGATCTTTAGAATTAATCCAATGAGCGCTCTGTCGAAATATAAACATATCACCCAAAACCGGAAAAGAAGAGTT
>JAWWLV010000179.1:63384487-63422986 GCA_035041135.1 Platyrinchus mystaceus
CCCTCAGCTGCTCCTGCTGCTCCAGCCCCTTCCCAGCTCCCTTCCCTTCCCTGCACACGCTCCAGCCCCTCTGTGTCTTTCCTTTTGTGAGGGGCCCAGCAATGACCCCAGGACTGGTGGTGTTGGCAGGGCTGTGTAGAAAGGGGTCTTCTCCCCTGGTGGCCCCCACCTCAAGCTCTTCTGACATTGTTGGTCTCACCACAGCAAATCCCCCCAGATGCCTGAATTTAAAACAAGTGTTTTTCTCTCTTCATAACAGATTTCAAAGACAAGTCAGTCGATGCAACCTCTGAAAAATACTAATCAGCCCAAATATCCTTGAACACCTGAGAAGAAAACATAATGGAGTTGCAGATGATATCACACAGCCTGGACAACCTCTAAGGGATGGGTCATCTATTCCATCTACAGTGAACTTTAAGGAATATTTTAGGCTGTTCAACATTTCAGATGTGATTTTTCCCCTAAAAGAGAAAAAGAAAAAGTCCAGCTTTTCCTGCCACTGTTCTGTCTTCTAAATTCTGAGGACGATCCAATGTTCTATTTCAGACATACTCAAATATACAATAATCCCATCCTTCATAGCAAGTAGTCCTTGCCTAAAAGGGAAGGATATTAATCCTTGGTGCTGTATTTAAATTGCAGGCATTAGCTCAGGAGAGGGCCCTCTGTGCAGGGAACTACAACAATATATCTCACTTTCTGCAGCCACCTCTCCTTGGAGGCTGGGCTGGCACCTCCGCCCTCCTCAGCTCACCAGGGAATGTGTCGGCCTCAGCACTTCTGACACTGCACTGGCTCCTTCATCCCAAACTATCCACTGGCTCAGCAAATTAGGTAATGAGTGTCATTCTCCATTTCATTCGGGATCGAGACAAAATGAGATTGAGTCTGAGTTATTCTCTCAAGACTCTGCTCAGGACACGCTCAAAGAGACCAGCAGGGCATTTGGAGCCCACATTTTGTCATGTTCATAAACTCCAGCCTTTACTTTCCCAACCTATCAATCTTTCATCTTTCTCAAGTGCTAAATTAATCCTACTTAAGAATGTCAATTAAACTGGTCAATTTTTTGATGGTATTAGAAAGTACTTGATATCTTTCCTGCCCTTTAATTTTATGAAACAGGAGAGAATAATCCGGCAAAAATAAAGCCCCTCCAGCCATAAGCTTGGCTGTAAAACATTCATTTTTAATGACATTATGTTGAAACAAAATCTTTTTTCTCTTTTTGTAAACAGCAAGAAGATTATATTTACACTACTTATGAAAGGAGGTACTAAGGCAAAAATGAACCTGTGAAGGCAAAGACAATGGGGACTCTGCTACTTAGCAGTTTTTAAGGAGTCAACCTTGGACAAAATTTCAGAAAGCACCTTAGCAGAAACTTATTTTCTTAATTAGACACCAAGATTTTGTCCTCTTTTTCCTCTTTTAGTATTTTAAGGAAGGAAGTGAACAGATTTAGTGTCTCTTCTACTGATGTGGACTGGAAGAGCCCCAATTAAGCAAATGAGCTATGTCTCAGCTGACATCAGTGGTGGGATGCAAACAGCTGGGTCTTCACTGCCACCAGTGAGGGGACTCCCAGGGTGTCCCTGCTGACCCCCAGAGCTTCTCCAGCACTCATGGACACCCCTGGGTTCTGTCAAGGCTCACCCATGGCTCACCCAAGAGCTCCCAAGGCACCCAAGGGCCACAGTCCCACTGTCCACTTCTCCTCTGAGATCCCTCCCCATCCCCTGGAGCTGCCCAAGGTGCTGTGGCCACGTGGGGACCCAGGGCACAACACAGGCTGCACAAATGGAAAGGGAGAGGGGGGAGCAGCAGATTTCACATCTCCTCACACCCAGCCTGGTGCAGCTCCCCTTGAGCTTTTTCCACAGGAGCTCACCAAGCTGTGAGATGTCTTTCCCAACCCCTGGAATCCAGGACCTTCCCACAGCTGGCACCAGTTCCTCCTTTATCTTCCTTGGGGCACCCTCAGACCTGAAATTTGGGATTTTACATCTTCATCCAAGAAGCCCTGGCTGTTTCAAACAAGGTTGGCCGCTGAGGTTCGCCTGCACTCCAAGACACCATCCCTGGGGGCTCAGCCAGGGCCAGTTCCAACAGTGGGGTGCAACCTGTGCCCCTCGGGAACTGCCTCCCACCTCAGCACTTCCCCCGAGTCCTGGGCAGTGAGGAGGGGGGACCCCAAACCTCCTCCCCAGCCCGGCCCCAGGGCGAAAGGCACGAGTGCTGTGCCAGCCCCGGCCGGGCAGAGGCTCGGAGGAAGCAATTTTAGCAACCGGCAATGAAGTGACAAAGGGAGGGTCGGGGCGGCGGCTGGAGATGGAGCAGCGGGAGCCGCGGAACGGGCGGTGACAGCAGCTGGGTTATCAGGGATGTCACAGAGAGGGGTTGAGGGCTGCGTTCGTGGGGCTGCCCCGAACTCGGGGAGCTGCTCTGCCCGTGTCTGATCCCAGCAACCCCTCGTCAAATGTGTGCTCAACCAAACCTGTTCGAGAGCAGCACAAGGGCCACTGGCCTCACCCCTCCTGCCTGCTCGCCAGGCAGCTTTCGAGAGCCTGAGTTCTTGGGCTAAATAAGCCCGTAGGCACCACAGTCTCTTTGCTGTGGTTATATATCCACTGATAACATCATCGAAGCCATTTCTGGGTGTGTTTGATATGAAACTGTGTGAGGTCAATAGGAAAGGGTCTCTCTGCATCAATGCCTGGGAGCACCACTACTCACAGTGGCTTCCCGAGGGCAGCACTGAGGGAACTGTTCCCTCATGTGCCAGGTACTGATGCCCAGGTAATAAATCCTGTTGTGGCTTTCATCCTTTCTCTTTTCCGTCTGAAATGCTCCCATACCAAGTATCTATAACAGACAGGGATTTGTCTTCAGTGATCTCCGTGGGTAAGAGATTTTTAAAAATACATCAGGCTTAACATCAATAGCAGACAGAGGGAGTCACATTAATAAATCCATGGGCACTAAACCAAGGATTATTTTTGTACGGCTGAAATACTGATTTTTATTTTAAAATGTTCTTCAACAGTAAAACCAAAGAATGATGTCACCACTAATCAAGGTCCAACAAGAACACAAAGCAGAGAAACCAGAGGATGCAAAGTATGGGAACAAATGCAGTGAGAGAACCCAGACATTAAACGGCTCATTCTGAGGAGCAGCAACTGGAACTAAAATCTGGATTCTAGTCAGAGATTTTCATGCAACTGCCCTGATTTTTGTAAATCCTCATGCTCTGCAGAGCATCAGGTCAAGAGCCCTTCTCCCCATGAGCCTGATTTTCCTGTGGCACCGGCAGTGCCAGACTTGGGCTGAGCCCAGCAGCCTCAGGGGTAAAAGCCTGACCCAGAGCAGTCTGGGCTCACTCCAGAATCAGCCTGGGCTGGAGTGGAGGGCTGGGCCAGAGACCCTGAGGGGCTCTTCTGGCCTTAATTACTGCTCATATTTGGTTGTTTGGGTATTTTTTATTTATTTATTTCCATTCATAGAAGATAGGCAACAAAAAGCATCATAGAGAATGAGAACAACAGTTCAGTACATTATTACAAAATAGGCTAGACTAGAATAGGACATTTCAATTGGGAGCGACCAACAGAGATCATCTGGTCCAACTGCGTGGCCCTTTCAGGGCTGACAGAAAGTTAAAGCATGCTCTAAAGGACTTCATTCAATATTGTTGATATTTCCTTCTTGTGTGGGCCAGGTGCCAGCTCAGTTTGTCAGCACTACACCCCTTCCCCAGAGCCCTCCCTGAACCAGAGGGAGGAGCACTGGGGGCTGGTCCCAAGGACACAAGCACTGTGCCCCTGTGCACCCAGACGTGCGGGGTTTGTGCAGATTGAACAACTGGGGGGGTTGTGCATAGATTGAACACACTGAGTGCTCCAAGTTTCTCAAAATGCTTTGCTTTTGTTTTATTTTAAGGTATCAAACTTCAGTTTTTCCCTGAATTCACATCTATTTCTGTGCAGTCAGACTTCCCTTCAGCTGGATGCCTTTGGGTGACCTCCTTCAGAGACACAACCAGGACTCAGTGGTTTTCTTTGTTTCAGAAGAGAAACAGTGAGAACGGGGCAGTGCCAGCGAGTGTCCCGGGGCCACCCATGGCTGAGACTGGCTTTGCACAAACACCCTGGGCTGCCTCGTGGCTCTGCTTGCACCGGTGTTCAACACCTGCCTCAGCAGCCCCAACCGTTGTGTTGCTGTTTCTTTTCCTCTCTGTATTTTTTTAAGATCTCATTTCATAATAAGCCAGACTCTGCAGAGTGGCGAGTACCATAGGACATCTTTGGGCAGGGAAAACCACCCCCTGCACGGTGCCCACGACGGCTGAGCCGAGAGCTGGGATGGAACAGATCCTGCAGAAGAACTAAACTTTTCCAGCAGTAGCTTTTCCAAGCAGGAAGAAAATTGTGAAAAGAGCTTATGAACTGAGAACACACCTGCATTCAACACAGTGTCTCTTTTCAACACAAAATACCTCCCTGGCTCCAAGATCCCTTTTCTGATTAAAGTTTTTGAAACTGGCACACTCCTGTAATACATTTTGATGAAATCCCATTCTCCAGTGAAATTGTTATACTGGATAACTTCCAGGCAACAGTAGCACAAAGACTGTTAATCAGGATCAAGAGAATATAGAGTGCCTGCAAACCCAGCATTAAGCCACCTATGACAGGCAGTCCCAAATTCATGGCTCACACAGAACAAACTTATTTTTGAGAGCAGAATTGCAAAGATATAAAAACAGGAAAAAAAGTCTTGGGAGCCAGAACATAAGTGATTAGCTTCATATTGCTCCATTCTCCAGCTGACAGCAGGTAGCTGAGGCTTTTATTCACAAAGTACAGCCTGAAATCCATCCTGCCCAGGGTTAATAAAGGAACAACCCAGCAGTTTGGACTGGGCATCAGGCTTGGGGTGCATGACCAGGCTGAAATGGGGTGAGATAACCTGGGAATGATGGGAGCAGGGCTGTTTAAAATCCTAATTATTGCAAGCAGAGGCAGAGTTCATTCCTGGTGTGTCATTAGGCTGGGGCTCAGCTGGGCACCTGCCCCTCTCCTGTTGGAACACTGCTACCCAAACCACTCCTAAATTTAGGTTAAGGTTAAAACTGGAGATAGGAAGCTCAGAATCCCATAGTGGAAGATGGGTTGTAAGGCAAGGAAGCACAAGATCATGAGTTGTGAAGGCCTGCAGGGAGTTAAAGTGCTTTATTGGCAACCTAGAGAAAATATATTTGGGGTTGAATTACCTCACTTTCTTCCGTGAGCTGGACTTTCATTTTTTGCTATCTTGAGTCTCTTCAAGGGCAGGAACATTCATCCATGAGGCTCCTGAGGTGCTGCAAAAACATGAATTCAGAAAAACAGGGAAAAGATGCAAAACAGTCAGGGAGAGGTGACTAAACTTTCAGATTATCTCCCCTACAAATGATCGTTAACAGGCTGATAAATGGATCTGTGTGACTTTGACAGTGCTGATGAATGACTTATGCCAGCAAACACAAAGATTGATGCATTGCTCAGCCTCAAACTAAACACACAATGCTGGTGTTAATTCACTGGCAGGGCCCACAACCTGGAGTCCATCAGCAGCTGTAATTAAACACGCTGCTTCATGAATTTTGCAAATATGGCACAGAGTTGTTAACGGAGCGTCTTAAGTTCTGTTAACATTCATTTAATCTCTTTGGTTTCTCTTTAAACATTCATTTAAAATTCCAATCACTGCAACAACATTTTAATAAGACACAATGTTAATGAAATATGTGAAGGGGCTATTGAAAGAAAGAATGCTTAAAATAAATGCAAGAATGAAAAAGGAAGCAGGCTAAGCTGAACTGGCATGGAAATCCAGCCAGGGAGCTATTTAAAGGCTAAGGAAAAGTGGGGATGTGTTCTAGGATGGCACGATTTTAAAAGTCTTTTTTGCACTAAACGCTCATTATCACGATTAATTAGGGGATTAAACTTTGAAATCATTCCAGCTCTATCATTTGTAGTTTTGTGTTCTACCTTGCTGTTCCACAGTTCCTGAAATGGGAACATTTTCAGTGGGGATGACTCAGTGTGTCCTGCAGAAATGTGAGGGATACACTTGCATCTCACAGCACTCCCCTGGAATATTTGTGCCATGAACTTTTATTCATGTTTTATTACTTTTTAATTGTATTGACTCTTTTTCAGGATGAAGATGAAAAAAATTGAAATACTGGAATGATTTGCAGAATAAAAATTCTTGATTATCCTCTTTTTAATATTGTTTTACATAAATATCAGCAACAACATTGAAGGACCAATAGCAACAACACAGTGACTTGAAGAGTTCCAGGCCAGGTTGGACAGGGCTTGGAACAACCTGGTCCAATGGACGATGTGCCTGCCTGTGGCAGGGGGTGGAATGAGATGAGCTTTAAGGTCCCTTCCTACCCAAGCCATTCTGTGATTCTGTGGCTATTTTGTGAACATTGCATGACTCTTTCCTCCATCCTGATACCTCCAGTTATTTGTTTGTTAGATCCCATTGCCTGCCTTCGGGCACACATGGGGATGTGCTGGAGTTCAAAGATAAATCTTTCAGGCTGTGCCACAAAGGAAACATTTCTTTCTTCCTAAACAGGCATTTGGAAATTCATAAAGCTGATCCTAGAATGTACTTCTGGGGCCTGGGCCCACTTCTTTGCTGGGGAACGTTTCTGAGACTCTCTAACTGCAGCAAGGCAAAGATTGCCCAGAGCCATTTCCACCGACAGAAACGGGTCATTTCATGCCCAATTTCCAATATGCATGAGTTCAATACATATCATTAATGTGAGCTGAGCAGAAGGAATCAGCTGTGTTATTAAAGCTGACTGTGTGATGAGCTGGTGCAGGTGTCACAGTGTGTCACAGAAGGCTGTGTGGACACTGTCCTTGTACACACAGGTACAGACATTCAAACACTCTTCCCACATATTTGGTTTGGTACCTGCATTCCCAATACTGGATGTGCATCAATAGCAAGTCTCAAACACCATTTGTCTGCAGCTGTTCCAGTTCTTATTCACAGCTCCATCATGCCCTGCCCTCGCTGTAATACACCCCAGCTCTCTCTAAGGGCAGCACATGCTCACAGTCACTAATTCAGCACATCACAGCACTTTATGTGTGAGCAGTGGGCCACATCCTGCACACCCACAGCCTGGATCACAAACATCCCAACCTGCCGTGCTGGCTGAGCTCAGGGCTGAGCTCAGGACCTGTGGCAGAGCACGTGCAGCTCAACAAGGATCTCCTCAGCGCCTGTCTGCTCAAACCAGGATCTGGTGCCAGCCTGGCCCTTCTCC
Source organism: Platyrinchus mystaceus (assembly GCA_035041135.1). Classification (NCBI taxonomy): domain Eukaryota; kingdom Metazoa; phylum Chordata; class Aves; order Passeriformes; family Tyrannidae; genus Platyrinchus; species Platyrinchus mystaceus. The sequence continues at coordinate 63,391,839 of JAWWLV010000179.1, forward strand.
AACAGCAGCAAACATGCAAGTGCTGAATGAAGAGGAGAAGAGTCAAAGGAAAAAAAGGAAATCATATTCTACATTGCATGTTTCACTACTGGCAGAGGCTGGCACTCCCTGGCAGCAGGAATGCCTCACCTGGGATGAGCCAACTGGGAGGACAGAGAAAACCCGTCGAGGTCCTGGGATTCACTTGTGTTCTTCTCTTGCATTTCTGCCAGATGAAAGGCAGGACCCAAGAAAAGCGGGATGCCTCTCTCGTGCAGCCTGGCGGTGCCACCTGCAGACAGGGCAGGACCGGACAGACCGGGTTCGGCTTCACAACATCCAGGAGCTGTCCAACACCACCAGCTCCGCAGCCGCCCATCCCTGCCGTTCCCCAAGCCCACGGGGGGCTCCCCCTGGCACCGCAACTCCACGGACCGACCCTCCCCAGGCTGCCCCAGCCCTACCTGCTCCCCAGTAAGCAGCTGCCCAGCCTGTTCCGGCCGCTGAGCTCCTCTGACCGGGAACAGAGGTGGGCTGGGGCTCCGAGCGAGCAGTGTCTCCGGGGAGAAACCTGGGTTTGACACCGGCAACTGAGCACTCCGGGTCTGGAATTCACTGATCACAACACTTATGGGAACCCCACGCCGCTGTACCTGCTCTCCTGACAGCCTCTGGCAGCGCTGCCAGGGCCTGGACCCGCTGAGCTCGAAAGGATAAGCCCCTCTGGCATGGATGGCTCTGCCCGAGCACCACTGCCTGCCCGGCCCCCCAGGAGCTGCCCACACCCACAGACCCCCAGCAGACAGACGGCCCAGAGAGCATCAGCAGTGGGGATGGAAAGCGGGGAGCAAGGCTGGATTTAGGGGCTTTAGAGCAGGGAGGGCAGCAATGCAGTGCTGGCACAGCTCGTTCCCTCCTGCACACTGTCCCTCTTGGATTCCCAGGACAGTGACCCAGGAGCCGCGTCTGCCCCTCCTGTGGCCGAGCCAGGGAGCTGCGGGAGCAGGGACCGACCCTCCCTCCTCTGAATGACTGAGCCACAGAATCCTTTGGGTTGGAAAAGGCCTCCAAGATCATCGAGCCCAACCTTAGACAAAAGGATTTTGCCTGCTCAGATGGCCCTTTCCTGCCGTTTGACTCTACAGCACCTGAGACACTGAAGAGAAAGTTTTTTTTTAAAATAATAACTATTTTGAATAACAACCATCTTTGTGAAGGCACCAAGCTCACACTTCTAGCTAAGCTGGTCCCTCTTGGCCTCCCAGGGGGAGACATTCTGGCCATACACTGGTGTTGCCATGGGGTGGGGGGTCATGTTAAGCACTGACTGGAACCAGGAATTCCTGGGAATGCAGCTTTCCTGCCCAGGCACACCATTTATTAACAAATGCTGCTCCTATATTTTGCTGTATCTACTATTTCAATCAGCCATATGGGAGGAAATCTGTAAATTATGTTACAGCAATTAATACACACTTACAGAGTTTGTACAAAACTGTTGAATGAATTATGTTACAGGAAGCAAATGCACTAAAGCCAAAGAATGGAGCTTTATGAATATTTAATTCTAGTAATTTATTTAAAGTAGTAAAACATAGTGTATGATCACCTCCAAAACACCTGCTCAGCTGAAACGTTCTCTCTCTTAACAGTCTGATTTAGTTTTAAGAGATTCAGTAAATTATCTTGGTGTAATTAATTTCTTATCCAAATAAATGAGAGCAAAATGGGCCCAATCCTTGGCCTACCTCTGCTTGCTCTGAAAGGGACCATTTGCTTGGGCATTTCAGAGGGAGCCTCACACAATTTTCACAAGGACCTGGAGCAACAGGACGAAGAGGAATGTTTTCCCACTGCCAGAGGGCAGAGTTAGATAGGATATTGGGAAGCAATTCTTCCCTGTGAGGATGGGGAGGCCCTGGAATAGAATTCCCAGAGAAGCTGTGACTGCCCTGGATCTCTGGAAGTTTCCAAGGCCAGGTTGGACGGGGCTTGGAGCAACCTGGGCTAGTGGAAGGTGTCCCTGCCCATGGCAGGGGGTGGCACTGGGTGGGCTTTAAGGTCCCTCCAACCCAAACCCATCTGGGATGCTGTGATTCTATGAATTACTCTAAAACACAGCATCAGGCAGCTGGCCATGGCCAGGAGCCAGGGCCTGTCACCCCCCAGGGTGGGGCTCTCCAGAAGGAGATGGAGGGAGAGCAGCCCCCTCATCCCCCCAGTGCCAGGGCTGGGGGAGGGCTCAGGACAGAGGGGGAGCAAGGTCAGCAGCGCTGCCCTGAACCATCCTGATGGAAACAACACCAGGGGTTTCAATGTTTTCATCCATATGTGTTGAAGTTTTTAAAAACAAACAAACCAAAACTGCAACTTGGTGTTTACCGTTTTGGGGAGTTCAAGGTCAGCTGCCTGGGCTTGTCAAAGCCCACCATTCATCCCCAGCCATGGCAGAAGGTCAGCAGTGCCAGAACACCCCAAAAGCAGGACCAGCACACAGGGACACACACCTGCACCCACCAGCCAAACCAGGAGATGCCTCCGGCTTGGAGGGCTCCAAAGTCCAAACACTGCACCAGAATGAATTATCAGGGAAATTTCTTTCCCTCTTTACAGCATACTTGATTAACTGAATTCCTTACTCTGCACGTGGTGAGAGTGGGGAGAAGGGTTGTGGCACATTTCAGGGTTTGAGTTTGTTCTTTTTGGTTTTGTTTTCTGGGTTTTCACTTTGAATTAGTGACAGAATTGAAACATGAACTAACTGAGGGAATTCTAGATCTGCAACACAGCGCATTTACAGTTATTTTTCAAGGCCAAAGCAATGGATTTCAGGGCTTTCACACTCATCACAAACTGGGATATCAAGTTTCCCTTCCAGAGTTTACCTTAGAAAGGCATCAGCTATATTAGTTATACTACCTCTGTTAGCTAACACATCCTTTACTGCTTACAGGCTATTGCCAGTTTGGTGTATGAAGGCCAAAACTAGCATATCCCATTTGCAAGAAACAAATAAGCCCCAGACTCCAGTGATCCCGAGCAGCTGCTGGCCACTGACATGGCCTGATAACCTTGTCTCTCAAGTGATCAAGATCCATGTTCAGTATCTTACCTGGAAAAACCTGGTCTGTTTTTTTATTTCATGTTTAAAGAGCACTCATCTCTTGTTGGATAAGCACATTAGATGTATTTAATTAAAAGATAGTTTTCCCTTCCACAAATCACATAATTGCTAAATAAACTCCCTCATTTCTGCCATTCTGAAGCACGGCCTGCTCTGACTTAGTGGATGCTCATTTTAATACCTATTGCTCAAGTTTGCTGCCCAAATGGCTGAGACTCCTCACACCAGCAGCAGAAGTGCCCCTTGCAATCCTGTTTCCCTGTGCCTGAGTTATGCCTCTTCAACACATGGAAACAGAAAAAAAAAGTGCCAATAAGCATTAGCTAGTGAGTTCAAAAATGAGAATGCTTTTAGCATCTAAGAAACAAAGCTCTGACTAACTCTGTGGCTTAGAGAACAAGGCAGTAACAAGGCACTAACATATCAACCTTTGTATTTTGACAAACAGAGAAAGTCCATGTTAATCCAAGTACTTCCATTTGCTAATGCCAGCACCTGTACACGTATTTCAACAGCTCTACAGCAAGTCCTACGCAGAGAGATTACAGGTCTATATTACACAGTTAGAAAATTATTATGGCATCTCACACCCTTTCAGGTAATGGATAGAAAAGTTTTATTATCAAGAGTCTATAAAATTGTGTGATTTAAAGTGTCCTGCCACAGGTGAACCTCGTGATGCCAGAACAGCAGCAGCTCTCACACCTTCACTCCTGCCAAAGAGCAGGGAAGCAAATGGAATATCCTGTGGGCTCACCTGAATGCCTGGAAGGAGAGATAAAAGGGGTGCAGGGGCAGTGGCCCTCATTGGTTGTTGGAGGAGAGGAGAGGTAGACCTGCTGGGCAGCAGGTCCTGTGCTGCTCACCTGAGCACTGGTACCCTGAGATGGGTGGCCAAGGGAGCTGCTCCTGAGCAGGAGAGGAAAGGAAAGGGAGCAGAGCTGTGGTGGAGGCAGGAAGGCAGGGAGCTCTGCTCACATCCCTGAATCCAGGAGTTGTCTGCCATTGTTTTGAAGGTGAACCCTGTTTCCAACTCTGCAGAAGAGGGAGGTTCTCAAGGCTGAGAGGTCCTAGAGAGGGTTTCCACCCAGGCTGGTGTGTCTCCACCTCCCGCTCTGTGTGGCTTCCTGAGTGTGTCAGATGGATCCATGCTCAGGAGAGGTGAGTGCCATCCTCATGGGCCTGGGTCCACAGCTTCTGTCAGGGGCTCCAGGCCCATGGCTCTCCCTTGGTGTCTCTTTCTGGTTGCTCCCACAAGGCTCTTGATAGCCTTCAAGGTGACAGAGCTGGCCTTGGACACTCCCAGGGATCCAGGGGCAGCCACAGCTTCTCTGGGCAACCTGTGCCAGGACCTGCCCACCCTCCCAGCCAGCAATTCCTTCCCAGCATCCCATCTAACCCTGCCCTGCTAGTGTGAAATCATTTCCCCCTGTCTATCTATCAAATCCATGTATCTCTGCTTTAGAGAGAAGGACATGGAGTGGGACAGTGCCAGCTGCTTTGTACAAGACCAGGCATCCTCATGCAAGGCATCAGAGACCAGTACGTGTCAGAGAGAGCTCTGGGAGGTCCTGACTGGAGTCCTTCAGCATTCACTCTGTGCTCCTACCAAAATCCATCTTCTGTCAGAGGCTCCAATTGCTGCAATTCCAGCTCCCTTAATGCCTTTTGGAGTCAGCCTTTAAAAACTAGGCTCTGGGAAAATGGGGCACTCTGAAGAATGCATCATTAAAATATCAATATTTAAGCACATTTCTGGGTAAATGAGGCACCAGAGCCCTGGCTTTTCTGGAACATACATTGAGTTGTCACAGCTACAGTATTTCTGTGTGTATTTAGAAGGAGGAAAACAAATAAACAAAAGAAATTTAGCTTGTGCATGCCTTGCTGATGTGAATGGATGGCCAGTTGTACACCAAACTGGGCTGGTGAGCTTGCATTCTCCATGGTCCAAAGCCAAGTTAGAGTTACAGGTATATTTCCGTATTTTCCTGTGTCATGGAGCACAGCAAGAGTTTTTCCATCTTATGGCACAGAGCACAGCATTCCTGGGAGGTGGCACAAGACCTGGCATCAGATGGGGTTTGGGTGTCATGCAGGAAGGTGCTGGGTAAGGACTTGGCTTCCAAGCTGATCAGTAAAATAAATCAATGAATCCATAAATAAAGCAGAACTGCTGTTTGCTGTCGGGAAGGTGGTGCTGGCCATGCTGTGCATCAGTGCAGACACAGGCTGGTATTGTCTGTGCTGTTCTTTGTGCATTTCCTCCCCACGTGGAAATTTAACTCATCAAAATGTAATCTTTTTTGTTGTCCTTTTGGGATACAGGGAAACCAGGAGCCAGCATTATCTGCAGGGGAAGGGCCCCAAGCCTGTTTAAGCCATCCCCAGGGCAGTGTTTTTGCTAAATGCTCTGTGGTAATGACATCATGCTTAGCTGGGTGCACCAGCTTGTGAAAAAGAAGGAAAGTGGGGGGGGGAAAGAAGAGAGTAGAATACCAAGGCTGTACTTCACTAACGTGACTGGGTTAGATACTATACATCTTGATATATCTGCATTCTTTAACAAGAAAATTTGCTCTTTCAAGCAATAACTCAGCCTTGTTAGCCTTAGGTTTCATAAAGTTTCCAGTAATGAGTTTTCCAAATGTTAAACCTGTTATTTTATTCATTTTGTTTGAAACTAAAATTGCTTTTTCAGACAGAAAGCTGTGAGAGTGAGATCACGACTGACAAAGTGACTTCTGCCTAACAAACGGTCCCATCTCCATCTCCCAGCAGGCTTTTCCTGACTCAGGAGAGGGCAGGATGGATGAAAGTTTCTGGAAGCTGTAACGATGCAGGAGCCCCTCTCATGAAGATAACCTTCTGTCCAAGGGCTGTGGGAAGCTTGGTGAGGCCCTCCCACTTTCTCAGCAACCCCCAAGGATCTGGCTCAGTGCTGAGCCACCAGGGCAGGGCAGCAGCAGGGAATGTGTTTGAGGTGTTCCTTGCTGGACACAACTGCCTGTGAAGGTACCTGCTGGGTGAATGGTGACCAAAGCCTTTTGACATGTCACATTCCAGCCTGGGGGACCCATGGAGAGACTTTGCCACTTCCACATAAGGAGAAACATCTGAGTGACTTGGCCTGTCAGCTGGCACCAGCTCTGACCCGAACCCAGTGATGGGGGAACCTACGAGATCCCCACAAGTTCACCAGGCCTGTGAACAGGGAGCTCTGCTCAATGCCCTGGCAGGAACCAGGCTGCTGGAGCACAGGGATTGAAACTCAGCTCAAATTGATGCTCAGGATCACGGGGCAAAGGCAGGAGCATGTAAAGCTGTGAGAAGGATGAGGAAGGAAGGAGAGCAAAGCAGGAGCTGAGGAAGAAACGCGTGTGCCCTTGTCTGTCCACATAGCCAAAGAAACCGTCAAACCAGCTGAGCTGGGAAAAACTGGAGGCGAAATTCTGGAATGTACCAAGACTCCCTGAGTGTCACAGGGGCTGCAGGCTTCCAAAAAATGCTCTTTGCACCCTCAGTGATGGGGAACTGCAGCAAAAAGCCATCCAATGCACAGCCAGGGCAGCGCTGAGGCGCGCAGGCTGAGGGAGGCAGCATGTCTGGGAGCACAGGGGGGTTCCTGAAAGAGAGAGGAGTCCCCAGGGCAGGGGCACTGCCTAGGACACCTGCACCCACCATCCCAGGCAGGAGTTCAGCAGCTCCAGGAGTGTTTGTTGCAGCTGGCAGAGGCTGGTCCCAAGGCAGATGCCAGAAGGGTTTGTTCAGGTACAGGGATTGCTGTTGTCTCCGGTGAGGCTGGAGCTGCTCGTTCCACCACCAAAGCCAGATTGCTTTGAGTCCAGTGGGAACAAGGCTGGACCAGAATGTTCTTGCTGACACACCTTTCCCTTGCTCAGCCCTTGCCCCAGTGCTGGCACAGGCTGTCTACTTTAGTTTGGCATGTTGAATTTTTCCTCATGTCTTCTCAGACTCTCCAAATGCCAGTTTTTAAAGCCAACAATAGGCCAGGGAACACTTGGACCAGTTCTAGGACTCACTTACAAGCTAGTTTTTCTTTCCTCATTGCTGTTGTGAAGCTACACCTCTCTCCAAGTCACTGATGACAAGGAATGTCTTTTTCTTTTCTCTCAAGCCCATGATTGCATCTCCTCTGCATAGCCCTCAAAACAGCAGAAAGTGGAAAATACTGATGCTTTCTCTGCGTTGCTGTGTAGAAATATTTTTGTGATAGAACTGTGCGGCTACAGCAGTAAAATGTTCTTGTGGAGTACTGAATAATTCCTTTTTATGCTTGCAAACTCCTTTGGACAGAAATGTTTTCCAGTAACATCTGTTGATGACTGTAATCTGTGTTTCTCAAATGCATTGCTATGTTCTGTTCTGCCACCTGCCCCATTTTCTCATTTACTATGCTGCTGGTGCTGCGTTGAAAAGTCTGAGCTCCTTCTCCTGGTCAGCTCAGCTCTTCCTGAGAGGACTGCAGATTTCAAGCCATTCAAGCATCAGCCACTAAGGAGCTGTGTGTGTTTTAACCATGAGAGTGGAGGTTTAGGTTGGATATTAGGAAGAATTTCTTCACCAGAAGTGTTGTCCGTCCCTAGCAGAGCTGCCCAGGGCAGTGGTGGACTCACCATCCCAGGAGGGATTTAAAAGATGTGTAGGGGACTTAGGGACATGGGTTATTGGGACTTGGCAGCCTTAGGTTTATAGCTGGACTTGGAGATCTTAGAGGTCTTTTCCAGTCTAAATGACTCTGTGATTTTCTCTGGTATAATGAAGGTAGAATGACTGATTTGAAGTATCCAGTCCCAGATGAAGCCTAACCAGGCAGAGCAATATGCAAAGGCTATCAAAATGACCGAATTTTGACTCTTATTTTCCTATGTTTATTTAATGAGAGCTCCACAGGAAGGAAAAGAGCCACAACTTAATGGGATGAAGACAGGTAACAGCACATAAAGAGTCTCTGGGTTTCTTCAGAGCTCCTGAAACAAGTCAGAAATGTGACCTCCCTCGGAATTCCCTTTCCCTGGCAGAGTTGCTCCAGTGCTCTTACCCTGTTACCTTCCAGGCAGTTTCTCTCTGACCAAATTTCAGCCTTTAACAGGGCCAGGACCAGTCTCTGGTGGAGGACAAACAATACAGAATATACAAATGGCCATGGGATGGGCTGTAATGTACCTCACACCAAACAGTTCCTTTAACTCCCCAGATTTGTCGGTTATATCTGGCACTTGCAGGATGACATCCTTTTGAATGTCCTTAGTGCAAACTCAGTATTTACCAACAGCAGTGCAGAACAATGTAACATTTTAATGCTCTGTAAACTGACTCTTTGCCACAGATAACTATGTTTGGGGTTTGCTCTAGCCTAGTTCTTTCTGCACAGCTGGGAACAGTGCAGATTTAAACACTGAGGTGTACAATATTACAATAAAAAGGGTAAAAACCCACCTGGTTTGGGTGATTTACAAGTCCTGGTACTGATCACTGGGCGCATTTTGCACCCGGAGTGACAATAGAGTGAGGAATTCCCAGAGCTCACTCCTGCTCCAACATGTTTCCTACTAATGTTTGATTTCTCCAAGGAGGCATCAGAGGTGTGTATTTCATAAAAGCTCTAATTTATTGCTGAACTCCAGGGAAATTTTGCCAGGGACTTAACAGAACATGGGAAGAAACTGAAAACCTGTGGAAAAGCTAGTATGAGAAACAAATTCCTTCTAACTAATGGTTTTGGGGTGTGTGTGTATGCTTGTGCTAATAATGTCAGAAAAGATAAAACAGTCATTTTTCCCTAATTCTTCAGGATGTATCCACTCCTTTGCATTCCTGAAACATCCATTCTTGTTTTCCTCATGTGCTGCCTGCAGACTGCTCATCCCCACAGTTACCACGATGTGTTGGTGTCCCCGAGCCACTATGGAGAGCATTTGTGTCCATGATGTGTAACTCAGCCCCTGCCCCACAGGATATCCTGCTCCTGTGCTCCACTGTGCTTCCCAGCCCTGCAGGCTGCCGTGGTTAGGAACAGGAACCTGCACAAATCAGCAGAAATCTTGTTGTCTTACAGAAGAATCCTGAAAGCCCTCCTGGAGCAGCAGGAAGCACACATCCTCAGCAGATGGACTCAAGGGCAGACAGGAGAAGAGCAGGGGGACAAGGACAGGATGGTGAGTTGCTGCTGTACCTGAGGGGAGGATTCAAAACTCTACATGAGCTGTGGAGGAGCATCATCTCCTGCTACTGGAACAACATCCAAGGGGTGCTGCTGGCCTGACATCCAGAGAGGAGTTTATTGATGGGAAAGGTCTGTCTGCCACATGTGTCTTGTTGTTCCTTGTTGCTCCGCATGAGAATCATCACTGGGGGGTGTTAGTGGATCCTTGCTCTGTGTCTTGTCTCCTCCAAGCTAGAATTAGCTCAACTGCCCCCAACCCAGGAGTCAGCAAAGACAGAACATGGGCAGAACATTTGGTTTCTCCTGGTGATATGGGCTTGTGAAGGGTTCACATCCCTAAGCTACACTCAGCTTAGAAACAAGCTCTGGGAGGAAATCTGCTGGCTCTGGAAGAGTCAGGTTCAAATGCAGTGTGACGGACACACACAGATCCATCCCTCGGATCAGTCCTCATCCTGTCTGCTCCCCCAGCTGGGTATTTCGCTCACTGGCCTCACTTCTTCCTGGTTTGGCTCTTGGTCAGTAAATGAGCTCAGTCCCTGGTGGAACCACCTTCACTCAGGAGAGGCAGGTGGGCTTACTCCCATCTGCCTTGGAAGGAGCTTTAGCCCCCAGCATCCAGCAGGAAAACCTTCCAGCTCTGTTTTCTCCTCTGGGGCATTCTCAAAGTGCTGTGAGTGCACAGGACCTATCTGGCAGCTGAATTATTAAAAAAGCCTGAGTCAATCATCACTCCTCGGGTGTACTGAAGCAACCCCTTCTTCTTATTAAATAGAGCCCTCCTTTCCCAAAAGGACAGAAAATACAATATTGGAGAAGAGAGTTGATGAAAGAAAGGGCCACAGTGAATACTGGCTGAGGTTTAATAATCTGTGTTCCCCAGCAGGGAAAACCTCTGGCTGCTGGCGAGTCCAGTCCATGTGCCCCCATGGCAGGGTCCCTTCACCCAGCACTGCTGAGCCCTGACTGCTCCAGAGGCTGGGAATCAGCTGTCTGCAGGGAGAAGGGATCTCCCCATCTTTGGAATTCACTCGACAGATGCCTTCTTTCAGTGAACGCTCTGGTGGCTGCCACAGCACTAATCCCCTTTCCTGGAGTCTGGAGTAGGAATCCAACAATCTCTTCCCAAAATCATAGAATCCTGGCCTTGAACTCTTCCGGGGATGGGGGTGAATCCTGAAGGATGAGACAAAAGATGGGTCCTGAGGTTTTCTTTCTCCAACTCTTGTACCTCTTCCCCACACGCACTCACTTGTCCTCTGGTTTCATTATCATTGCTGAGAGCTTGTTTCTCTTTACCACGAGGATGATAAATGACATGAGAATGACTTTTTCTCCTCATTTAATACTTTTACTTTCATTTAACATATCTTTGAAGAGTTTCAGAAGCTGCACAAACACTAAGCTATTTGCTATGTTATCTCAATGTAACAAAACGAGCATTATTGACAGGTCCCATCTATTTGTAACCAAATGGAGCTGTCAGGTGTTTTGCAACATGTTTATTATACCTGTGGAACGTTCCATAAGAAGTAGAAGACAGCTCATTAATATAGTAGGCATTTTGTGATAGTAAGGTCTTGAATTACCTTCATATCTTTCTTCAGCCACTTTTTTCCTTATTTTTTACCTCTTTGACATCCCAGAAATTTTGAAGAGAAAAAAAAAAAAAAGAGAGAAAATCAAATTCCCTGTTTGCTTTCACACTTTCCCCCTCTTTCCAAGAATCTTGTTTCTGAATGTTCCTCCCCCTCAGATCTGTACTGTGGCAGGCACTGAGACCGATACCTTCCCAAGGCACTCTCCTCAAATAGTGCCTTTACCTTTCCACCTCCCCTTGGGTTTAATTCCAGCACACACAAACTGCTGTGGCAGCTGCTGCAGTCTGGGCCCTCATACAAATGGGGGAAAAACAAAACCACCTATGTTTCCGTGGAGAGCTGGGAACCTGAGTGTCCCTGCTGAGAGCCTGTGCCCAGGGCAATGGAGCACCTGCCCTGCCAGGCACATGGAGTGGGCTCTTCCCCCTGCCTGGAGCCAGGCTTGGCACTCACCCCAGTGGGGTCCCTCCACCTGGCCTTGGAGGGGGTGGATGGGACCCTGGCCCAGCGGTGGGAGCCCTCCTGCTCCAGGGCCCCCAGAGCAGGCGGGGCAGGAGCTGTGGGGACAGTGTGGCCATGTGCCATGGTTGCAGGTGGGGGCGGGCAGGGGACCAGGGTGGGGACCAGGGACCCAAGCCTTGCCAAGTCCACCAGTGTCATGGGCTGTGCCACCCCTGCATCTGGACACAGGTGTGGGCAGCTCAAGTGATGCTTGTTCCTCCAGGTCACAGAGAGCTGAGTCTGAGTGCTGGAGCACAGGTACTGCTGTGCCTGGAAATCCCACCTCAGGAGGAGAGCAGCTGGATTCACAGCTGGTTCGTGGAATGATGCAAACACAGCATTATGGCAAACTATAATAGCTACAGATTGCTTTTTTCCAAATTAAGAAAGCTGCATTCCTAAATATAGTGTGGAACAAACTGGAAGCACCGTGGCCGCCCTCAGTGTGGAACAGGGAGGCGGAGCAGGAGCTGCGTGGGCAGGAGGAGCCCTTGGCTTTGTGCACTTTGGTACTCTCAGGGAGCACCTGAACAGCCAGATCATTTCTGTCACACCTGCCTAGCTGAGGATCATCACTGAAGAGCAGAATCAGAACAGCACCAGCAATAACTGATGATCCCTGAGAGAGTGGAGTAACGCAGGGTCAGATGTTCCCCCTCAAACCCATCGCCCTCCTGCCTCACTGCAGGGCTCACAGGGCAGCCACTCATTCCCAGGACAAGACCAAGCTCAGTTTTAGAAATACCAGAGCCTGGGCCCGTGGACAATGCAGGGATCAGATGTGCAGAGCCTCTGTCCTTCCTGAAGGAGATTAACAAGGGGAAAACAGCAGAGAGGAGAAAAAGCAGAGGTGTCACTAGAAAGGGGTGCTCAGGGGTCTGTAAACTCCTCCCATTCCTCTCCCTCTTTAGGGAATGCACCCCATCATCAGTCATGGATCACATTTGCATCCTACAGCTCATGTAGCAAAGGAGCAAATCAGTATGGGAAGGAAGGTGGGAAAAAAAGACAACGGCCAGGGCCAGGCCACTGAGCACTGACTGCAGTCTCCTCTCGGCAGCTCCTTGAAAGCGGCCCCTCCCTGCACTCAGGGCTGGGGACAGGATGGGCTCTGGGAACACTGCCAGGCAGCGTCCTGCTTGTCCAAGATGGGCTTACATGGGCACAGGGCAGCCTGGCACTGAGGCTATGGGAGCTGCTCCTGGCAAAGACACACTGGCAAACTGGGAATGGTAAGTGTGTGCCCTTGGACACGGGTGTGGGTTTGTGCATGTATCTTCACCAAGAGATCAATTCATTTCTGAAAGATCTTTAGTCTGCAGTGCTGTTGATGTTGCTTTTCATTCTTTTCACAGTATTTTTTTCACCCATATTCACATTCTTTTCTCACATATTCATTTACAGGATTACATGAATTTTGTTTTTTCCCCAGGGATCATGCCAAGCCCAAACCCTGCCCACATCCCATGGGACAGGACACACTTGTAAGCAAGTGCAGAAGAACTGGAGAGTGGTTCAGAGGAGTTCAGGGTCTCTAAGCCCAGCAGTAGCTCCAATGACAGGTGTGACTGTGGGAGTAGCAGGTTTGGGAGCTGTAGGTAGATGGTGTTTCCAGGATTTCTGGAGCATGACACAGCACTGCATCAGTCAGGATGTGCAGAGACACTAAATTGTTGTGACACAGACCCTGGAGATGTGTCAGCACTAAGGGAACCAGAAAAGCAGTTTTAAAAATGCCTAGAAAAGTCTTTCCATCAGATTCTTTAGGTTTAAAAAAGCTGTCTGGAGCACTCCACGCTGAAGGAAGTGAGGTTTGCTGCAGGACTAAATGCTGCACATCGAGCATGGCCCAAGAGCATGGGAATGAAGTCCAGGGCTTCCAGAGCACTGATGGCTCAGGCACCTGATCCTGCCAGGGGAAGAGGGACATCAGAGGGGATGGATTTTAATGGCTTCAAGCTGCAAGAGGGTAGATTTAGATTGTCTGTTAGGAAGGAATTCTTCCCTGTGAGGGTGGGGAGGCCCTGGCACAGGTTGCCCAGAGAAGTCGTAGCTGTGCCCCATCCCTGGAAGTGTCCAAGGCCAGGTTGGATGGGGCTTGGAGCAACCTGGGATAGTGGAAGGTGTAACGAAGGACTTGAGAGGCACAGCTTGAGCACAGTGGGGAGAGGAGTGGGAAGAGCTCCTGCTCCTGTGAGAGGCTTTCATTAACATCTTTCCTCATAGCTGTATTTGGAAGGGCAAGAAATACCAGCCAGCTGGGATGTGCAGACAAGTGTCCCTGCACAGCAGAGCTCTGGCTGGGAGGGTCCATCCTTCCCTGGGCTGTGCCCACAGCCCCCCAGAGCAAACCTTGGGCAACATCCCTATCACCACCAACCCCCTCCCAGCTCAGCACACACTGGCTCTCCCTGTGCTGCCTTGTGGTCACTGCTGTGCTCCCAAAGTATAAACAGCCACAAAGTGAAACCAGGCTGAAAACAAAGAGCTTGCTCCATAAGCAAGACCTAGAGGAATATAGACCTTTGATTCTGATCTGGCACAGAGAAAAATGAAATTTGTTTTCTCTCAGGAACAATAAATTTAATTTCAGAAACATCTAAGTGAGTCCACATCAGAGCCTGCCCTGCTTGTCTGGCAGCAGACAGGCACCGTCCTATGGTTATGAAGCCACCGAACTGCAGGACTCAAGTGTGCCACAAGGGTAATGTTCTTTCACATCCACAACAGAAGCTGTTAGCTTGATTGCTAATCTGTAAAGTGGGTTTTTTTTCCCGAGGAGAAAACAGGCAAATTACAGTCAGTCATCAGGAGATGCTCCCGTGGATCTGATCGTACGTATGTGAGAAAATGCACGGCGAGAGCTGAGAGCAGCAAGAGCCATCTGCCCAGGAGAATGAAACCTGTGAACACTGGCCTGGGCTGGGATATTCTTTGCATGTCTGGAAAGGTCAGAGTAGGCCCAGAGAGATGATGGTTCATGGGAGGTCAGGCAGCCAGGGAGGAACAGCTCCCTCTAATAGCCCTGCTGCTGCCATCTTCCTCTTCTTAGAGTCCATGTATAAGTGGGAATACTGGGGGGTAAGAAATGATATGATGCTATCCTTCCTTTGCTTGACTGGCAGCCAAAAACCCAAAGGGAGACTGTTTCCTGTGCTCAGTCTGCCAGCTCAGGGACAAGCACTGAGCTGAACACACCCCTCGGTCCAGGGGCACAGGGGTGACCACCATCACCCTGCTGGGACACCCACACAGTGTCCAGGGAAGTGCAGCAGACAAATCAGGGCATGTGAGGGGTTCACGGTTGCAAGAGGTCTCAGCAAGGAAGGCATTCAACCCTCCAAGGTTTTTGCTTAAATACTGCAGGAAATACCTTTGGGTTTAGCAGCACATCCTTTGCCTTATGATTCCTGCCCTTACAATCAGAATCCATGATTTCAGATTAGGATTTAAAGTAAAAATTATCTTCTGTTTGAGTATTTACAAAGTTCACTATGAAATCAGTCCTAAGGCTGACACAGGGCAGTAAGGTTCTGACTAGAGACCACCTGGAAGGCCGGTAATGAAAATATAGTGCCCAGATGAAAATGCAATGTGACAAGCTGAATATTTGGAAGGCCCATGTTGCCTTCTCTTGTGCCAAAATTTCTCAAGGTTTTGGTTGGTAATGTGATGGTATCAGAAAAAAAAAATTAAAATCATAGAATCTCAGATTGGTTTGGGCTGAAAGGGACCTTAAAGATCATCTCATTCCAACCCTCTGCCATGGGCAGGGACACTCTCTATTGGACCAGGCTGCTCAGAGACAGAGAAGAAATATCTGTTATTTATTTAGTTAGTTTATTTTTTCCTACTTTAAAGAGTTCCTTTTCATAAATGAGAGACAGTTGACTCCTTGTTTATTGCTGTGCTGTCATACACGTGTCTGTAGGTGTTCATTTGGAGATTTAGCACTTTCTCATCAGTGAGAACGTTTCCCTGCGAGTGTGCTGCTATGATGAGTTAATTAAGTATTCATTGTAATAACACTGATAATAGCAAACTTATTTTGTATTCGTTTTCATGGGCATGTGTTCCATATTTCCATACAAGTGTTATCAGTGCTATTTTCATTGCTCATTGGATATCAGAAGTAAGTATAAAAATAAAAACTCAGTAGGAGTGTGTGACACCCCTGAGCTCACTGTACTGACTGCTCACCTTGGAGGGGCTCTGCCCACCAGGAATCCCACTCATGGCATCCTGGGTGTCCCAGGCAGGGCTGGGCAGAGGGCCCTGGAGCAGAAGCTCCAGGGTCAGACACAGCTCCAGAAGAATTTAAGGCTCTTTTTTAAATATCATTTGGGGCAAATATTTACATGGAGAGAGCATCGGTTTAAACTGGGGGAAAGGGTGTCCCATGGAGAATCCTCACAGAAGTGGCGGTGGGCTGGAGCCAGGGCTGAGAGCATTGTTTGGGGTCTCTGAAGAGGCTGAGCACTTCAGGGGTGGCCACAGCCCCCTCAGCCCCACATGTCCCACAGTGGGTGTCCCCATGTCACAGCTTCTGTCTCGGAGACAGCACAGTCCCCTGGCCAGATGCCAAGAGCTGGGGCCATGCCCTGGCACTGCCACCCCGATGGATTTGGAGAGTGTTGGAGCCAAACTGCAGGTTTATCTGAGGACAGGAGTGGAATGACTATGATGCTGTGCAGGGCAGGCTGGAGCTTCCCCATCCTGGCAGCTGCAGATCTGTGGGGATTGCAGTAGGGAGACCAAGACAGTACCAAAACCATGGCTAAAAGCTGCTGGCAGAAGTAGCAGAATTCATACTGGGAAGGGAGGGCACAGCTGGAGGGCAGGGAGGCTTTCTGCAGACAGCAGCCACTCCAGAGGGGTGGTGAGCTGTGTGCTTCTCTGGAGCAGCAGCTGGAGAGGAGCTGGCCCAGCTGGATCTGTGGCTGTTTTGGTGCTCTGTGCGTTTACTGAGCTGACTCTAAAAACACTCTTTGACTTCACAGGCCTGTGAAGAGGTGACCTGCACACTGTGCTGTACACATCTGGCCTGCCAGCGGGGTGGGTAAGAGGATTCAGGCAGTTAGCAGGGGGTGGCAGGTAGTTTTGGGGTGTTCTCACAGATTCTGCTCCCTCTGTGCAGGATGCAGACGATGCTCCCTGGGAAGAGAGGGCTGAGAGGGACATGGTGTTCATCTGGCACAGCTGATGCCAGCCCCAGGCTCTGCACGAAGCAGGAGGAGGCTTTGCCCAGGACCAGAGTCCACAGCAAAGGGCTTTGTGTGTTCTGGGCTGCTCCCAAAGGTTCATTCTCAGGGGTTCCCCTGCTCTGCAGCTCTGGGGCAGAGCCACAGGTAACTCACCTGGAAAGGCACCGAGGAGCAGCGGGAGCAGCTGTGCCAGCCCATGAGGCCTCTGAGATAATGGAGGAGAAGGAGGGGGAAAAGGAAGAAATAAGCAGGTGGAGAGGGAGAAGGAAAAAGATTTAGTAGAAGAGAGAAGGCAGAGTGTATAATTTGGGGGTAAAGACCCACGGCCCTTTTGTCTCTGACTGGGGACGATGTGGAGCAGGGGGAACAGCAGGGGTGTGCCTCAGGTTCTGCCACATAAACAAACCCTCCAATATACTTCAAAATTCTGTCATAAAACAGGGAATCTGTAAGACAATTATATTTTCTAAAGTGTTCTTATCAGGCCTCTTATTTTTATTTAAATCTCTCTTTATTTGAAATATTATTACTGTGTGATGCAGACTTTGGCAGGGAGGATGTTGTAATGCTGCTGCTTGGGCAGCTGCCTCCCATTTCTCTCAGTACTCTGTAAATGGCTCGTGTCCCTTGGGTTGGCTGGCTTTATCCCTAAAAATCCCTGGGAGTAATAACTGTGTTCCTCAGGACTAGTTTCTCTTTTAAATAGGAGTAAGAAAAGAATGTAATATGAAAATATAATAGTGATTGATAATGACTTCTGATCAAGCAAATCATGATTTTTCATTCCAAAATATGAGGTGATGTTAAATATTATAACGGTTTAGAGGGTGACGAGTCATTTCTATTGAGGAACCTGCACTGGTGCCTGGGGGTGTTTGTTCACACAACCTTTAGATGCAACACCCGGTGGCAGATCAGTGGCTGTGATTTAATTCCAAGAGAACACTAAGACAGCAACAACAAAATGGGGCTCACAAAGGGGAGAACTTCCAGCAGTGTGATTCCTTCTGCTGGAACTGGAAATGGTGAAACTCCCACATCAAGGGAGGATCGACTTTAGGGTTTGAGATGCTAAGTGGTAGTAGTGAATACACTTAGAATTTTTTTTTTTGCTATAAAAATATTGGTTAATAATGTTTAAATGTTATTGTTGGGACAGGAGCAGGCACACCATGCCAGTGCCAGCCGTGCTGCGGGTTGAACGTTGTGCTGGTGAGGCATCAATGCAGATATCGAGGTCAGGTCACCACCAGGACAAGGACGTGCAGAGGACCCCAGCACAGCTGCAGCCGCAGCTCCAACCACTTATGCCAGGGAATCCTTCCCAGCAGCCAAGGGGAGAGACAAACACAGCAATTAACCCTTTTTTAGCTGCGTATTGATCCCCAGCATGGTGTCAGACCCCATTTAACAGGCACGATAGACCAAGCCCAGAATCTGGCACACACTGATGCTAAAAGGAGCAGGTAATATATTCTGAGCTTCCAAAAGAACCCACTGCTAACAATTACAAAATTAATTCCTTCCACTAAAAATTAATACACTGCTGGAATGTTTAATACAATGAACAGCAGATAAAATTATTGCTCAATCCAATTAAATCTCAACAAGTTTTTCTGTGATGGCATTTATTGAATTATCTCTGAACTGCTTAGCAAATCAGAGGTAGCCCTGAATGCTGTATGCTAATGTTGAGCTGTATCTGCACCCAGCAGTTGTAAGACTCTCAGGAGGGGAAAAAGGGCTGACCCTCCCTGAGGGTGACAGCTTGGAAGATCCCATGTGGCACTGGAGAGGCAGCTGAGGCCATTCCCTCCTGTCTGGCCACTGCCAGTGCAAGGCAACCCCTCTGGAAAAAACAGGAGACTTCTAGGACAAAAGCTTTCAGAAATGGGGCATTTCTGACTTCTCAACTCTGGTGTTCCTCTAAACTACAAGTAGAGTCTCCCTGGAAAGGTTTTGCTGCCAGCTCACAGCGTGGGCTCATCGTGGCCACACTCAGGGAATCACTTCCCAGCCAAGTCTTTATCCTGCTTTTAACAATGTATTGAAAGACAGGGAGCAGATCCCATATGGACCAAAGCCAGCCGTTCCTCCACTGAGCACGTGGGAGGTGGGCAGGAAAGCAGAGCCAGAGACCCCAGCTGCTGGATTGGTGGGTTTCCTGACAGCACTGGTTATACTCCAAGTTCTTAGTGTAGCCACATGTGAGAGTTTGAAGCATTGCTGTTAAATATAAGACATCTCACAGATCACTTGGCATTTTTTATTTTTCTGTTATGCAAGTGAATGTGGGTGAAAGTATTGATGCAATGTATATGTTGGCAGGAAGTTGGAATGAGGTGATCTGTAAGGTCCCTTCCAACCCAAACCAGTCTGTGATATTAAAGTGTTCCTACAAGCAGACATAGACTTTGTCTCTAAATAATAAAATACCCTGTTAGCACAGAGACTCATTCTCTCTGCTTGACCAAGTGAAATCCAAACAGGAAAGTCTGGGCAGAGAATGTTCCCACTGAAACCACAGGAGTAAATTATCCCACCTGAGTTAGCATTTTGGATTATAAATCCCTTTCTCTTCAAGCACTGGAAATACAAAAACAAATCATCTATTCAAAAAATTAGATATATTACATTAGCAGAGTGTAATTGCATCATACATTACAATCTTCAAAGCTCGCTGACTGTAATCTGCAAATTAATGACAGTTAAACATTTCAAACTCAAATCTTAGCAAGCATCTCCAATTCCCCAGCTGCCAGGGGGATATCGGCGAGAAGGATCTCATTGTAAATTATGTATTCAGAGCAGGAAGATGCACTGAAAGAGATAGAAATGTCCCCAGAAGGCGAATCTAGAAAGGAGTCATAAATTCAAATAGGAACTGAGAAAGCCTGTTTGAGCTGTAAATCGCAATTGTTTTCTAAACAAAAGTATTTTCACATAAATATCGAAGTTTTTTACTTCCATGGCACAAGTGAAGGATTTACTGAGATAAGCACTGAGTGTGTAACCCAGGGACAGTCAATACCTAAAGCATCTTTTACAGATACAGATGAAATACTGATGGATCAACACTTAACAGCATCAAACTCCAAAGAAACTCAGGAAAACTGCTCTGACTGATCATATAAAGCCAGTGGGGATAACTGAGGCACAGAACACCTCAGGAAAGTGCCCCAGGTCTCACCTGCAGAAGTGCCCTCGCTGGAAGGGAGTGTGACAGTGGGCACCAGGCTGGGGACATGGGACAGCCCTGAGCACACAGCGCTGGCACAGGCCTGGCAGGGGTAGGTGACAGATGGAGCATCAGCAGAAGGGCTTGTCCTGACCCTGGGCTAAAAAGGGCAGGACAGAACAGAGAGATTCCTGGGCTTCTCCATGTACACAGGCAGTGCTGCACAAGCCCTGCAGCTGCTCTGTCTGACAACAACACCTGGAACCTGCAGCACCCACTGGTTCAGATAAGAAATTTGGGCACTCAGATCATCCTGGCAAAGAAAACTCAACATTTGCAGAGACCCAGGAGCTGGAGCTGGAAGACCAAGCTCTCTGCAGGGGGATGGCCTGGGAGGCCTCCACAGTGCTCCAAGGAGATCCTCCCTGAATTGCAGGGCCTGACAGGATTTATCACATTACAAGAACAGCCATGGCAGAGCAGACTCCAACTTAGACCTGCCAAGGCTGTGACTGTGAAGCCACCACACACACGTACAGAGCAGTGCAGGGTGTGCTTGGCACAGGAGCAGCACCTGTAATGAATTAGATGCAGTAAAGATGGTGACAAAGACAGAACTCCCAGGCCACCCTCAGGAGCAGAAAATCACAGCAGGACAGTGGTTCGTTGGGAGCTTTGGCCCGATCCACTGCCTTGGCCGGACGCTGGTGGGACAGTGGGGAGGGACACAACAGAGAGGAATGGGGAGGAACTCCCTAGCCCTTGAAGGACACTGCTGTCCTCAAGCCAGGAGAAAGAAGCAGAGCCAAGGGAATCTCATCACCAGCATGGCTCAAAAGAAGCACTTTCAAAAGTGTTATTGCAGGTGAGACCTGGAGCAGCGAATCCCAGCGGCACTGGCTGCACAGAGTACATCCCTGGGCATCCTTGGACATCCCTGGACATCAATCCTGCTCTTGGCTTCCTTGGCTGTGTTAGCTGCTGGACATGAGATACTCCCTTTAGTTCATCTGCAGCTGCAGTGAAGCTGGAGGAAGCCTCAGGATTGCATCCCAGGACACGGTGAGCCGGCAGCCCTGGCTGTGTGTCCAGCTCAGAGCTCCTGGCAACAGAGGGTTCCCTCCTGTGCAGCTCTGCAGAAGGACCAGAAGCAAATCAGAAAGAAAACATAGAGAGATAATATACACATAGCAGATTTTTACAAATAAATTGGCAGAAACATAGACAAAGCACAATGATTTAGTTGATCTTAAAATGTCTCTGCAAAAAGAGATTTAAAAGCTTTTCAGGAAAACAAGTTTTCCTGGCTAGACAGAACATGCAAGGGTGTTGTGAAATGTGGCTGGGAGAAAAGATGGATGAGAAAACACACGGTTTCTGTCCCAGTGTAGAGATGGAGCAAGGACAGACCTGAAGGCAGAAAATATGCCATCCATGAGAAGGTCCCCTACAATGGTAGGTGAGTAATTTGAGTCCTAAAGCCACCTTTTCTCAAAGAAACCCTAATACTTACCAGACTGATCCTTGTTCCCATGTTTGATTGGTTACAATAACAGCAAATACAGCAGACCTTGCAGGATGAGAGAAAGAAGCTGAAATTTTAATATATATTATGACAAGCAGGAAACTCTTTTGGGTTTTTCTTTCAAAATAATTTCTGGTTTTTTAGGAGACTGAAACCTCACCCCAGAAAAAGTCTCTGCTTCTCACCCCAGAAGAAACAGAACATGAAACTGCAACTGAAGTTGCTGTTGCTCAAGAAATCAGAGAATCAGAGTTCCAGGTGGGAAGGGGCCTCAGGGATCATTTGGTGTGACCTGTCCTGGCCAAAGCACAGTCTGGGCAGGATGGTCCAGCACCTGCCCAGCTGCGCCTGAAAAGGGCTCACCAGGAGTTCCCTGATGAGGTCTTGCCCCCACCTTGGCCTTGCTGGGACAGACACAGAACTGGGGAATAATGTAGGAAGGAGGGGATTTGAGGGATCTCCATCCCAGTGTCCCACTGGGAGCAGGATAAACACCAACATCAGTGTTCAAGTTCCAGCTTTCTCTTCTGCTATAAAGAGGAAGAAAACTCTGATTTTGCACACACAGTTTTCATTGCTGCTTGGAAGATTACATTTTTTTCTTTCAATTGTCCAAAGTTATTTCATAATCTCTCCTCCTGAGATGGTTGTTTGAACATTTCTCCAGCTTCCTGCCTGCAGCACTGACACTCCCCTGTTGCAAACTTGCCTGTCATTGACTGAGTCAGGCAGTGAACGATGGCCAAGCATGTGGGAGCATTTGCTGACCCCAACACCCCCCACACTCCCCTTTTCTCTCACTGGTGGCATTTTGTTGGGGTTTTTTACCCTCTAGTCGTGTCTGTTTTGTTTGAGAAAAGAAGGAATAAGCTTGCAGGGATGAATTGGTTTCCATTTATAGCAGAAATATGGCAGAGTAGGATGGAGCATCCTATGTGATAAAATAGCAGGTGTCACTGACTGGAGATTTAATGCTCGTTCACAGGGAAGCAGCACACACACACTCCCTCCTTAAATCCGACCTTGGTGTTATAAACACCCCCTTCCACAGCTCCACGTGGAGATTTGTGGAGCTGGAAGAGAAGCCATGTGTCATGGATGAGAGTGAAAGCACTTTATTCCTACCAGGGTGCAGAGAAGATCAAACACATTCGTTCCTGGAGCTAAAAAAAAAAGCTTTTAAAAGAGATAATGAACCATTCCATTCTTTAATTTTATTTTACATGTAATTATTTAACTTGATGTATTTTTTCAATTGCTTCATCATTTTGAACTTTCTCCAGAGCAGTTAGGCATATCAAGGCTTGCACCTGTATCTATAAAGAAACATACTCTGCAAGCAGCATCAAACCAATATTTTTACAAAAATTCTATTAATGTTTGATATTTAGCAAAGTGTTTACCTTAAATCTAAATGAACTGTGCCCTTAAGCATTTTAAAAATACCAAGTTTAAAATGTTAAATGCAGATGAGGCTGAATAAGATTTGTTTTCTAATGTGTTTTCTAATGAATTTTCTGTGATTTTCCTCTTTGTGAGGTTTTCACAGAAACTTGATTTTCTTTAATTTTTCTACTGGAGGTGGAAGCAGTATTTGTGTGTGTATGAGAGGGAAGTGTTGGATGTGCTCAGTGCCTCTGACGTTTCCCAGGAGCAGTGTGTGGGTGACGGCTGCTGGCGATGGCAGGGGTGGTGTGGGCAGGGTTCAAGCTTGTTCCCAAGTGCCACATGCATATGGCTCTCAAATCCCTCCAGGGACTCCACCTCTGCCCTGGGCAGCTGTGCCAAGGCTGGACAACCCTTTCACTGAGGAAATTTCCCCTGATACCCAAACTAAAACTCCCCTGATGTAACCTGAGGCCGTTCTCCCTTGACTTGTTGTTTATTACTTGCTGCCCAGGACTGAGCCATGAAAACCAGGAGCAGAAGGATCTCCTTTGGAAAGTGTTCCAGGTTTGAGATGTCCTCACCAAAATGTCCTTCCTGGCACTGTGATGGGCTGGGGCCAGCACAGGGCAGGTCTGCAGGACAAGGTAAGAGCGAGTGAAGCAGCCAGGAAATACAGCAGAGCTTCCCAGCTCAGCATCTTTCCGTCAGGCCCCTGACCTGATGGGGCTTATGTGGAGAAGGGAGCTGGAGGCTCAGCACAGAAGGTGTTAAATCAAGCCCTGTAGTGGAAGGACACTGAAGGAGCACCATTCATTGTCCTGGGGACTGGCACAGGCTCTGCCAGCAGACACCTCTTGGTTCTCTGCCACAGTTCCTTTAGAGTCACACAAGGCAAGGCTGGAAGCAAAAACACAAGTAGAAATTATTGCCTCTGGAATTCCTGTGAAGTTCATCAAGAGTTCTGGCTGTGGCAGGGTGGTGGTATTCAATTCATTTAATCCAGCCAGCCAGCTCAGTCATTAATTAATCAGTCTCAGGGAAGTCTGATGACAGTCTCACATTAACAGCAAAAGCATTGATTCTCACAGTGGCATAAAATGAAAATATAAAGGAGAATCAGAAGAGACATTATCCATGGGAAATCAGAGCTCTCAGCAAAGACAAGAGCAAAATCCATACAAATCTTCATAGGAAGATGCTAGACAGCAAAATATTTAAACCAGATAATATTCATTATAATGTAAGTTCAATGAGACACTAAAAGTTGAACAGAAATCACATCCATTGGCACTGGGAGAAAGGAATTTCTGTGGAAGATTGTGGTTGCAAGAAAACATCTCAATGAGTCCTGATGGATCCCTACTGCTATTTCTCTCTCTCTTCCTGCCCCTGCACTGCAGACACAGCTCTGCCCTCCCTGGGGGACCCTCCTCAGAGCCCCCAGGAGAGAAGGCTTGTGGGTGAAGCCATCATGGTGTGACAGAGCTGTGAACAGCTCACTGACCACAAACTCAGCTCCAGTGTCCATCTGGGAGAATGGAACAGCCTCTGGATCACCAGGGTCTTCAAACTCACCAGTTTTCATTTTGAGAGAGTTAAATTATTGCTACAAAAAACATAGGGGAGGAAAAAATTAGGATTTCCTGCATTAAGGAAAAAATCAGGATTTCTGAAGAACCCCATATGTAGAGAAAACTTCCACTTGAGCTTTCGAACTGCAGTTCTTTGGTGTCTCCTTCAAACCAAACCACCTGGCTTTTTCAAAACAATTGTTATCGCAGATAATATTATTTTCAACTTTAACAAGTTTAACTCAGTGCAACCTCCCCTTCTCATTTCCCTGCCTTGTCCTGTCTTTCATATGCCAGTCCCCAGCACTACAGGAAAATGGCTCCAGCCAGCCAAACATCACCAGGTCCTCCAGCACAGAGCCTCTGACCACGGACAGCAGGAAAAGCTTCTCAGTGTGGCCCCATCAACCTCCCCTCCTGGCGTCTAAACTAGAGACCCGCTCCAGGGATGGGGTCTGACCTGGAGACCTGTCCCAGGGCTGCAGGCACATGGGGCAAAGCCAGGTGAAATCCTGGGGGGATGCTGGTCCTGTGGCAGAGGCTCAGGGAGGAGTAGGTGACCCACCGAGAGCTGTGACTCCAGCGTGGATCCTGTTCAGGGAAAACATTTCCATCCATGGCTCCTGTACAAATGGGCTTCAGAAAAAAGAACAGCCGTGGTCTACAGGGTTTTCTTCATGTTCCCTGCTACCATTTGCTCCTAATAATAATTGCATCAGGGTGGGGTCTCCCAGTCAAAACAATCTGTGCCCTGAGAGAGGAGGATCATATCCTTTCTGAACAGAGCTTTCAGCTTGGCCAAACATCCAAGATCTAGGTCTCCATACACCTACTATGGGGTCCTACACAGACTCAGTGCAGGTTATCTATTTACTTATGTAGGTAGGCACCTATTTATTTATTTAATTAGTCATCTCCACTGTCCTCCTGCTCTGTTTCAGCCACACTATCTCCCTGCTGCTGCCAGCTCGGGGCCAGGCAATGCCTCCCCACATTCCCACATTGGGGGACTTCTCACTCTTGGGGGCGTTTTTGGTGCCCTCAGAGGCAGGGGAGTGGGGTGACAACTGTGGCCCCAAGCAGGTGTGTCCCAAAATCCACCAGGACTCCAGAATGGTCTTTTCCTTTTAACTAAGAAAACCATTAAGGCTGTTTGCCTTGAGCTCTGGTTAATGGACTGCACGGATTATTTATTTATTTTTAAATGAACACACTTTATTTCCCCAAAGTGCTGCTGTTGACTTTCTCTAAGTGCTGCCATCTGGCTCCCCCAGCTCAAAGGAACAGAGAGGTGGGGTGGTAATAAATAAGCAAACAAAAACCCAAACAAATAAAAATTCCTGATCCCTTGTGACTGGAGCATCACCCAAAGGTTTGTGGGGCTGTATTAAATTCAACAATTGTCTTGCTGATGCTTTGGAAATAAAGCAGCACAATTGCACTGACAGCCCACAGCACTGACTAAGAATTACCAAAGCAGTCTCCTTAGCTCAGGGTCTCTCCCTGCCTTTCTTTCTGTGCTGCTGGAGACTCCTTCCTGTGCAGGAGCACCATTACCAGGCTGGGAATGTTCATCCTGGCCTTTATTTCCCTTTGCAGACCAGCTCAGGGCTCAGAACCATAGCCTGGCTTTGCTTTCCTTTTTCTTCCTCCCATTCCTCTTTCCAGGAGACCATTTCCCAGCCCCTCACACCAAGGGACACGTCCCTTTCCAGAACAAGGTGAGGCGATTTCCAGCAGCACAGAGAGATGCTCGGCAGCCTCAGCAGCTCCTGGTCCAGGCTGAGCCGTGACAGCCGGCAGAGCCATGAGGAGCCCTGAGGACCAGGGATGGGGCTGAGTACAGGCTGGCCCGCTGCTGAGGTCCTCTTTTTCCACCTCACAACCCCCATCAACCTCTGCTGAAACAGAAACATGGCTGTGCCAGCAGCAGGACGCTCCCCTTCCCAAATCCCAGCACACAGGGCAGGGACAGCCCCGACAGCAAGGCTGGAATTGGGTGCGGGAGCATTTGTCCAACACAAGCACACACATCAGTTACACGTGCCAAGATTACACTGAGAAATGATTTTATTTTAAAATGAAAGCTCATTGGCCCTTCCACCCCAGAGCAGGAGCCAGAACGCGTGGAAAATGTAGGTTCCAGGCAAGGATAATTGTTCTAAATTGCCAGAATAGGCACAGGTCCTTCAGGTAATTGTGGGGCCCAGGGAAGCTGGCAATCCATCACACTTTTTCCAGCTGCAGAAGTTCTGCCCGTTTTTAGTCCCCGCGCCGGTGACAGGTAATTTTGTGTGAGGTACCTGTGAAACCAATTAGGAGCGCACGGGGCAGGGCTCGCAGGGCGAGTGGCAGCGGCGCTGCTGACTGGCGCTTTCTTTGGAAGCAATCCCTCGAAAACAGCGCCGGCACAAGGACACGGGGACAAGAGCGCCATCGTCTCCCTGTGTGGAAGCTGCGGAAGCCGGGCTGTCCCTGATCCAGTGCTCGGTGCGGGGACAGGGCGATGTCACACACACCACCGTACCGCCCCCATCGCTGTCGCTCCCTGTGCTGCACCACCGCCCTTCTCCAGCCCCAGTTCCCTGCCAGCAATGCACAGGGAAGTGGGCATTGCCCGGCACGGGCACTTGCTCTGACACACCTTGTCTTTCCCTCCTTCCTACCCAGGGCCTGGTTCTGCTCTATGAGTTGCAGTGGGTATTGGAGCTGGCTCCTGCCCTGCCTGGGGTGCTGTCCCACAGAGCACATCATTCTCACAGACATCAGCCTGAGCTGTTCTCTGGATCAGAGAGAATTCCTTCAGGAGATGCCATGCTCCCAGCACACACCCACCCCCTTCCTGAGAAGACTTACAAGTTAATTTGTTGCCTGCTGAGAGCATTGGCATCTTTAATCGGGCACAAATCTTCCTGGAGGAAAAGACATTTCACGGTTGAGGACATTTCACCACAAGATCTAAACAAGGAAATCACTTAATTGATGATACAAGCTGTATATCTAGCAAAGAATTGTGTCTCAGGAGATATCAACACTTTGGTGTCTGAACCAGTGACCTAATGACTTGCTGTTGGATTGGAAGGAAGTTGTGTCAAACCTCTGTGGAAGCAGCAGAGCCTCTGCCCAGGACTCTGCACAGCCTTGGAAGATGCTGCTGGGAGACCAAAGCTTCATAAGCTGTTCTCATAAATCCAGCCCCTCAATTCTGGCACTGCAAATAAAATAACAACAACAAAGTAAGGTAAAAATTGCCCAGTTACTTTGCTTTCCTGTAGGGAAGGTAAACAAAGCTTTACAGTTTGTCAGAGGCATCATAAAGTCCTCTTCAACACATCTGGGAGTGCCACTTCCTACATCATCAGCTGAGATTGCTCTTCCAGCCTTCCCTCAGCCACACGGAGCTGCTCTGGGCTCTGTGGGCAGAGCTGTGTGTTCCACAGAGAGGGATCCTGTGCTCCAGCATTTACAGCTGCAGAGATGGGGCAGATGCTCCCGTGTGCCCGTTTGGGGTGTGAGTGCACGGCCTCTTCCTCTGCAAGTAAGGGGAAACCATCCTGCTTCTGCTCCGCTGCGTTTGAGAGGGTGTTGGTTTGTAACCCTTTCAAATGCAATATTCCTGGTGTTTCCTGATGATGAACTAAAGCCAAGCACAGTGAGCTCGGTCGGCGTTACCTGCCCCAGCAGCCCTGACATGGAGGTGCCGCCTGCAAACACCCTCTCCAGCTGCCTGAGCCCATTCACTGTCCTTAAAAGAGATTCCAAGTACTCCTGTGAGGACTTTCTGCTTTTTTCTCCTGTTTATACTAACAGATATGAACCTCCCCACCCATGTGCTGCTTTTACAAAGATCCCTAGACGTTCCTGTGGGGACCAGTGGGCTCAGCTCTCTGCGTCCTCCGGCTTCATCTCCGGTTATGACTCCGACAGCGCTGAGTTTACATTCTTGGAACAGTTTTCCCTCTCTGTTCCCTGCAAGGGAGGGAGGCCGTGGGTGGCAGAGCAGAGGCAATGTGTCCCTCAGGGTGGGATGGGAGGAGGATGGGAGCCTGGGGACGGGGCTGAGCCAAGGGCACTGCCACAGGGCTGCTTCCCACGGGTGGCTGATGTGGAGCAGATCTGTTGGCAGCCAATGAGGAATATCACTGCCTCAGGTTGTCTCTTAACTACTTTCAATTTTTCATCTACTTTTGGTGTCAGGCAATATTTGGAGGCTGTTCCAGCAAATCAAAGAGTAAAGTCACCCTGCTCATCCTCCCCACCCTTGGGTACAGCCAGACTGGAGCTGACCGAGCTCCCTCTCCAGAGGTGCCTGCAATGCTCCCCAGGATCTCTTTTTCCACCATTTTTGGTGCTGAGCAGTCAACCACACCATGGCCACTTTGGAGGCTCCTGCACCCACCCCGTGGGGCCAGGTGTGGGCACTGGGGCTCTTCTGAGCCCCCAAGAGTCCTGCACAGGGATCCCTGGCCTTGAGGAATCTGTTGGACCAACAACAACCCTGCTGGGGCAGGGGAGGCAAAAACCGTGTCTTCAGACTTCCAGGACAATTTACAGTGGTGTTCTGACTTGCTGCACAGTAGCAGTGGCTTTTTGTCCTCACCTTTTATTGATTGTAAGGTTTCATACTAAATGTAATAGTTGCAATAATTCACCAATAGCCTTATATACATAAAATTCTTATATAAAAAATCTACAAATAAAATGTAAATGTGCAATTTTGCTATTATTATTTCCATCTGAAAATATCTGTCATACACTTTTCATAGATTATTTCACATTTTCTCCTCCTCTTGATAGCTATGTCATGCAATAAGCCATGCAGGATTGTTTGCTCACTTATACCTTTTATCATCACTTTTTAAATCAGTGTTTCTTAGAAATGCTTTTTCATGCTTTATAACCTTATCTCTCCAGACTTGTCTTAGAAAAAGTACAAGCCAGAGGTAAACCATATCGGGATCTTCACCTTTACAAGGAGATTAAAGCCCTGTGGCTATTTTTTAACCTGTTAGTTTTATACTGTGCTCCTTTTCCCTGTAAACACTTGCTCAAGCACCTCAGTAATGGGCTGTACACAACTGCCCATCTCTGGAGAGACAGGAGAAGGATTGCCCTGAGCTCCACAAGACCTTGCAGGAGGAGATGGAATTTTAAGCCCCAGTGACTGCAGGCATTTTTATCCACGTTCCAGAGGGAGAGATCCAGTGCTCTGCCATCACCACTGACATTCAGAGTTACGCCGGGGACACAGCGCAGTTACACACCCAAATGCACTTTGTCAGCCAGTTTCCATAGTCAAATATTCCACCAACTCACCTAAACTTACTAAAAGCCTCTTCCCCATCAAAGCAAGAGGAGGAAGAGGAATCACTAAACAAAGGGCAATGTGACACGTTTCCCACAGTCTGTGGCTCAGGTGTCCCCACAAAGACCATGGCTCAGGTGTCCCCACAGCACAGGTACCTGCAGGGCCATGTGGGCACTGGGGGCATGGGGAACAGGAGCACAGATGGAGGTGATGCCTCCCCGAGCCGGCAGCACCCACAGGGATGCTCGTGGCACATGTCAGACCCCAGGACAGCAGTGGCCCAGCACAGGTAACGCAGGTGGGGAGGAGACCCCAGGGACCCCTCAGGAATGGCTCGAATGTTCCTGCCACGGAGCAGGACAACCACCAGCAGGCACTGACACAGGGATGTGGCACAGAGTGGGGATGGCCCCTTGTCACCTGTCAAACCCACCCTGGGGGAAGCTCCCACAGCCCAGGACATGGCTCAGCAGCCAGGGCAGCCCTACCTGGGAGGCCATCGGGTGTTCTCTGCTCCAACGGCAGACACAGGCAAACTCCTGAACCTCGTGTCACCTCCTCCTGCATTTCTTCACTGTCCTTGGGTGTGCTCTAAGCCCAGTGAGTGCCCCCAGCTGCCTCTCTGGAGCACACACAGGTGACACACCAGTGGCACTGTCCCTCACAGTGCTGGCGTGCGCTCCCTCAAAGGTGACATCTCCATTCCTGCCTCAGTATCCTCAGAGGGGTCTGAGCTGCTCACAGAGGGGCTCAGGGGCTTCTGGGAATGTTGATCTGGAATCTCTTTTGCCACAAAAATTTTCTGAGCTGTTTCTCAGTTTCTCAAAGTCCACAGGAAATGATAATGTACTTGATGTTAATTTAAGGAGCTGAAATGGCAGAGGAGCGGTGGAGGTTCCATTCCCATGGGATCTCCCTGCAGCTCTCCCTGCAGAGCTGTGAACACAGTCACTGGCCCAGAGGAAGCCCCAGAGTGGTGAAGCCAATCTTCTGCTGCCCAACTCCTGGCTCTGCAGAGGCACATCTCAAACTCCATCACCACCACCAGCATTAATCATTTGCTTCCAAAGACAACCATCACTGCCCTGTGGATTTTCCCCCAGGGCACTGGATTTCTACACCAGGTGCTGCTGCCCTGGAACCCCCTGGCCACGGGACCCAGTGTCCTGGCTGCATGGACAATGGATTTTTCCTTTCATTACAGGTCCAGGTGATAACTGGGAGACCCAGGCAGCAGGGTCAGCGTGAGAGGACAGTGAGACCTTCCCACATGGCTGTGTCCATTTGGCAGCCACTGGGAAAAAAGCAGCTTCGGAGATTTTATCCATGTGTTGGACCCAGGAAACCGCTGTCCAGGATCCGCCTGTCCTGAGGGCAGAGACCAGGGAGGGATCTGTTTGATGGCTTGGGAAATCATGGAATCCGAGTGTAGTTTGGTGTTGGAAGAGACCTGAATGATCATCCCATTCCACCCCTGCCATGGGCAGGGACACCTTCCACTAGTCCAGGTTGCTTCAACCTGGCCTTGGACACTTCCAGGGATCCAGGGGCAGCCACAGCTTCTCTGGGCAACCTGTGCCA